>JASEVX010000011.1:26120200-26232701 GCA_031761405.1 Serripes groenlandicus
GGATATATGTATAGAGTAATGATTCATAAAACAGAAAATCAACAGGAGGTGAAAAGTGTCTGACCGGTTTAGCCTGCGCGGGATGCTTAGGCTGATCCGGGTCGATACTTTACGCAGAGTCTACAATGTAATTTTCTCGTGGGACGGCTGATATTTACAACTAATTACATTGATTGTCGTATTAACTTCATAATAGTATTAATATGACCAGTGTCACGAGAAAACCGATCTTGGGTTTTATATTAATTAACCCTTTCCCACATACAGAGGCTTTCCGACACGAAATTAAGGATACATTGTGGCAAAAGGAGACGGTGTTCATTATGAGCAATATCACATTTTGCCACAGTCTTTATCAACTCTGTTTAATAATAAGACTTTTATTTATAGAGATTTCCATGTTTAGCATATATATGTTTTCGTAAATGTGTTGTATGTGGGAAATGGTTTATGGCAATAACAATCGCTAACTACAGCATAGGACAGAAAAACAGTGGTGCAGAGGTAGAGCGTCGGCCTCTCGTAGTAAAAGACACGGGTTCGAGTCCCGTGATGAGCAGGTTTTGACTTTGGGATTTTTCCACACAATCGGCGCGAGTTCTGGTTAAGTCTCCAGGAAGCAGACATGGAGCGTGATTAATATAAGATGTAAAATAAACAAGTTTAAACTAACTACAGCATTGAATATTGCTATGCTTGTCTGTGTGGTATCAACCCTTCTCAATATCAATATCAAAATTAACGTGATCTCATTAATTTGTTCTCATTGTTTGGAGAAGCAAAACATACACGTAAACTGTAGGTATACATAATTTTGTAAGCGAATGCAAAACAAAATTATTTGATGCAGTATACTGCATTCATATGTGTTGGGCTTTAGATGTAGCTAAGTTTCGTAAATGTGTTGCGTCATTTAGATGTTCTCTGCGTAGTCTTCTCATTGAAACTGGTAGAAAAGAACGTATTTGTCCATACTGTGACTGTTATACTGAGGATGAATTTCAATGTTTGCTAATGTGTCCTTTGAATACAGATTTGGGGATTTTTTTTTATCTTCCAAGATATTGCAGAGGACTTTTTCATTGCCTCATTTCCAATGCAAATACTACTGTTATACGAACTGCATTAATATGTTTATATTATACATTGAAAGAAAGAAAATGCATCAAAGATGTCTTAAGCTTCATTATACATACATATGTCTTTGTCACCTACTAGACTGTCATTGTCTGTACTATATGTGTTTGTGTTTGTGTATGTGCATGGGCCAGAGGCCTTTGTACAAATCAACTTTGAAGCTTGGCTTTAAAATGTGTCTGTAATGCTACGTCATATGCAGGGCCCGTGTGAGCTGACAAGTGTATTAAGAAATGCATGAACAAACATTACTGGAAGAGACCAAATATTTTGGAATTTAGTGATCTCATGACATCTGAGAGTCCTAACTTACTTAAGAATGTGTCTATGTTTATCTTTAAATCATTTGAATTGCAAAACACTTCGTATTTTGAAACAAATAACATACCTATCCCTTCACGCTTTGACAATATAAACTGAATATGTATCGAATGTTGATACTGTGCTTTGTTGTTATCCTTATATTTTTCATTTAATGGCAAATACATGTTTTGTGTAAATTACAGTGGATTCAAATATCACTGAATTCGCTATATATTGTTTATACATACATGTACGTGCTATGTAAGAATTGTCACAGTTTTGCAGCTACTGGGGAATTGAAGGCAAGAACAGGTCGCATCTTGTGTTGAATATTTTCATACTGGGTTGGATAATATATTATTTCATTCATTCCGCGTGTGTGTCTGTGTCCGTATGTCGATCAAAGTATACAATTTTGAGTCAATCTTCAAATTTGAGATTGTTTTCTTTCAGCATAAATACGGGTGATAACTAGCTAGGGTCATGATTGACTTTTTTTTTTTGAGCCACATCTAGCTATTTGTGTCTGAATGCACTTGCTTAATTGAAGACTCAACGTCAGACTAGACATATAATCTAGTCCTAGATGCATCTGTTGACAAATAAACGAGAACTGTATTCTTATTAGTTGTGTGTAAATTTACCTTATGTGGACCCGTTTCAGATATTCAGTTTAACCCTAACTCTCTAGATACAGCTCATATGTTACAACAATACACAACCAGTACCAAAACAAGTTAACCTTTCTCCAAACACAGACATATTCTGTCGCATCGGAACTAGTCTTTTGAAATCATTGCTGCGTGTGTCATCTGAATTTTAAGGTGGGAGGCACTTATGGAGTAATTATCCGTCGTCCGGCCTGCTGTATGTCCGCCTGTTTGTTCCCCCGTCCGTTCGTATGTCCCTCACGGTTTGCATTAATTGGGTCAAAACGTTGTTTCGATTTGGTATATTCATTTCGAAGTGGTCAAACTTAAACCTTGTTATCAGGAGAACGGAAACAACACAAGGAATATAATTCTGGTTTGCTTATTTCAAGAGTTTTCTCCACTTTTCATTTTTTTGGGTTGGCCATTGCATCAATAAATTTCCAATGTAATAATAATATGTCTAAGTATTTGTTCATATCAACTATAGTGTATATATGTATACCTTACAGATGCCCGTACACGAACGGTGCTTTGAGCACTTTAATTTTATAATCATTTTATTTATGAATTAGCTATATTTGTCCGTCATTGGACATTTTAATGACGGACATCATTATAATATAATTATAATGCGCCATGTGTGCAGTTATATCTCCGTCACAATCACTGAAAAAATACATCCGCAGTCTGTTTATCAATTTGATAATAAATATCCTGCCTAATTTATTCAATGATTTTCGGTCGAGCCACGGAAAACCTGACAGTTGGCGATTTTCTAACTCTGGTGGAAATCTGGACTCCTATATGATCGAGTGGATGGTTTGTGGAAGTCGTGATAGAGCGATTGGTTTGTGGAAGAAGTGATAGAGCGATTGGTTTGTGGAAGACGTGATAGAGCGATTGGTTTGTGCAAGACGTGATAGAGCGATTGGTTTGTGGAAGTCGTGAAAGCCGGGCGTCCTGGGTTCGAAATCTGCTCGGAACGTTCAATGCGGAGTGACCTTCATCCTTTCCTACATATAGGCACTTTCTGACGCCTCAGCAGCAAACAATTTTTGAAAACATTGTGCCAAAGGGAGAAAATTATCATAATGGCCAATATCTCCATTTGTCACAATGATTCAACTCTAGTTAATAACAAGAGTTGCTGCAAGATGCAGCAATTGGATGTTAGCGCGGGAATTAGCATGTTATGGCTTAAGAAATACTGTTTGATTCGATAAACACAAAATCCGCTTTTAAATATATGATATAAATATATGATAACAATAGTTTTTTAATTAAATACGTTAAACGAAAACAAAAATTCATTTTTCCCAACGTGTTGACCTCGATCTCCCAAAATTATTGTAAACATTTGTCTAAGCATGCGCGTCCTTTTTTCCCTTAATATATTCTTAAAATCGCAAAAGTTAGCACAAAAACTTCGTATATGAAAATATTCCCATTCTCCTGTTATCAAAACCCCGGTTAGTGCCTGGATGGGTGACCCGCGATGGCTTATCGCCGGTAAACGTTACACTATGGTTTTAATTTACATTTTATAAAAAAGACTAATCGCATATAAATAGACTGGTTCACTAATCTTAATCTTCTATTTCAAATTCGAACAAGAACCAGTCTAGTGACGAACTGCTACGGAAATATCCGAGAGCTGACGGTAAAATACGGCGCATGCGCGATCAAGACGATACACACGGCGCATGCGCAAGTCCATTCGCTTGCTGATGCACCCGCGCAATAATGCTTCCTTAAATATAGATTTTCCAAATTGTTGCGAGTTTGTGTTCAAGGTCATCTGCTGCAGATTTGAAGCATATGGGAAAGGTTTAGGCTAGGAAAATTGCCTATTCTACAACTGCTTCGATACCCGTAGATAGTTGATAAATGTAATGTCGCAGTTAACCCCACGTTTCCACATACAACACATCTGAAGCAGACGACTTGGAAAACATCTTGGTAAAATATGGAAAATGTCTAATTATTTCCTTTCTAGTCACATACAAAAAAGTATATACATGATTGAACAAAGTCATGAATGAGCTATAATCATGAGTCCGATATAACACATACATATACGAGGATGAACAAAACATAGATATGCTAACTATAAACATTCTATGTACGAGTAGACTCATTCTACCTTGAGTGTTGACAACTTGGTACAAACCAGTTTTGGCATTATAAGAGAATGTTTCACACATAGCCTCTCGTTTACTTAAGCTACTTGAACAATTTTGCTCGCCAATGCCTGTACCAATTAAATCTTTTTTTCAATTCAATATATTTCATTGGCATATAACAAATACATGTTGTCGCCAAAATTTACAATACTTTAGGCGGTTTTAAGTATCAATATCTATTTATTACAATTTTACATTTGAGAAAAGAATGATAACATATAAGTTACACCATCTCTTTTAAGATACGCTATGTAAATATATTTGGACAGTTTGCATAGGACAGATCTTTGGTCTGATGTCTTAAACATTTGAAATTCATTTATATTTGGTCAAGTGTATAAGTGGTCAGCAGACTGATTGATTGATTCTTTTGATGGGGTTAAACAATGTTTCAGTCATATCACGGCAGCCAAATCACGTACACATGTGTTTCCTGACTTTCTCACACGAGTAATCTACACATAGACTGTAAACCCATTGGTGGAAGTCGAATGACGCTTGTCACAATGACTTTTGTCAAACGACGGAAATAATGTTTGCCGAGCTTGGGTTCGAAATCACAACCAACAGAGCAACCGGGGCTCGGCACCTAGGAAGACACTCTTTTCTTAGATTCTTAGATAGGGCATACCAACAAGAAATGATATTCATTTTCTATCATATTTAAAGTGCACATGTTTTCTTTCAATATTCCTAAATCTTCCTTCCTTAATTCAGAGTTTGTGAGAAGAACATTTAAATCTTAAAAGAGATTTTATATTACTGACACAATCTAACTATTTGGTTTTGAAAAATTATTCTTAATTACTTGTAACCTGTATAGGTTTCTAATTTATTTGACTCAATTATATCGGAATACGAACTTTGTATATATAAATCTTTAATTCGTTGTGAATATAATGTATATCTCTGCCAGATATGCTACTTAATTAGTTACAGTTAGTTACAGTTAGTACAAATCAATTGTATCCAAAACTTCATTCACATTTTTTCTAAAATCATTTATATATTTGCTATCGTCGTCGTTCGTGTTATATATTTTATGTATTAACGATCCCGGGGCGTTACATATTTTCCTGCAATATTTCATAACAAGTGGATAGGTGTGTTGTCTTTACGATAATAATTGTTTCAAACAAATTTAATGTATCTTTTCTGTATCTGTTGTTAATAGTGTCTCTAATTGACGAAGTACCTTTCCATTGAGTGTGCATTCGACCAGTGTGATGAGGATGTCCCAACGTTTTCCTTTTTAAGTCTCAGCCGATACACCAATTATACAGAGGGCCAAGATGGCCTTAAGATGGCCCTAAATCGATGTCCTGAGTGATAGTAAATGAGTAGCAAATATCTGGAAAAAGTTGATCAGGAGTGCAAATGAAACTGCAAAGAGTGGACACTGTTAATAGCTTATCAGAAAAGGACATTCGTATCTTGAAATCTAACAACTTTAATAAGGATGGAATTATAAAGTTTTGTAATGTTGCCTTTCCTGTTTTTCAACGAATTCAATATAGATTGAACAGTTTTTGTAGAGGGTCGCTCAAGGAACATTTATACCAAATTATCTTGAAATCGGACAAGCAGGTTATGGAGGGAAATTTGGGTATTTTTCTCACTTTCTGACTCCGCAGCTTATAAGTTCGAAATCACAACCCCTGGATTGACAGCCAGCGACGCTACCGACTGAGCTAGCGGGGCTCGGAGTCCCTAAACGAGACAGACAGGGACGATCCTGGTGAGACTATTCGTATGCACAGGCTGGCCTTGGTTTATCACTGTTCACAGTTGCTACAATCTATCACAACGCGGTGTATAGCATGCCTCCTGTTGCATACGATTAACACCGATAAGAAGTACATCTTTAACCTCCAATGGTTAATTATATGAGCCGTCCCACGAGCAAACCAACATTGTAGACTCTGCGTAAAGCATCGACCCGGATCAGTCTAAGCATGCCGCGCAGGCTAATCCGGGCAGACACCTTCCGCCTCCTGTTTATTTTCTGTTTCAGGAATCATTACTCTATAGTATACCTCTATCCCCCCGAGACGGAATGTGTTGGTACAGATTAGCCTGCGCGGACTGCGCAGGCTGGCCTGGTTCGATACATTACGCAGAGTCCATAATATTGGTTTTCTCTTGTAACAGCTCATATATACATATTTTAAAAACGATGGTATTGTTTCTAACTGAGTTTATTGCACTGATTATATGGATTACAAATACACATAAATATCCCTTTATACAGTATTCATTCATTGCATAAGCAAGTTATATTATTTTGATAACCGTTTCCCCTCTACAATTTATTCATAACAGTTCCCTTGTATAACTGCAGACAGAAGATGAGTTTTACTTATTTTACGAATGTCCTACTCATAACGATTTAAGAGGCATTTATTTGAACGTATGCTGTATAAACAACAGGACTCTTGACAAGTTGTATGCACTATTAAATACAAATATCCAGTCTGAAGTATACAATACTGCAAAATGTTTTCAGAGTGCATTCAAACTAGCGAGACTCTTTCACAGCTACACATGTCAGTGTTATAATGTATTGCATCACTCGTTGCTGTATATACTTATTATGTTGTGTAATGGGCCGGTGGCCTAAATTGCGAAAAATATATATTGTATCTTGTACAAAAGCACACACGCTCATAACATGTACATTTGTATTGGATTGATTATTTTTTACAAGATAAGGCTAGACAACGATTTTAAGGGATTTTTTTTTTATTTGGATGGTGGAGGGAGGAGGTTACACAGCTTTTAAAGGCGTAAGTCATATCGCAGCGGACATGAAAGATTGTAATGGTCCCTAACCTTACATTTACAACGAGATACAAATATATAAGGCATGACAGCAATACCACCCCACCTGTTGGAGTTGAAGAAATGCATTGACTCCAAACTTTCAGACCCCTTTAGCCGGCTCCTACCGGTTCAAGCAAGGGTCAGACTGTGGCTGCCATTCTTATTGAGTATCCCCAACCGCAGGGGCCGATATTAAGAGGAAAAGGTGTGTCAAAAGTCATCTTTAAAAGGTAAAGTTTGAATGGTTACAACAAAGCATATAAATAAAATGAATTAATTTGAAATATACTTTTAAAAATATTCAAATAAAAAATACAAAAGCTATATATGTATATATAATACTGTCTGAATAAAATTAAAAAAAACACAAAACAAAATTATGTATCAAAATACCCGAAATTGGTAGATAAATGTTTGCTTTGATAAAATATCAATAAATATTTCTACAGTGAATCACAGTAATGGTACATTTGTATATCGTATCTTGTCGATATTGCTGAGGAATACAAGACTAAATGTATGGCTATTCTAGTACCTTTCCCACATGCAGACCCATCTGCTTGAGATTACATATCAAACCATTCCCACATACTTCAAAACTGCAGCAGACGACTTTGAAAACATCTAGACAAAAACATGGAAAATCCCCATAAATGGAGGTATAACTATTGAAAAAAGCTGAAAACATTGGGGTTAATGGAGAAATTGATCGTTTTTGAGCAATTTCTTCTTTTGTCACATTGTTTTCAAAAGTCGTCTGCTTTAACCCTTCCCCTCATACTACAATTCTGCAGCAGACGAACATATTTTGTCAAAAAATAGAAAATCTCTATAATTGAATGGATAACCTATGATTAAAAGTGGAAAACATTGTGGCAAAAGAAGAAATTGCTCGTTTTGAGCAATTTCTTCTTTTGTCTCTATGTATTCAAAAAGCAGTCTGCTGCAGAGGCGTCATAAAGCGTCTTTATGAGGAAAAGGGTTAAAGGCATGAGAATGCGTCTATATGTGGAAAAGGGTTAAAATATTGATGCAACCACAGGGACACGCTCCTCTAAAAATAAATATAACCCTATGCATAAATAACAGTTGATATTTATGCATAGGGATGATATTTATATTTAGAGGAGCATGTCCCTGTGATGCAACAAGAGAAATTACCAATGTTATCTGCTGCAGATTTGTTGTATTGTTAAGCAAACACTAAAAGCATATACAATATGTAAATGGCTATATATACATAGCTTTTAAGAATTCCAGGGCATTTTATCCTAATTTTACAAATTATGGAAATTTCTCAGTGAATTATAAGCTCATAAATTAATAGTAATTTTAAACTTTTACAGTAAAACTATTTTACTAAATGTACAACTTTCCCAGGATGAAAATCCCCTTTTCTTCACTTCCTTACACTTGAAAATATTGCCATTTTTGCTTTTAACTCATTAAAAAAAATCTGATAATATTTGGAGAAAAACAAGTATTACATGTATATATACTTTTTTCAATGTATTGCCTTTAAAACGATTTAACAAAGCATGCTCAAAAGAGAGATATATATATATAACCCTTACCCAAATACATCAATTTTGCTGTAGAAGGCATTGTAAACATCTAGACAATAACATTGAAATTCTCTATAATTAAAGGTTTAATTGCTGAACAAAGTTGAAAACACTGTTACAAAAGGAGAAACTGCTCATTCGAATAATTGCTCCTTGTAAGCAATTTCTCCTTTTGTCAAAATGTTTTCTAAAGTTGTGAAAGTGGGTAAGGGTTTAAATATTATATGAGGTATATAGTACACAAAACAAGAGGGCCATGATGGCCCTGGATCGCTCACTTGACTTATGCAATGTGATTTGACATGCCAACCGCACAGTTAACCACATTAACTCATTTTGTGGTCAGGTAAGCTAATACAAGAGGCCTAAGAGGGCCAGTATCACTCCACTGCCATTTGGCAAAAATAAAATTTCCAAACAGCCCACCCCCTGGTAGCCATGTTTTTTGACTAATCAACATGGCTTAGTGGAATATAGCCTTATTAAGCAAAACAGCCCTGCCCCCTGGTGGCCATGTTTTATAACCAATCAACATGCCTTGAAGGAATCTGGTAGAGGGTCACCCAAAGAACATTTCTACAAAACAATTTGAAAATAGGCCTTGACATTTTCGGAGAAAATTATTTTTTAAGCTTTCACTATAGCCATATAAGGCAAAATAGCCCAGCCCCCTAGGGTCACTCTAGATGAATTTCTACACAATTATTTGATAATCGGCTTGACACTTTCGGAGGAGAAGATTTTTTAGGAATACAAGACTAAATGTATGGCTATTCTAGTACCTTTCCCACATGCAGACCCATCTGCTTGAGATTACATATCAAACCATTCCCACATACTTCAAAACTGCAGCAGACGACTTTGAAAACATCTAGACAAAAACATGGAAAATCCCCATAAATGGAGGTATAACTATTGAAAAAAGCTGAAAACATTGGGGTTAATGGAGAAATTGATCGTTTTTGAGCAATTTCTTCTTTTGTCACATTGTTTTCAAAAGTCGTCTGCTTTAACCCTTCCCCTCATACTACAATTCTGCAGCAGACGACTTTGAACATATTTTGTCAAAAAATAGAAAATCTCTATAATTGAATGGATAACCTATGATTAAAAGTGGAAAACATTGTGGCAAAAGAAGAAATTGCTCGTTTTGAGCAATTTCTTCTTTTGTCTCTATGTATTCAAAAAGCAGTCTGCTGCAGAGGCGTCATAAAGCGTCTTTATGAGGAAAAGGGTTAAAGGCATGAGAATGCGTCTATATGTGGAAAAGGGTTAAAATATTGATGCAACCACAGGGACACGCTCCTCTAAAAATAAATATAACCCTATGCATAAATAACAGTTGATATTTATGCATAGGGATGATATTTATATTTAGAGGAGCATGTCCCTGTGATGCAACAAGAGAAATTACCAATGTTATCTGCTGCAGATTTGTTGTATTGTTAAGCAAACACTAAAAGCATATACAATATGTAAATGGCTATATATACATAGCTTTTAAGAATTCCAGGGCATTTTATCCTAATTTTACAAATTATGGAAATTTCTCAGTGAATTATAAGCTCATAAATTAATAGTAATTTTAAACTTTTACAGTAAAACTATTTTACTAAATGTACAACTTTCCCAGGATGAAAATCCCCTTTTCTTCACTTCCTTACACTTGAAAATATTGCCATTTTTGCTTTTAACTCATTAAAAAAAATCTGATAATATTTGGAGAAAAACAAGTATTACATGTATATATACTTTTTTCAATGTATTGCCTTTAAAACGATTTAACAAAGCATGCTCAAAAGAGAGATATATATATATAACCCTTACCCAAATACATCAATTTTGCTGTAGAAGGCATTGTAAACATCTAGACAATAACATTGAAATTCTCTATAATTAAAGGTTTAATTGCTGAACAAAGTTGAAAACACTGTTACAAAAGGAGAAACTGCTCATTCGAATAATTGCTCCTTGTAAGCAATTTCTCCTTTTGTCAAAATGTTTTCTAAAGTTGTGAAAGTGGGTAAGGGTTTAAATATTATATGAGGTATATAGTACACAAAACAAGAGGGCCATGATGGCCCTGGATCGCTCACTTGACTTATGCAATGTGATTTGACATGCCAACCGCACAGTTAACCACATTAACTCATTTTGTGGTCAGGTAAGCTAATACAAGAGGCCTAAGAGGGCCAGTATCACTCCACTGCCATTTGGCAAAAATAAAATTTCCAAACAGCCCACCCCCTGGTAGCCATGTTTTTTGACTAATCAACATGGCTTAGTGGAATATAGCCTTATTAAGCAAAACAGCCCTGCCCCCTGGTGGCCATGTTTTATAACCAATCAACATGCCTTGAAGGAATCTGGTAGAGGGTCACCCAAAGAACATTTCTACAAAACAATTTGAAAATAGGCCTTGACATTTTCGGAGAAAATTATTTTTTAAGCTTTCACTATAGCCATATAAGGCAAAATAGCCCAGCCACCTAGGGTCACTCTAGATGAATTTCTACACAATTATTTGATAATCGGCTTGACACTTTCGGAGGAGAAGATTTTTTAAGCTTTTACTATAGCCATATAAGGCAAAATTGCCCAGCCCCCTAGCGGCCTTAGTTTTCGACAAATCAACATGGCTTGAAGGAATCTGATCAAGGGTCACCCAAGTAACATTTTTACAGAATTATTTGAAAATCGGCATGACACTTTTGGAGGAGAAGATTTTGTAAGTTTTCACTATAGCCATATAAGGCAAAATAGGCCTGCCCTCTGGCTGCCATGTTTTTTGACCAATCAACATGGCTTGAAGGAATCTGATAGAAGGTCACCCTAGGAACATTTCTACAAAATTATTTGAAAATCTGCCAACCAGATTGGGAGAAGTAGAAATTTAAAGTTTTTTTTTTGTTTGGTTGCCATGTAAACCAGAATTCTGCATTGATCCCAAAAATTTGAAGGAATTCTGGTAAGGTCATTGAGAGGATGCTTTCTGTGAAATTTCATCTCAATTGACCCACTAGTTACTGAGGAGAAGATGTTGACAGAAGACGCACGACGGAAGCTGGTCAAAAGGCACCTCGTGCTCAGGTGAGCTAAAAAGTAATATCATGAATAACTAATAGACATAGGGTTCTATTAAGTTACAATTCAAATTAATCTGTGAAGTTTCATCCCAATTGACCCACTAGTTACGGAGGAGAAGATGTTGACAGACTACGCACGACGGAAGCCGGACAAAAGGAGATCACAATAACTCACCTTGAGTACTTCGTGCTCAGGTGAGCTAAAAACAACATGTAACTTATAAAACAAAACAAAATTAACAATATCCCTCAAAGAGCTAACTATTTATACTTCTGTAGCAGAAGTTCTTTGGAAATATACTGTGAAAAAAAAGAAGAAAAAGCAATTTCACTTTATCCAACAAAATTCTTTAGTCTATCTATAAATTAAAATTCTGTATTTTCCATTGTTCTACACATCATTTTTAGATGTATCTTTCGAGAAATCATTCAAGCTAAATTATGTTATTTCTTGTTAAAGAAAAAGAACGGTTTAGAGCTGGAGGTGAATTAATTGTTGTCATCTGCTGCAACAGTGTCAAATGTCTTCTGTTCTATCAGGGAAAAGGTTAAATTGCCCTTCAATTTGGATGAGGCTAAAATGTTGCACCAAACCATGTTTAATCCTATCTAGGGGTTTTAGATCGTCGACTTCTTGACTTTTTGGACTGTCTTTGCTGAGGTCCATTGGGGCTGTCTCTCTCATTACTCTGACTTCTTGAACGGGATTTGGGTCTCTGTATGCCTAGATCCTGCTCCCACATTGGTACCTGGCTTTTGACCATCGCCCAGTAATTTTTCTAAAAGGAAAACATAATCTAATGGTCTGACCATTGCCCAGTAATTTTTCTGAAAGGAAAACATAGTCTAATGGTCTGACCATTGCCCAGTAATGTTTTTCTGAATGGCAATCATAATCTAATGGTCTTATCATTTCCCAATAATTTTTCTGAAAGGTTATCAAATGACCATTGCCCAGTATCAATTGCAATACAAGTTTTCTAACTGGCAATCATGCCCTGTGTGTTAACCCTTTCTCACACACAGACGCTTTCTGATGCCTCTGCAGAAGAAAACCTTCAAAAATATTGCAACAAAAGGTTTGTTTGTTTGGAGTTTAACGCCGCTTTCAACAGCTTTGGTCATATCACGGCGGTCAGTGCACCTACCCATGTTTTCCTGGCTTTCCCACACCAGTACTTACACAACATTCTTTCGAAGCCACTGACTACTTTCTCACATAGATCAGAGGTGAGAGGCAATGGAAAAATCGCCCGAAAGAATGTCGCCGCAACCGGGTATCGAACCCGTGACCTCCAGATCACGAGTCAGATACGCTACCAATTGAGCTACCCGGCCGGGTCTGCAACAAAAGGAGAATTTACTCTATATGTGCAATTACTTCTCTTGCCACAATGTTTTTTCAACTTTTTTTTAATAATCAAACTGTCATTAATTTTTACCACATTTTAACGGAGATGTGTTCAAAGTCATCTGCTGCAGATTAGTTTTATGTGGGAAAGAGTTTTATGTGGGAAAGGGTTAAACAATCTCAAAGTCAAATACCAACCATCAAGGGATTTAAACCAGGGACCTTTGGTAAAAGAGAGGCAGATTAGTTTTATGTGGGAAAGAGTTTTATGTGGGAAAGGGTTAAACAATCTCAAAGTCAAATACCAACCATCAAGGGATTTAAACCAGGGACCTTTGGTAAAAGAGAGCAATGCTCTAACACTACTCTACTTTCTACCATAGCCCATAGATCAATTAAACCCTATCAAACAACTAATGCATTGAAAACAACTGCAGCAGGCAACTTTTGAAAACATTATGATTAGAGGAGAAAATTGCTTGTGATGAGTAATTCCTCAGTGTGCCACATTTTCCTTCATTCAATTATAATAATACTTTAACCCTTTCCCTCATACAACAATTCTGCAGCAGACGACTTTGAACATATCTTGTCAAAAGATAGAAAATCTCTATAATTGAATGGATAAGCTATGACAAAAAGTGGAAAACATTGTGGCAAAAGGAGAAATTGCACGTTTTGTGCAATTTCTTCTATTGTCACAATGTTTTCAAAAAGCTGTCTGCTGCAGAGGCTTCAGAAAGCGTCTATATGAGGGAAAGGGTTAATTTACATTGTACAGACAGTTTTCATAAATGCCATGATGTTTTGCAAGTCATCTGATTTGTCATATGTGAGTAGGGTAATCATTTTTTTAGTTAACCCTTTTCCTCATACGAAAATTCTGCAGCAGACGACTTGGAACATATTTTGTCAAAAAATAGAAAATCTCTATAATTGAATGGATAACTTAAAAGTGGAAAACATTTTGGCAAAAGAAGAAATTGCTCGTTTTTCAAAAAGCTGTCTGCTGCAGAGGCGTTAAAAAGCGTCTATATGAAGGAAAAGGTTGATATTTAGAAAGTTATTGTTCAACAGATGTGTCATTATGTCCATCTATATATATACCTCAGACATCTTGAAAACATTGTTTGGAAAGATGTATTGATTTCCTTGTTGATGTGCAGCTGTTGTTTTCTTGTACCCATTGTACTTGCACAGTTGATAAAGAATGGGGTAAAATTATGACACTTTAATAAACCCTTTTCCCACATATAGAAACTTTCTGATGCCTCTGTAGCAGGCTACTTTTGAAAGCATTTTGACAAAAGAAGAAATAACTCAAAACTAACAATTTCTCAAATTAGCCACAATGTTTTCAACTTTTTCCAGTAGTCATTCCTTCATTCATCGAGTTTTCCCTGTTTTTAAGCCTAGCAAGGTTGGCTGCTCTTGATTTGATATATGTGGGAAAGGGTTTGACTTCAATAATGATTTTCTCTGTTAGTGTTAACCCTTTCCCTCATATAGACGCTTTCTGACGCCTCTGCAGCAGACAGCTTTTTGAAAACATAGTGACAAAAGAAGAAATTGCACAAAACGTGCAATTTCTCCTTTTGCCACAATGTTTTCCACTTTTTGTCATAGGTTATCCATTCAATTATGGAGATTTTCTATGTTTTGACAAAATACGTTCAAAGTCGTCTGCTGCAGAATTGTCGTATGAGGGAAAGGGTTAACCAAAGTAATTTGAGAACATTATTTATTTTTTTGTAACATCAAATCACATATATATATCAACCCTTGCCCACAGAAGGAAAATGGTAATTATGAGCATTTTCTCCTTTTGCAAAAATGTTTTCACAAATTATCTGCTTTAAACCTTTCCCTCATATAGACGCTTTTTGACAATTTTTTCCTTTTGTCACAATGTTTTTCCACTTTTAGTCATAGGTTATCCACTCAATTATAGAGATTTTCTATTTTTTGACAAAATATGTTCTAAGTCGTCTGGCGCAGAATTGTTGTATGATGGAAAAGGTTAAAGGTTTTATAATGTGTTTTTACATGTGGGAAAGGGTTAGTAGGAATCTATATAAGCAATATCATGGGAGAGGGCTTGGTAATTAATAGAGGTTTTTTGCCATTTCAACATTTATCAGTTATATGATGGAAAGGAATCCGGGACAAAATGCCACAGGACATAATGTCCACGAACAAAATGCCACAATGTGAAAAGAGGACAAAATGCCACAGGCTATTTTGAAAACATTTTTATTGTGAATTATAATGTTAAAGCAGCACACCACAAGTGGACAAAATGCCACACATGTGTTTTATATATGTTATGGGATGTGTGGATAGCTGATAAAAGTGATAGATCATGAACTGTTTCACTCAAATACTGTTGCCACTTGTGGTGTGCTGCTTTAACATTATAATTGACAATAAAATGTTTTCGAAATAAACTGTGGCATTTTGTCCTCTTTTCATATTGTGGTATTTTGTCCGTGGACATTATGTCCGGATACCGATGGAAAGAGTTCAATCAACCCTTTCCAGCATACCTGAAATCTGCAGCAGACGACTTCATCAACAGTTTGGCAAAAACGTGAAAATATCCACAAAAAAAGAGTTTTTAAAATTATCAAATAGAGTTGAAATTATCATGAGCAATTTCTTCTTTTGAAACGATGTTTTCAAAATGTGTCTGCTGCGGAGGCGTCAGAAAGCATTGATATGTGGGAAAGGGGTTAATCTTGATCCCCAGTTCTTGGATAAGAAATATAACTTGCTCGAAGGCACTCCATCGTAATGGCTGACAGCTGGATGGAACCTGGATTATCTCTTATTACTCGTTCAAAGTTGTGAGTACACAAAGGAATTGATTTCTTTTGAGTACCCACACAATAGAGTTTTGAGGTTGAATAAGGATTTTTAAAGAACATGCTATATGCCCTTTATGTTTTGATCTGGGAAGTTTGATTGTTTGGTGTTTAATGCCGCTTTCAACAATTTTCAGTTATATCATGGCGTTTCATGGGTAATGGCTGCATTTCACCAAGGATTGTTTTTTCCAATCGGCCCGATCTTGACCAGATTGTCCCCGATGAATCTTCTTTTTTTATCGGCCTGATTGTCGTCCTGAATCGCCTCCAATCGTCCCCTTTTTTTTACCCGATTGAGTCCCGACCAATGGACCATGGCGGGGGACGAATCACGAACGTTCCTCGCGCGATCGACACGTTTCCGGGGCGCAATTATGCGAAAGTACGCGCAGGTACACGGCAAAGGCACGATCCTCAGTAGAGAGCGGCAGAGGCTATACAAAAGCTCCAGAGGGCAGGCGAGTTAGAGGACCTTCAGGGGACCCTCGGACGACCAAAACGACCACGGGCCGACAGTTTTTGATCTGCTACTGTTTTTCAACATGTTTCATTTTTTTTTTTCGGTACCCGACCCTCGGAGGACTGAGGCGATCGCGCCAGATCTTCCCCCGAAGGTATAGGGTAGTGCTCGAAAGTGCTCGCAGGTTCCCGACTATTTTCACAAAAATGTGGCCAAAACAAGGATCGCGTACTATCGTGACTAAAACAATCCTTGGTGAAATGGCCGCTTAAGTTACCAGTTTTACTGGTCCATTTATCCTGACACCAGCCAGCCAGTCGTAATGCTAACCTCGCAACCCTGTAGGCAAAGGTGGGCAGCCATTTCTAGCATTTACTAGTCTTTGCTATGACCCGGCCAGGGATCAAACCCATGACCTCCCACACCTGAGGTAGACACTCTACCACTACACTACTGAGGCGGTCAAATACATTGGTCTGGGAAGGGATTGTTGTTTAATGAGTGAGATTTACCTGTAAAGTCATGAAGCGAGGGCTGGGCGATTTATCCATTTCATCAAACAAATCATTCCCAGCTTGATTCATATCCTAAAATATATTGAAAAGACAGACTGACTGTTATAGCACACTTCAATAATGTAAAGATTCAGTTTCAAAATTACAATGCTTATCAATTTGTGTGATTTTTTATCAAGAAAACAATGCAATATCTTGAAACTGAAAATAAATTGTTTTGAAAGACAATGCAATGCATTGCTTAACCCTTTCCCTCATAATATAGACGCTTTCTGACGCGTCTGCAGCAAACGGCTTTTTGAAAACATAGTGACAAAAGAAGAAATTGCACAAAACGTGCAATTTCTCCTTTTGCCATAATGTTTTCCACTTTTTGTCCATTCAATTATGGAGATTTTCTATGTTTTCACAAAATATGTTCAAAGTCGTCTGCTGCAGAATTGTTGTATAAGGAAAAGGGTTGACTGTTAAACAAAGTTGGAATATTTTGTCCAATCATGAGCAATTTCTCCTTTTGCAATAACGTTTTCAAAAGTCGACTGCTGCAGAGGCGTCAGAAAGCGTCTAAAGGTGGGAAAGGGTTAATCAAGCAAACAACGTTTTCAAGTGTAACTATCAATATATTATAGACATGAACAGTGGAAAAAATTAACCATGTACTGCAAACTGAAAATCAGAAGCAGAAGACAGCATCAAGATATGTTCAAAGTCGTCTGCTGCAGAATTGTCGTATGATGGAAAGGGTTAACCCATCTCGAAATAAATCAATCTGTGGCAGACAACTTTGAAATTGTCAAGGTCAAAATAAAGAAAAATCTATATAATGGATAGTTTGATTATTGAATATAATTGAAATCATTGTGGCTGATGGAGAAATTGCTTATTATTAGCAATTTTTTCTTTTGCCCCAATGATTTCAAAAGTTGTCTGCTGCAGAGGCATTAGAAAGCAACTATCCTACATGGGAAAGGGTGAAAAAGAGGTAAATGTAATTTCTTTTTTACCAACAATATTTCAAACATTATCTGTTGCATAGGAATCAAGTAATCTTTATGAAAAAGGTGCTTTAAATCTGACAAAGAGCTTCAGCAAAACAAAAACCCATGTTATTATTATATGAGAGAGAAAAGTGTTGCCATTTGACATTTTCCACATGCAGATGCATCTTAACAAATCTGTTGGAAAAGGCTTCTGAATTGATTGTTTAACCCTTTCCCTCATACAACAAGTCTGCAGCAGACGACTTTGAACATATTTTGTCAAAAATTAGAAAATATCCATAATTGAATGGATAACCTATGACTAAAACTGGAAAACATTGCGATAAAAGGAGAAATTGCTTGTTTTGAGCAATTTCTTCTTTTGTCACTATGTTTTCAAAAAGCCGTCTGCTGCAGAGGTGTCAGAAAGCATTTATATGAGGGAAAGGGTTAACAATTGTTCAGTTATATCACTGCATTTCCTGCCAGTCAGTTGTAATGCTAACCACTCCACCCTAAGCCATTACTACCATTTTAAAAGTCTTTGGTATGATCTGGCTGGGGATCAAACCAACGACCTCGATTAACTGATGCGGACGCTCTACCACAATACAACCGGGGTGGTCGCAGAGGTTTCAAGTAATCTTTATGGAGAAAGGTGCTAAATATATGACATAAAGCTTCAGCAAAACAACACTTCATTTTGTTTCCATATGACAGAGAAAATTGTTGTTTTTAACTCTTTTTTTTATCATGCAGTTGCATTCTGACAAACTGTTGGAGATGGCTACTGAAAACATCTCTTATCAATAAGTCTGCATTCCTTTATGCACATTTTTCATTTATTTACCTTGATGTCTTTCGTGCTTTTCCACATACTTGTATAGACGCTTTCAGTAGCAGGCAATGATTTCAACGTTTTTCAGTAATCATACCTTCATGCATAGAGACGTTTCTTATTTCCACCTAGAAGTTTTCATAGTCGTCTGCTCCTGATTTGTTGTATGTGGGAAAGGGTTAAACATGGCTGCTGCATGTTTGTTGTATTCATTGGAAAAACCTGACTAACAGATGAATGCTTCCCAAAACAATAACATTGTTATCCCACTTTTGGTATATAATTTAATTGTAAGGTTAGAAAGAAACAATTTGTACCTGTAACAATTTCTGATTTCTGCTCACTGCTTGTCTTGGTGGCAAAACTCCATTTGACAACCGGCCATCTTGACTTTGCTGATATGCCATAGAACAGCTGAGAAGTGCTTCTCTTTTACTTACTCTACAATGTAAATTTTATTTTGATAAACTCTAGATTTATGACAAAAGAAAGAAAGACATGGAATGCACATGAATACATTTAGCCAAATATACGCATCTGTAGCAGACGAAATTGGAAAACATTGTGGCAGTGGAAGAAATGGCTCATAATTAGCAAGTGCTCCTTTTGTCACACTGTTTTCAACTCTATTCAACAATAATTAAACTCTAATTTTTAAAATTTTCTATATGATTGTCCTTTGAGATCATTTCAAATTCATCTGCTGCAGAATTGTTGTATGTGGTCATTTTGATGCTAATAAAAAGCAACATTCCTCACATAAATAACATAATAATCGCCTTTCTTATGTACCTAAAAATACTGGCTTGATAAACACAACTATTTCAGTTTTTCTTGCCTGTTTAATAATAACGCATTATTGTTTTTAGCTCACGAAGTGCAAGGTGAGCTTTTGTGATCACTCACCATCCAACGGCGTCTGTACGTACGTCTGTTAACAATTTCCTACAAATGACTTCTCCTACTAAACCAATGGACTGATTCAAAAATAACTTCACAGGAATGTTCCTAAGGTGGTCCTCTTTTAAAGTTGTTCAAAGAATTTGATTCCAAGTAGAACTTTAATTGCTGGAAAAGGGCAAAATTTAAAAAACTTTAAAAATCTTCCAGGCCAAAAGTACTCTACCAAGATTGTTCAAATATTCCAGATCAATTAAAAAAACATGGCCACCAGGGGGCGGAGCCTTTTTCCTTATATGTGCATTGTTAAAACTTTAAAAATCTACTTGTTCAAAAGTACTGGCCCGATTTAAAGATAATTTGGTACAAATGTTCCTTGGGTAACCCTCTAGCAGGATTGTTCAAATAATTTTGATCCGTTGAAAAACATGGACTCCAGGAGGGAAGGGGGGTTGTTTACATAGAGATATATAGGGAAACCTTCGAAAATCTTCTTGTCTGAAACCTAAAGGTGCAGAGTTATGAAATTTGGTTTGTATTATTGTCTTGTGGTCCTCTACCAATATTGTTGAAATTATGTCAATGGGGTCAAAATTGGCCCCATTCCTGGGATCACCCTTTTCACATAATTCCACATATGACATATAGGGAAAAACTTTGAACATTTTATTGGCTGAAACCAAATTATGCTCCTGGGATCAAGTTTTGCCCCTTCCTGGGGGATCACCTGTTTTACATAAGGATTTATAGGAAAACTTTTAAAAACTTCTTGTCTGAAACCAAAAGGCCTATATAATATGGGTATCACTAAACAGAGTCTGGTAGAGTCCGGTAGAGTCTGGTAGAGTCTGGTCGTCAAATATCCCATTATATCACTGTTTTGTTGTGTTTTTGTATTGAAATGAATAATATAAAGTGCTATTGTATCATATAAATAAAAAAAATAAAAGGTATTTGCCTATTTTAGTTCATTTTCGAGGGAATATAGAAATATTATATGCGTGAACACGGACACTGGTAGAGTCTGATCATTATTAAGCAATAAATACAAAGTTTTATACGATTTTTAAGTTATAAAAAGTTTAATTTGATTTATATGTGTCATATTATATATTTATTTCTTATATTATTTCGTCTGATAATCGGGAAAATAGTGGAAGATTGAGGATTTTTAACGATAACATTGTGTTTCGTAAATCAAAATGGCTGACGTGAAATTTCTGTTTATAATGCGGCCCTATCGTACATCCTGTACGTCGGTAATACACTAAATTCTCTCTCTATTAAGGGCCAACTAATTGATTAGGTGTGATCAACAGATTAGTGTTATAATTACCAAAATTTTAAATGTATGAAAACTACTAAATTGGAATAATTTTATGTTTTATATGTCATAAACATTAATTAAACCAAATGCTTAGAGAGCTATATACTTACTTAAAAGTAATTCATATGAACTTGCAGGATAAATTGAGTGACATCGACCAGAGTAAATTAATATTTTGTTCCTACGAAGAGTTTTCGAATTGTAAAGCCATTGACATATGTTTACCACTAGCCACAAGAGTTATTTGCGCGAAACATTTGAAGGATAATGCGGTAAATTTACTCAGTAAGTGTCTTCCTCAACCTGAGGTTAACCGCATTATTTGTAAACTCTTCGGTCCTAATGGAATCTTAAGTGCTGAAACTGCAACCTCGGTCACAGAAATGGACCAAGAAATATCCAATACACATCCAAGTTTGACATATTTACAACGGATACTTACCAATTTGGAGAAGCATATGTTTCTCCCCAAACTCAAACATTCCTGGCTACCACAACAATGGTTTAATAATGCAAATGAGTCGTACAACCATGTTATCAAAAGGACGACAAACTGGGTAGTCCAGAAATTGCCCGACATGATGGAAAAGTTACTAGAACTTGAACAGTGTCAAACTCTTGATGTGAGAGGCGCAATGCACGACTCGGATAAATATTGTTTGGCGACACAAGCGTCGGTGCTACACGTTTCTCATGCTACATATGGACACAGTTAAGTCCTGACCAGAGATCAAGGCGATTTATGAAATTATTGAACTTTAAGTCGCATCACATTTCAAACATCACATCAACAGATAAGCAACTAACATTACCCTCCATTACGAGAATTGAACGAAAACTCGGCACGTGCAAACGCCTGAAAAATTGCAAAACATACACAATTGAAAATAAAAAAACCACAGATTATATTGAAACACATTCATGTTAAAAGGACTGCATATTTTAGTTGCAAACCAACAACAATATATTTTTTATCAATCATTCGCTAATACCTGTATGTCAGTTGTACATTCGACATTTTCAAAAATAATTCCTCTATATCGGTCTAAAATGTTAACGCTAGGACCAGGTTTAAATTTGAGTACTGGTTATGTCACCAGGAAGCAGACATAAAGAAGCGGAAAATATAAACCAAAAACAATGAATAACAAGAAAATGTGTCCATGGAACACGGATGCCCCGGTTGTTAACTATATTTTAAAACAAAACTTTTATCTAAATAAAAAACACAGTCAGTGGTTAATAATAGACGAACAGACAGACGAACAGACGGATGAACAGTTGGTCCAACCTCAAATTGATACAATTTTTTAAACAATGATATGTTGATTGTCATTTGTGTGAAGTTTCATAATGATAGGACATCAGGTTCACTAAAATCTAACTTGACCAAAAACTTTAACCTGAGAATGGAATGGACGAACAGACAGACGAACGGACGGACGAACAGTTGGTCCAACCTCAAATTGATACAATTTTTTAAACAATGATATGTTGATTGTCATTTGTGTGAAGTTTCATAATGATAGGACATCAGGTTCACTAAAATCTAACTTGACCAAAAACTTTAACCTGAGAATGGAATGGACGAACAGACAGACGAACGGACGGACGAACAGTTGGTCCAACCTCAAATTGATACAATTTTTTAAACAATGATATGTTGATTGTCATTTGTGTGAAGTTTCATAATGATAGGACATCAGGTTCACTAAAATCTAACTTGACCAAAAACTTTAACCTGAGCGGGACGGACGAACGGACGGACGAACGGACGGACTAACAGACCGGAAAACTATATGCCCCTCATACTTCGTATGCCGGGGCATAAAAATCCAAAAAATGGAGCTCTGTGTAGGGACTTTTTTGTTAACCTAAAATGAGATCACGTCACCAATTAGTAACGAATTGAATCAAACACACCTAAATCTTGAGGATACACAAGAAACCGGCATACATCTGTTAGCGATTCGGGTTGAGACAAATGTGTTAAGGGACAATTCCTGGTTTGTCCTTTGCGTATCACTCGATTTAATAGCGAGCTGGCAGGGGAAGGGCTATATATTGACATATGAGTTTCGTGGGTAATGTTGGCCCCGGGTTCACATGTTGCCAATGGCTGCATACTAAACAAGCGCTGCGAGCACCCTAAGCAAGCACGCTCAACAGTGGTGCAGACACGGCCGGTAGCTGGGTGCTGCTGCTCGGCCATGCTTTTGATCTTTATCAAATGAATGTACATAGAACCAAAATCATAGAATAACAATTTTTAACCTAAAATGGAAAACATAGAATAAAATTCCCAAAATGATATAATATAGATCCAAACATTAAATGTTGGACCATGAGAGAGTTCCTCCACGTGGTGTGGCCTGAATACAATATTTCGCAAAATGCATTTTATTAACTATATCAGGATATATATTTATCTTTCAAGTTAAAATATTTTTGCATATTTTTAAAAAAAAAAATGCAAATATCGTTTAGTTTGATTCTATTTTTGCGGAATGTAGTAACTACACACTCTCTTTAATTTCATATTAATTACTTTTAAGTAAGTATATATAGCTCTCTTTTAGTATTAGGTTTAATTAACGTTAATGACATATAAGACATAAAATTATTCGAATCTAGTAGTTTTTCATACATTTAAAATCTTGGTATTGTTATGTTGATCACACCTAATCAATTGTTGACGCATAATAGAGAAAGAATTTAGTGTATTACTCGTTCAGGATGTACGATATTGCCGCATTATAAACAGAAATTTCACGTCAGCCATTTTGATTTACGAAACACATTGTTATCGTTAAAAATCCTCAATCTTCCACTATTTTCCCGATTATCAGCTGCAATAATATAAGAAATAAATATATAATATGACACATATAAATCAAATTAAACTTTTTATATCTTAAAAACCGTATAAAACTTTGTATTTATTGCTTAATAATGACCAGACTCTACCAGTGTCCGTGTTCACGCATATAATATTTCTATATTCACTCGAAAATGAACTGAAATAGGCAAATACATTTTTATTTTTATTTATATGATACAATTACAAGTTATTTCATTCATTTCAATACAAAAACAGAACAAAACAGTGATATAATGGGATATTTGACGACCAGACTCTACCGGACTCTACCAGACTCTACCAAACTCTGTTTAGTGACACCGTATAATATAGCTTAGATATTTGGTATGTAGCGTTGACTAGTGGTCCTCTTCCAAGATTGTTCAAATGGGTGCAGGAGAACTCGTCGAAATGGGAACTCGTCGTAATAGTGATATAGAGTAACCATTAGGAGAACTCGTCGACCTAATGATGTATAGTACTATATACTTAGTAAGGATAATTATCGATTATAGTAACTTTGAAGTTAAATATATGTTAAAAACTTTAATTTAACAATAAGATGTTTGTTTATAATAACTACTTATAATCATATTGAAATTGATTCGTCATTTAATTACGTGATTGTCGGCATACTTCTTAGTGTGTAGTCTGGTGTTAATTATTAAAGAAATATTTAATGGACAGTCGGCTTTAATCATGCATCATGTTAATTGCTCATTAAAAATACATGTGAAAATAAAAATTGATGTTTGTCTTTTGTTATACCCTCTGTTTGTTTCACCTTTGTATTCATTGCCCATATATATATTAAAAAAAATCCCAAGATAAGTTATTTCTAAGAAATATTTGAAATGAATGTGTATGTGTGTATTAGTTGTTCCAGCAGGGTTAGCGAACGAATGCATGCAATATGCTGCGACAGTTGCAGTTGCTGGCAGCATCGTGTCTGCAAAAACGGTAAGAATTTATTATTTCTCCCTCTATATCTCTCTTTCACTTCTGTCTCTGTCTCTGTCTGTATGTATGTCTCTCTCACTCTCTCTATCGCTCTCGCCCCTTCTATTTAATGTTCATATAATATCAAATCAGCAAAAGTTTAAGTGAATGTGATTTAAAAAGAAGAGTTGAAATAATGTAAGAAATAGAGACGTCCTTAATAACGAATGACTTCTTCTTTTCCTGCATTATTTCAGTAATTCCTCTTAAGACCAGAATAAAACGATGAATGTGATGAAGCGTGAAAACATCTAACACTTTGAAAAGAAGTATATAGTGGCAAAATAAAATTACATGACTTACAATTGTGCACTATTGATGTATCATTAATATGTATAATTTCTCCTCTACAGCGACATGGCAGGCCTTACGAAATGTGTTTCCAGGATGCGTAATTAAAGGCTGTGTGTTTCACTGGGCACAGCGGGTGTATCGGAAGATTCAGAGTGAGGGACTTGCCACCGTGTACACTACTAGGGGAGACAAGTTCATGTTTCTCCGTAAGATTATGGCTCTGCCGTTCCTGCCTGCCGAGCATATCCGTAGTGCATTTGACGCCCTTTACGCCCAAGCTGCGGATATTGGGGGACCCATTTTGAAAGGTATGTATAATATATATATTTTCACATTCAAGCTCTGAGAGTAGATGAACAGTACATTCCTCCGATCTAATTTGGCATTGTCATGAACTAAATCAAGAACACATGTTGTACAGCAACTTACGTTTTACAGTAATTTTATTTTTTGTTCTGTTTACAGTCTGCGATTATGTTATGAGAACATGGATAGAGAACCAGATGTGGCGTCCAGAGAACTGGAGTGTCTTCAGGGAGACGGTCAGAACAAACAATGATGTAGAAGGTATAACAATTAAATTATGTTAAGAATCATTAAAAAAAATATTGTCTAATGAAAACATGTGGAATCATAAACAATATATATGTATATATACTATTCAATGTTTTACTATTTATATAATTCCTGACGGCATAATTAATGAAATTATTCTCATTTATTCCAGGGTGGCACCGAAGAATTAATACAAGGGCTGGACGGGGAGATCTGGCATTGTATGTTCTGGTTCCTTTTCTTCGTACAGAGTCTGAAACCGTCGATCTGCAGGTCCGTCTAGTAACAGAGAATATCTTGACCAGAATACATAGGAAGCGGTCCAGCGATGTCCATGGCCGTCTTTTTGAGGCTTGGGATAAGTAAGTAAAAATAATTTATATCCCTAAAATATCTTACTGATCGGTCGGTATGCAAAGAGTACACAATAATGTTGGAGAATTAATAATATAACTAAGAAATCACAATAAAGGCATCAAATATATTATATTGTTGAAAACATTGTTGCAAAGGGAGTAATAACTCATTTTAATTAATTATAAATCAAGGAATAACAAATATTTATCGAATTATTTACTATTTGTTTAGATACGAAGATGAGGAGCTGACTATGAGCCAGTTGTTGAGGACGTGTAGCAGGATATCAGGACTTGCAACCATTGGCAGTAACGACAGAATACACGACGAAGATGTGTAATTAATTAGAGTAAAGTGTTTATACTGTAAATAATGTAAATAATGTTGACAAACAAGTGTTAATACTATATATATATTTAGGAAACATATCTTCCTAATTTTATTCTGTTAATCAAAAATGAAAAATAAATGAATTAAATGGTTAATTTACAAACACGTTAAATATATGAATAAAAACCATAATGTTTTAAAACTAATTGAATTTGTTGTTATTTTTTCAATCCAATATTGGTCAATTAACACCTTACTTTAACACTAACACCGTCATATCGATATAGATTATCAAGTATAATCCTTTAGTAGACGAGTTCTCCTAATGGTTACTCTATATTACTATTACGACGAGTTCTCATTTCGACGAGTTCTCCCGAACTCGTTCAAATTATGCCCTGGTCAAAATTGGACATGCCCTGTGAGGCCTTGGGTAAACTTATGGGTGACAGTTATTTCATTGAATTCATGCTGGAGCAATAATTATATAAAAAGCAGTCATGTTGACATGTGTTTCTCTTTTATGAAAAGGCAAATCATGTAGTGTAATAAATACAATGTTTATAATGACTGGCTGGCCGAGTTGATCCGTTCCCGCAAAAATAGGTAAATATCAATCTTACAATCTCATTAGAGGCTAAAGCCTTCGTTTCTGAAGATATACTGAACCAGGGGCGAAACAAGCAACTTAAATTAAACTGTAGTTTTGTAGAATGGTTGGAGATGTGTGGATTGTGTTTTGAACAAATGTGTAACTTACAATTCTTCGTGTAGACGTGTTAGCTGCAATTCGCGTGACGTCCATTCTGTGAGTGTTTGCCTAAAGGGCCCGTTTTGATGTCTGAAATCCTTCACAGTCATTGCATCGCGCATTCGACGAGCAAATAATCTTGACTTGCGCTGAAATCTGGATAAAATTTGGTTGTTTACGACGCCAAAAACCTCAGTCAATTGAAGAGCTTTTCTAAGGGAAGTAAACATATCCATATTTTTTAGCTTTATCACAGTTATCTTTCTTAGAATATTTAATCTTACCACAATATTACCGTTCTTGTTCAGATCAAAGACCTTTTCCAGTAACTTTTTTCTATTGAGTAAGCTTAAAACAAAAAAATGAAACAATGATTTTCTGTGTTTTAAACAGTATTTAAGATTCCCTTTTGTATAGCGAATCTTGGTATGATCAATTGGTACAAAACAATGATGCTTCTAAGATTTTAGTTTACGGCTCTTAAATTATACAATGCTAAGTAACCCAAAACATAAAATTCCAATTCTTACATCCCACATCAGTGCTTTAGACATGATTTTTAAATCTTGTATTTAGTTTCTAATTATTTTGTATGTTGAAAAGTACTGAATTGGATTCTGTCTTTTTTTCTCTCATTTATTATAAAATTTGTAATAACTCCATTGATATATGTTTTAAACTTCTTTGTACGTCACAAGATTGATTAATTTGTGGTAATTTTCTTTTCAGGGAAATAGCAGAAGAGAAAACATAAACAGAGAGGATCCCTTTACCAAAGAGAAAGCGAATAACTGTTTGAATTGACTTTTCATGTTGACCATGCACTTAACTGCCAATCTATCAATCCTTAGGTTAATATTTCTCCTTTGACCACAATGTTTTCAACTTTATTCAACAATAAAGCTATCTTTTATGGAGATTTTTAAGATGTTTAACACCTTGTTTTCAATTTTTTCAGCTGCATATGTGTTGTATGTGGGAAGGATTTACACGTATCCCACATACATCAAAAACACAGCAGACAACTTTGAAAACATCTAGAATGTATAAAATTGAAAGTATAATCAATCAATATAGTTGAAAAGGTTGTGACAAAAGAGGGAATTGGTTCCCTTGAGCAATTTCTTCTTTTGCAACAATGTTTTCTAACGTCAACTACCGCAAAGTTTTTAGAAAGAGTCTATATGTGGGAAAGGATTAACAATGTTAAATATATTTTACATAAATACCGTTATCAAATCTTATTTATAATTGATGATTTTTGTTTCGTGTTGTTTAATATCACACTTAATAAACGATGCATTATGTGAGACAATCAACTATCAAAGATTGCAAACTATATACCCAAATAAAATGTATGATGTCGGTTGTTTGAAAAGAGATTTACCTTGATATGGTAAACTTTTCATCTTTTGGATATAATTGTTTTATTTAGCAATGAGACAAAGGGTTATGTATTAAAAATAGTTCTGTTTGCCATTAAAACAGTGCCATTATGATGTTGCAATTTCGTTTGAAAGCCTTTGATGTCAAATTACATATGGTCAATCAGTGGCCTGCTAGTGTTAATCCCCAATAAGCACAATGTGTACAAACCTCCGTGTCATACTGTCGTGTTTACTTAGAGATATACCACAGTCAACTGTTTGGTTTTATAACTGGCTTTACCCCTTTTCTCAGTCCTTTATTCCTTTCATAGTAGTGAAAGTGGAAATGGGAAATTTACACATTTTAGTAGTTTTTGTTCTGTGTATTAATAATAAAATATATTGTTATTCTCTTCATTCAATTATGAACAAAATGTATAACAGTAACACATAGATTAATGTTTGTTCTAAATTTAATCATTTAAATGATAGTATAAAGAAATCAGGCAAAGACCATAACTTGTATGTCAGGCATTTAACAAAAGGAAGGACTGTAAAGAAATGGCCAGAATTGTTCCACTTTGGGTGTAATGAAACAGATCAAATGGAGATGACTTTGAAAACCTTTACTCCAAACTATGAAAACTCTTTACAACTGAAAGAACAATTATTGAATAAAATTGAAACAATGTGACAACAGGCGATAATTTGCTAGTTATAAGCAATTTATCCTTTTGCCAAATTGTAATCAAAGTAAGTCTGCTACAGAGGTGTTAGAAAGTGTCTCTATGTGGGAAAGGGTAACTGAAACAGCCATTTTAAATACATTGTGAGAAAGGGGGAAATTGTAGGAAAATTAGTGACTTCATTCATCTAGAAATTATTTTCATTTTTTTAAGTGCATAATATGATTATACAGTTGTATTTACAACGTTCATACCATACATATGTGTTTGTCTGCATCTTTGTAATTAGATTAAATGTTTGTAATTAAAAAATTGACTACTTTAAATTTGTTTTGTTGGATGTCTCCTGATATCATATCACCTATGCACATGTATTGATCAATGATTACCATTGATTATTTATTTGGTATTTCACACCGCTTTCAACAATTTTTCAGTTATACCACTGTTACCTGGGTACTTAACCATGTACTGCCGGGCCATTTAAGTACATTTAATATCCATTGAATTGATCCATTTATTAAAATAATAAGTTTTCAAAGTGCTATTAAAGACAAAAATACATAGAAGTATTGTTATTATGTACTTTGATGTTATATACAGTTGCTGGTAAATTACATGGAGGTGTTATAACGAATCAGAGACAAACAACATAGTTATGAATGGTCTCATATTTTTTATTTCTTTTATCTAGGGGATTGATTCGAAAAGATTTAATGAAAGACGGACAGACAAACTGATTTCACCTAGGAACATGCTATACACTATGGGGAAATTCTTAAATTCAACAAATACAAAAGCGTTCCACAAATATTTCTTAAATTGATGGACAGCCCCTTGTATTTACAGCCAGAAATCTAGATTATGTTTCATCTTATAGTCCTGATTTATGTAATTAACGAAAATACATTACCAATTAAGTGAATTGAAACGAAAGAATATCGAGTGAAACTCTATGAACGAAGTATAAATAGTCATTTAAATTTGGATCGCAAATAGTCCGGGCAAAGCTTATTTTACTTAGATGACGTGAATTATCAAATAATAGTGTCAGATATCATTAGTCTTTGCCAAAGATATAGGTCTTTGTCCTCTGCCGATATGAGTAACAATGTAATTTTGAATTTCTCGAAGTCGAAATGTAATTAAGTTAAATAATTTTTATTGTTCATATAAATTATTAATAATTTTCAACAAAGTCTTAATAGTACAATTATAACTAGGTATTAGGTTTTCAACCACATTTCTATAATTTCTTTCTTCTCGAGTTGATCGCTTATTTAACAAGTGATGTTTTATAAAGCGCCTGTTAAGCATCCCAGCGAGATTAAAATATTTAAAGCGTCTCTGCGAGATCTCGCTCAAATCTCACGCACCTGTTTTTCTGTCACGTTGCTTAGCGAGATTTGGGATCGATGCATATCTTTGTGTTATTAGGTCTTTGTTCAGATCCAAGACATCTTTAGATCATTAAAATAATTGAATACTTAAAATAACACAGCGAACATGGCATACATGTACATGACAATATGCGAATTAAAGGCACTGTCTCACGATATTTGAGTGAGGACACTATCCCAATGGGTGCTGGAGGTTTCGTTAAATAACAAGTTCGGTGAATTAGTAATATATATAGTAAACCTGTTGGAGGATTCGGTAAAAAGGAATTAATGAAGTGTTATTATAGTATAATTGTCCTATGTTTGATCAAACAACCAACTAATTGTTTAATTGGTATGATATTGTAGATATTTCGAAACATTATTAAAAAAACGTATGATTTTAACACATATTTTTTATTCTTTTATTTCAGGTTTCTTTGCAGATGATTAATATACATGTCTCTAAGTTAATTTGTCTATTTCTTTTTGCCGTATGTTGTTGCTCTTCGGTAAATGTATTGTATATAAATATATCTGTGCTACAATTAAAACAAGAAATAAACTTTTTATTCGTATGTTATAGCAGTTTAATTCATTGTATTTATGTATTTTTTTCTGTAAAAGCGTAGTGTATATAAACAAGTTTGTGGTAGAAATAAAACAAAAAAAATATTACATGTATTTGTAAAATTCTCAGTAGTTAATTTCAGGCTATGTAATAGTTCTTCATACTGTAAAAATGTTGTTGTATATATAATCATATTTGTGGTAAATGATTATAAAAAAAGCCTTACATATACATAACAAAATGTACCCTGTTACAGATGGATGATACCAAATTAACCATTTCCCGAATGCGAGGCATGGGAAAAGAGATTCTTCATCTATGTATTATATTTGATTAATTGCTGATAAATATGAAAAAAGAAATAAAACCTTCAATTATCATACATGTGAAGATTTAGAGCTTTTTTACAAGATGATCATACATCCGGTTTGTCACTTCAGGATATAACATTTATACACATGCTTTTCGCAGATGACATGGTTTTTCTTGGAAAGAGTGTTGAATATTTACAGAATAGTTATAATATGTTGTAAAATATTGTAGAAGGTGGGGTTTAGAAGTAATTACAGATAAAATGGTGTTTCGGAAAGATGGAGATCTACTGCACAATGAAAAATGATTATATAAAACAAATGCCCTAGATGTTGTGAGTAGTTTCAATTATTTAGGAACAGTCTTTAACTATACTGGTACATTTGTTATAAATCAAGAAACACTTGTTGGAAAAGGTTTAAAAGCATTAAATGTTCTTTTATGTTATACCAAACGATTTAATTTTAAACCCTCAGTATTGTGCCCACTGTTTGATGCATTGATTGGTTCTACATTGAACTATGCATGTGAGATATGGGGGTTTGGTAAATCAAAATGCATTGAAAGGATTCACCTGAAATTTTGCAAAGCCTTGTTGAAGGTAAAAACCTCTACCTCCAATGCCGGGGTGTATGGGGAGTTAGTGTAGTACCCTATTTACATCAGTCGTTATGTACGTATAATAACATATTGGTGTAAGATTATGAGTTAAAATAATATCCTAATTCAAAACATGTACAACACACTCTTGATTGATAGTCGGAAAGGTACGAAGAACTGGTCTTCCCATGTTCAGTACTTATTTGATAATTTCCATATGTATGGGAAAATCCTTGTTCGATAAATTTAAACAAATTCCATCTAGAGTTCAAATTGAGGGTTTTAGATGTGTTTAAACAAGGTTGGTTGAGTGACATTTCTAAGAGAAGCTCGCTTCTACTGTATAAAGAAGTTAAGTTAAATTTTGAATTTGAATCATACTTAAATGTCCTTCCTTCAAAATACAGAACAGCATTGTCAAAATTAAGATTATCTGTTAAGGGTTGAGACAGGCCGGTTTACTAATCAAAGGATAGATAGATCCCGTCAAAAGTGCTTATTATGTAATTCTTCGTATATAAAAGATGAATATCGTTTTGTCCTGGTGTGACCGTTATATAGCCATATTAGAAAACAATGCATCGGTACATTGTATTACAATAGACCATGTATGTACAAGTTAGTATTACTAAAGAACTCAAACGATGTATCTGTTAAGAAAAACCTAGGTAAATATATCTATCACTGCCATATATCATAGCTACTTAATGTATATATGTATATTTTCTTCCTCCTTTACTCTGTAATCTTATTAGTATGCTAACTCAAAATGATGAATGTACAAAATGATATGATACATTTGTGTATATGTAAGTATATTTATGTGTATGTGTGTGTGTGGGGGGGGGTATGGGTTTATATGTGTGTGTGTGTGTGTGTGTGTGTGTGTGTGTGTGTGTGTGTGTGTGTGTGTGTGTGTGTGTGTGTGTGAGAGAGAGAGAGTTCATCCTACAAATGTAGCACATGCACTTGAATATCACTCACGCGTGTAGCACGCAAATTGTGTGTAGCACCCGCAGTGAGTGCTACATATGTTCTCACCATTTATTCAACACATCTGCAGAGATTCAAAGAGCTACAACCCCATTTGTTTTCTGTTTTGTTAGAGTGACCTTTGGCACACCAATACGTTTTTGTAACGCAAAAGCCAAAAGAAATACTTACGCTGTTCAACAGTGCTACATAGAAATGTGTGTTTAAACACACATGCATGCAGATCGCCTGTTATGTATCACATTGTAAACATCGTTTTATCAACATTTCAATGTATGCAGAATGAAGGTACAAGTACATAGGTATCATTAATTTGTGTCAGTGTTTACCTGTTTGTCAAACTGTTATGTTATGACCATATTTGTAATACACACTGTGCTACATTGTAATGTAGAATACAACAAAAGAGTGCTACAAAGGTTGATTTGAAGAACAAAACGCTACATTGTTCAGTGATAAACGACTCACTGTGTGTTTCTAAATATCGAGTGTATCGGAGTGTATCGGAGTGTATTAATTGCAGTCAATATATAAAGGGCGGTTACTGTCGCTACACTTTCACGAAAGTCATTAAAGAGCCTTATGTATAGCCGTGATACATACACTGTCTTACAACAAGGTGCTACTTTTTACGATCAAACACGTATGTGTGCGTGTGTTTGTGTGTTTCATATGTACAGCTATATGTTATATGTTAAGTTTATATGAAGATTTACATTAAAGTTAATTAGTACTCGTGTGAGACCGGTATATCAAAATATTCTATTTCTTGAATATAGTGATCTAAGCTAAACCAAAGGTATGGTTGGATAGAGGAGAGCTTCTTCTACCATCAAATGCCAAAACAACCTAGGATCGGGCTACTTTTGGACGTTTGCGAGGCGGAACAAAAGTGGAATACGCACATCTGCGATCCATTTGGGTATCACACTGGTGTACTTTCTCCTAAATGCAAGTTTATCTATATAACTAAGTTGAATCTCTTAAGGGCCATGCAGATGATCCTGGCAGGTTATACTTTTTTTTCAATGATGTGTTATGCTACTTTCCAAACTACTACAGGTTAGCGTGTTGCTTCTCAATGGTGTTTCCTGTCACTTTCCACAATGTTTCCGTCATATCACTGTGTCAGAACAAAACAGAACAGAACATAAAATAAGCTGATTTTTTTTTACATTATACATGTTTATACGAAACATATCAGACGATGACAATTGGTTTAATGCTAAACCTCTGTCTGGGTTTATGTGAACTAGAACAGAACAGAACAGAACAGAACCGTTTAATCATACAATAATATACAAATGCATAGGGCATAGGGCATACACAAACTATATGCCAAACGATGCTAATATTGATGTCAGTGTTTGTGTGACATAGCATACCTTTATTCATTCATACATATAAGATTGATCTTCAGCAGATTGACAATATACTTATGTTTATGTATATATGTATGTCCGTCTACCTTTCCGTCTATCTGTTGGTGTAACAGTGTTTCTATCATTATCTGTGTATATCACTATGTATATATATATATATATATATATCTGTGTTTATGCATGTGTCTATACCTTTCTGCATTTATGTCCATCTGAGTGATTGTGTGTCTGTCTTTGTGTGTCTGTCTTTGTGTGAACCACTTCATGTAAAGGTGCGTCTGAAGGTTGTCGGAGATTGGTATTGTACAAAGACTTGTTGAAATTTTTCGGTGACAATGACCTAAATACTAACGAAGAATACCGATCTCTAACGATCTTTCACGGAACTCACCCAGTCAATTAGGCATGATCTACCTTAAAAAGGCACAGAATTAAATAACTTGGGTTACAATTCTAGTTCTTTCTTCAGAAGCTACATCCATGGCTAATCTGAATGTAGTTGTACATGGCATTATATGGGGAGACCGTCTGGCTGTATATAGAAAAGCTAACCGAAGTCTTTGCGGTTCTCAAAGTGTCCATGTGTAAAGGTACAGGTTTAATTGTGTGAGCAATTAAGTGTCTAATCTAGGATTAGAAAACAATGGGGGAAATTTATCGGAAAATTTGCCAAAATTGAGGCGTTTTTTTACTTTGTCTTTGTAATACCCCCTTTCCATACAAATTTAGGGGCGAATTTTGAAAAAAGTTTGAGAGTTAGCCCAATCCCCCCTCCTATATTAGACAATTAGATACATTGAATGTAGACCCAGATATGTTCACATATTACTCACAAGCTTAATTCAGCTTCCGTACATTCTGATAAGACGAGGCTAATCTGAACCGTCACTGATCATAAATGCCAATTTGCACCTTTTTCCCCATCTATGGGTTCACGAGTAAATCAAACAATCGACTACACAAAAATCAATCTTAGTGTTGTGGGAACCAGAAAAGATCAATATCAGGCTGTACCTTAGTACAGGCTGATTAGGATATTCCCAAGTTAGTCGTATACATAAGTTTATTTGAAGTCTTTACAGAACAGTTATAACCAGCACAGATTCATATCGGAGAGTACCTTTGTACAGGCTGATTAGGTCATTCCCCAGTTAGTGGTATCAAAGACCTAATAACACATTATTAGGTCTTCGGTCGTATACATAAATTTACTTGAAGTCTCTACAGAACAGTTATAACCAGCAAAGATTCATATCGGGACGTACCTTTGTACAGGCTGATTAGGTTATTCCCCAGTTAGTCGTATACATAAGTTTACTTGAAGTCTCTAAAGAACAGGTTATAACGAGCACAGATTCATATAAGGCTGTACCATTGTACAGGTTGATTAGGTTATTCCCCAGTTAGTCGTATACATAAGTTTACTTGACGTCTCTATAGAACAGTTATAACCAGCAAATATTCATATCGGGCTGTACCTTATTACAGGCTGATTAGGTTATTCCTTAGTTCATATCGGGCTGTACCTTATTACAGGCTGATTAGGTTATTCCTTAGTTCATATCGGACTGTACCTTATTACAGGCTGATTAGGTTATTCCTTAGTTTGTCGTATACATAAGTTTACTTTAGGTCTCTAAAGAACAGCTTTAACCAGCAAAGATTCATATCTGGCTGTATCTGTGTACAGGTTGATTAGGTTATTCCCCAGTTAGTCGTATACATAAGTTTACTTGACGTCTCTATAAAACAGTTACAACCAGCAAAGATTCATATCGGGCTGTACCTTATTACAGGCTGATTAGGTTATTCCTTAGTTTGTCGTATACACACACATGTACATAAGTTTACTTTAGGTCTCTAAAGAATAGCTATAACCAGCAAAGATTTATATTGGGCTGTACCTTAGTACAGGTTGATTAGGTTATTCACCAGTTAGTCGTATACATAAGTTTACTTTAAGTCTCTACAGAACAGTTATAACCAGCAAAAAACAGATTCATATCGGGCTGTACCTTTGTGCAGGCTGATTAGGTCATTCCCCAGTTAGTCGTATACATACGTTTACTCGAAGTCTCTACAGAACAGTTATAACCAGCAAATATTCATATTGGGCTTTACCGTATTACAGGCTGATAAGGTTATTCACCAGTTAGTCGTTTAAATCAGTTTACTTGAAGTCTTTATAGAAGAGTTATAACCAGAAAATATTAATATCGGGCTGTACCCGTGTACAGGCTGATTAGGTTATTGCCAAGTTAGTCGAATACATATGTTAACTTGAAGTCTTTACAGAACAGTTTTAAACCAGCAAAGATTCATATCGGGCTGTACCTTTGTACAGGTTGATTAGGTTATTCCCCAGTTAGTCGTATACATAAGCTTACTTGACGTCTCTATGGAACAGTTATAACCAGCAAAGATTCATATCGGACTGTACCTTAGTACAGGCTGATTATGATATTCCCTAGTTAGTCGTATAGATAACTTTACTTAAATATCTATAGAACAGTTATAACCAGCAAATATTCATATCAGGCTGTATCCTTAGTACAGGCTGATTATGTTATACCTCAGTTAGTCGTATAGATAAGTTTACTTGACGTCTCTACAGAACAGTTAAGTCCGACTATAAATAATGCAAATTATACTTGGCCTTCCTTCAATTTTAAGAAAATCCCCGGATAATCCTTTTTGCGTGACGTGGCCCCAAGCAAGCAGCTATAACTCTGTTTTCTCCAATACGTGCAATAAGGCTTTTCAGCAATATATATTAATTGTTTAATAGAATGACAACGACCGCTAGCCAAGCATAAATAGGTCATGTTTACATTTCGCAGACAGACGACCTAAAAATAGAGCAAACTTTGTGATAGGGGCTTTTCGCCCCTATCCCATTCCTAGCCGACTTACGGCTGTAACCAACTCTCACAATTGAATTCCTCCGCGAAAATCGAGTTTTTATTGGTTATAATCTGCTTTTACAATGATTTCATTGGTTCGACCGAATCACGAAAAACCATCCGCTTGCATTAATTAATGAGACAAAATAGTTCCAACGAGTGAGACACACTCCGAACTATGATTGACCTCAATGTCAGAGTTGTTAGGTAACGTCGACTGTGCTGTAACCCTATTAGTTTACAACAGTCAAATTATATAGAGAAATATGCAAATCACTGTAAACAAAATTCTTATTATTGAAAAGGAGTTGAAACCATTGTGGCAAAAGTAGAAATTGCCTACGATAAGCAAGTTCTCCTTTTGTCACGATGTTTTCGAATGTCGTCAGCTGCACATGCGTCTGTAAGCGGAAAAGGGTTACATCTTTCCCACGAAAACGGAACCGTTTCCGTGATACTATAACAGTCGAATATTGAAAAATTTTGTTGAAAATGGAGCTATTGCTGACAATGAGCAATTCCTCCTTTTCACACAATGCTTTCAAACACGTTTCAATTTTTTTTTTTCATATTTAAACGTTTTATTATGGACATTCTTTTACTCTTTCTCCCTTCCGGACACATTTTGAATAACGTGCGAGAGATGAATGATAACGTGCAATTTTGCCTTACACCTAGGGGAAAGTAAACGGTGTGTCGGTAAAATAAACGGTGTATAGGTAACATATACAGTTGAGAACGTGGTAACTTTCGCTGGCTGAATTTAGTGATTTCGCGAAATTCGCAAACATTTCCACGACGCGAACTTTACCACTTATACAGTATGTAGCTGAATCCTTGTTGAACAAAAAGGAAAAGCGACTTTAAGCGGAAAATGGTTGAACCGTTTCCATTATAGCTACTTAGTTACATACAAATATGGAAAGTATTTTTGCAAACGCAGCAATTGTTGACACGGAGCCTGCCGAACATAGATACCGTTTCCCACACTCAAATCAATTTAAAACTTCTTACTATCTAATTTTAAAGAAATTGTTTGTAAATTACACTGTTTTTATATCCTAGTAAAGCTACTCAATGGGGGGAAAACACTAAAAAGGGCCCTCCTATCATTATTTAAGCTACAATTAAATTTTACATTCCAAGAAGGTTTGAAATGACGTCACATTTTTTTCCTGTCTGCTAGAATATCTCATTTAGATCATATATATCTGATTTAAACAACATATGTAGCTAATACAAAGAGAGCCTTTTTAAACTATTGTAAAATAACAGAGAGGTTGCTACTAATACAATATCTTGAGCAAAACAAAAATCATATATAATTATAAATACTAAAGGTCAAATTACGCTAAATAAATCCGCTGACTTGCTGATCTACAGTACTATAGTCCCTTAAAAACCCTTTGTTTGCGTAGAAATTAGTGTATACCATCACCAGAATATATTGAATATATGACATTGAGCTTAAATGCATTGTGAATGTGTATAGGAAATGCACTGGAAATGATTGATTTGATCACTTTTAGTATTTTGACCTTGTTTGAAAGTGAAAGTAGAGAATGCTAAACACCGGTTTTGTCCGTGCCCAATTCGGTCCAAAATGACGGTTACCATTTTCGCCTGGTGAGTTCTTTTTTGCATAATGCATGGCCCCACATTTTCTTTGGATTGTTTTAAAGCTAGGAGATAACACTTGTCAATGATATAATGGTGTTCTACATAAGAAATGCTTAGAAAGTGTGACAATTGAGGAATGAAACCGATTTTCATGGAAACAAAGAAGGTTTTTTTGGTGTATTGTAACCTAAACAAACGCGGGATAATTTGACCTTCCTTATCATTCTTCTTAAAATCTTGCAATGGTTATCACCCGTTGTATATATTTATAGCGGAGAGGACTAAACGTTTTATATTCTTAAGCCTAGTTTAGTTGTCATTCCTGCGACGCGAAATCATGATACTTCAAGAAATGGATAGTCGTGGTTTTTACACCCGAGGATGGACATATTATCTTAACTAAGCAGCGACGTAAAAGTCCATAATACATGCATTTCATCTTCAACTGGATTGAAGAAAGGAAATTTTCTGTCATATGTAGGCAAACCCTCGTAGCGGCCAGTCTCAATTCGAATCGGTGCGACACCTCACCGAAACTTACTGAAAGCAGCCCTATGACGTGTAGGCATGATGATCGTACAATACTTTTCTACGCAAAACGACGATGTAAATAAACTGTACGTGCGTAATTTATTGCCAGCCTTTCTTGAAGAGCCCACATCACTAGTAACGGTCTGGTTCCAGTCTTATACGTATAGTGATGGCAAGGCAGACTCTGCTTTAACAATAAGCCTTTTTTTATTAAAAGGAATATTGATATCACAATTATATTGTCAGTAAATAATGCAAAAATACTACATTTGTATTATCATGGATAAGTGTATTGTTGTTTAAACAATGTGACTGTACACATGAATGCAACACATTTTACTAAAGTATTTAAGGATGCATGGGAGTTGGAAACATGGAGGAGATAGAGGTGAAAAGAGACGAAACATGACATATTTATTCCTTAATGAAAGCACTGTTTACATACTAAGACTAATGATTGGCAAGATTACTCATTTCCATTACTGTTTATGATCAATAATTAGTTGGTTGTGTGTATGGTCAACCTACTTTGGAATGGAGATTGATCATAAACAATGAAAGGCTTCAATTATCATTCACTTCGTTGACAAATCAATGCAAGTTATGACACATTTTCACTTGACCCCACCCCTGATGTTCCAATAAAAACAAAAAAACATAAATGCGAGTCAAAATAATGAAACTGAAAATACCTAAAACATCGGAATATTTATTTAATTTTAGATGTGTCATTACTTAGTGTTTTTAAACAAACACAATTGTAATATGTTCAAGACATCTAAATGTGTTTCTTTCTAATAATAATCCCCCCTCCCATGTAATTTCCGAAAACCTATTAAAAATAGAAGTCGCGGGCTTCTGCCCGGCGACTAATTATAAAACTTCGTTTAAAGTGACTGGGTGACTAGTCTACAATGTTATAATATTCAATGAAATCAAAAGTATCTGAACATATTGACAACAATCTAGTCCACAGTGGAATTACTTTTTGAACTCATTCTTGATGACGGCGGATGAAACTGTGTGAACTTATGCAAACGGGTGCTTCAAAAATAGTGCGATGCGAATGAATATGGAGCCTATCATGTGTCAAAGATCCAGCCTTGTATATTTGCATTTTTAGGTGTGTCAAAACTAGAAATACTTTTGTATGATGGTCACGTTAATTTTTCAACTATACTTTTCCGGTTTAACAAACGCATGTCGAAAATCCAGCCTCGTATATCTGCATTTGTAGGTTTGTCAAATCTGGAAATGATTATGTAGATGGTAGATTTACTTTGTAAACCATACTTTTCCGGTTTAACAAACGCATCTTTACACTTCTAGAACCAGAAAATATCATCATGATTTACGCTAAAAAATAAAAGTCTATATTTAAATAAGCCCCGCCTACGCTCCGCCTATTATACTTCCCGTAAAAAATCGACCATTTCCGTTAAAGTTCGGTATTTACGATTGATGTGGTACCAGGCTTAGGATTTCTAACACTTGGTTGAGATACTGTAGTATGTGTGTATTGTTCACACTTGATGCTTGGTGTGAGACAAGTGTGAACAATACACAAATCCTACAGTATCTCAACCTGCTCTCACACCGCGCATTAAGTGTGAACAATACACACATATACTAGAGTGTCTCAACCTACTCTCACACCAAGCATCAAGTGTGAACAATACACACATACTACAGTATCTCAACCTGTGTATTGTTCACACTTGATGCTTGGTGTGAGAGCAGGTTGAGATACTGTAGTATGTGTCCCATGAGTAAGTGGGTCAGGATGGGAAATTCAGTCGGATATGTTGTTGAACCTGGGCTTTATTTCATGTTGTTAATCCAATTGCATGGAAGAAGGGACCCAGGAAATCCTTATCCTGAGTATTCATGGTGGAGGACCCACACAGAAATTTATCTGAAATAAACAAAATAAATATGATTAATTGTTTTTGGCTTTTGAGCATGATAATATTATCATCTGTTGCAGAGTGGACAGAAAGCCTCTGTAAGTGGGAAAAAGGTCTAACTATAATGTTGAAAAAATGCACACAAATGATTCTTAGAAGATACAAATATTTTGAAAACATCTATAAATATTGTAGCAAATAATGAGAATAGGCTCATTATGAACTATTTCTCCTTTCTCCACAATGTTTTCATAAGTAAAAAAAAAAGTGTAAAAATCAATCAAATAGAACATCCACATTGTGAGATATAAATGTCCGTTGCATGGCAGAGGTTTCTGTTTGTCTTCATTGTTTAACCAAATGCATTTAGTCAGGGACTACTAATATGTATAAGCTTGGACTACTAGGTATAAGTAGCCAAGCTTTAGCCTATAATCTCATATCGCTATTTCAATTCATATCCAAACCGGCCTACGAAAGGCGATTTGAATGTGTGGTGTCATAACTAACATGAACAAAAATAATGAAAAGACGAAATAGTTTAAATTAGGTCGAACTATTTATTATGGATTTTTATTTCCACCGCAACCCTCCCCCCCCCCCCCCCCCCCCCCCCCCCCCCCCAAAAAAAAACCGACACGGGAGATAAATACCAAGGGAGATAACAACAGGGTTTTTCCAGTTTTTATTCATGGGATTCCCCAAAAAACCCGTGACCGTCTACCTGCGATATTTAGGAAAAATAACATTTGATTTGCCTTTCTTCTTCAGGTAAATACTTTCTTTTCATGTATTTAAGTTTAATCGAATGCAATATACCATAATATGTTTAAGAATATACCTTATTGTTCTGTGTAGTTTTAAAACACGTCAGATTGATTGTGTTATCTTAAAACTGTATCGGGTTTGGGTTAGAATTACAATTGTCATGCATTTTCTTTAACCACCCGATACGTAGGTATATATTAGTCCTATAACATCAGACTCCGTTGACAAGCACAGTCTTATTTTTAAAGACCAAATACGCTTAGCGAATTTCAATTTTATATAAATGTTTAAGATACCTCATTCGATGTCTTGAAATCATTCTAAAAATATGCCCGAACCGCTAGGATTTACATGTTTACCTTCTTGTTCCCTCTCATGTCGGCCATATTGCCGCATAGTTTTTACGGTTGTCGTAAATATCAGGATTTTTTAAAACGAAATTGTTATATATCGTCTGTATGAACAGGCCAGGATTTTATTTCCATTAGTTTCGTTTAATTTTAAGTTCTATAATTTATTTTAACGTTTTCGGAACCCATTTGGAATATTCGGATATATTCCTCATACATATATAAACATTTAAACATTTGGAATAGTCGGATTTATTCGTCAGACTTATATGAAATGGAAACCTTCTCCACTTCAAAACTTAAAATGTGTTTTTCTCAGCATTAAACAGCTGTGAAAGGAAAAGGATTACTCAGGTCAGTTGCATTTTACGTATAGATGTAAATTCTTTCGATAGCTGCGAAATAGTTTGCAGAAAATGGCTGTAAAATCAACCCGATCTCAACTTGATCGGGTTCAACTGTTTTTCTTGCTAAAGGAAATTGGCCTTTAGGGATATGACCTCGAGCTTCATATATTATAGGACTAAGGTATATATATATATATATACGAACAATTATAAATAACTATCTGAATAAATACATGTCTTGCCTTTAAAAAACATTTAGAATAAAACCACACCAAGCCTTCCGTACCAAATGAATTCCTTATTCAAAACAGTGGGTGGGTGGTGTTTTCTCAAGGATTCATGCATTTAAACAATCTAATAAATTATTCAATCATTCCCAGATAACCAGAAACTTAAATAAATATGCATGTATAAAATATCTGATACATGTATATATCACCAGAAGTCTCTTAAAAAAGAATGTATGTTTATTATTGAAAGTACTTACATATTTGCCCAAAATTTGGTTTTTGTTCCTTATTTCCCTTTCATATTGGTAATGTTGTAAAAACGTATTCAACATGGTTTTGGGCTCCAGAGCACACCCCTATACATTAATTGTTTGGTGTTTTCAGCCGCTTTCAACACTTGTTCAGTTATTCACGGCGTTTCCTATGTAAGTTACCAGTACTACTGATCAATTTATTCTGACAATCACATCAGCCAGTCAGTCGTAATGCTAATGCCGCAACCCTGAGAACCAAGGAAGACAGCCATTACTACACAACCCTGTACAAGAGAAAAGCTTATCGCCTGACTTCGAAAAGAAAAAGACATAACTTACAACTGTCAAAATGTAAATGAAATAAATAAATTAAATAGTGACTAAGGCTTCTTTTTCCAATTCAATGAAGCCATGCTCATGCATTATTAATACATGACTCTCCAACTTAACCACTTCCCACATACAACCCATCTGCAGGACATACCTTTTAACCTATTTTCACATACTACTCATCTGCAGAAGATAACTTTTAACCCTTTCAAACATACAACAAATCTGCAACAGATGACTTTTAACCCTTTCAAACATACAACAAATTTGCAATAGACAATTTGTAACCCTTTCAAATATACAACAAATCTGCAACAGACACTTTTTAACCCTTTCAAACATACAACAAATCTACAACAGATGACATTTAACCCTTTCAAACATACAATAAATCTGCAACAGACAACGTTTAACCCTTTCAAACATACAACAAATCTGCAATGACAACTTTTAACCCTTTCAAACATACAACAAATCTGCAACAGACAACATTTAACCCTTTCAAACATACAACAAATCTACAACAGACAACTTTTAACCCTTTCAAACATACAACAAATCTGCAACAGGTGTAGCACTCTGGCCAGCTACATCAAATTGTCCACGAGGAAAACACAGGTAAATAAACGAGATCGTATAGTGATACATTTATTTATTTAAATAGGTAAACTAGAGTCTCATGACTCTCTCTCTCTCTCATGCCGACATATCATTCCCTGACTCTCCCCAGAGAGCCCATACGTCTTCTCTCTATCTATGCAAATCTCTCCCCGCTCCCTCAAAAACATACATTTATATACTACAGGGCTGGCGCCGTGTACACGTGATATCCCGTATATAGTTATACCCGCATGGATCTAATATCTCACATGTATACCTCTATACCTTTACCCTCATTGTGTTACACAGGCAAGTGTTGCCACTTTCAAACATACAACAAATCTGCAATAGACAACATTTACCCCTTTCAAACATACAACAAATCTGCAACAGACAACATTTAACCCTTTCAAAAATACAACAAATCTGCAACAGACAAGTGTTAACACTTTCAAACATACAATAAATCTGCAACAGACAACATTTAACCCTTTCAAACATACAACAAATCTGCAATAGACAACATTTAACCCTTTCAAACATACAACAAATCTGCAACAGACAAGTGTTAACAATTTCAAACATACAACAAATCTGCAACAGACAACATTTAACCCTTTCAAACATACAACAAATCTGCCCCAGACAAGTGTTACCACTTTCAAACATACAACAAATCTGCAACAGACAACATTTAACCCTTTCAAACATACAACAAATCTGCAACAGACAACATTTAACCCTTTCAAACATACAACAAATCTGCAACAGACAAGTGTTACCACTTTCAAACATACAACAAATCTGCAATAGATAATATTTAACCCTTTCAAACATACAACAAATCTGCAACAGCCACCTTTAAGCCCTTTCAAACATACAACAAATCTGCAACAGACAACTTTTAACCCTTTCAAACATACAACAAATCTGCAACAGACAAGTGTTACCACTTTCAAACATACAACAAATCTGCAATAGATAACATTTAACCCTTTCAAACATACAACAAATCTGCAACAGACAACTTTTAACCCTTTCAAACATACAACAAATCTGCAACAGACAACTTTTAACCCTTTCAAACATACAACAAATCTGCAACAGACAAGTGTTACCACTTTTAAACATACAACAAATCTGCAACAGACAGACAAGTGTTACCACTTTCAAACATACAACAAATCTGCAATAGATAACATTTAACCCTTTCAAACATACAACAAATCTGCAACAGACAACTTTTAACCCTTTCAAACATACAATAAATCTGCAACAGACAAGTGTTACCACTTTCAAACATACAACAAATCTGCAATAGATAACATTTAACCCTTTCAAACATACAACAAATCTGCAACAGACAACTTTTAGCCCTTTCAAACTTACAACAAATCTGCAACAGACAACTTTTAACCCTTTCAAACATACAACAAATCTGCAACAGACAAGTGTTACCACTTTCAAACATACAACAAATCTGCAATAGATAACATTTAACCCTTTCAAACATACAACAAATCTGCAACAGACAACTTTTAACCCTTTCAAACATACAACAAATCTGCAACAGACAACTTTTAACCCTTTCAAACATACAACAAATCTGCAACAGACAAGTGTTACCACTTTTAAACATACAACAAATCTGCAACAGACAGACAATTGTTACCACTTTCAAACATACAACAAATCTGCAATAGATAACATTTAACCCTTTCAAACATACAACAAATCTGCAACAGACAACTTTTAACCCTTTCAAACATACAATAAATCTGCAACAGACAAGTGTTACCACTTTCAAACATACAACAAATCTGCAATAGATAACATTTAACCCTTTCAAACATTCAACAAATCTGCAACAGACAAGTGTTAACCCTTTCAAACATACAACACATCTGCAACAGAAAATATTTAACCCTTTCAAACATACAGCAAATCTGCAACAGACAAGTGTTACCACTTTCAAACATACAACAAATCTGCAACAGACAACTTTTAACCCTTTCAAACATACAACAAATCTGCAACAGACAACATTTAACCCTTTCAAACATACAACAAATCTGCAACAGACAAGTGTTACCACTTTCAAACATACAACAAATCTGCAACAGACAACTTTTAACCCTTTTAAACATACAACAAATCTGCAACAGACAACATTTAACCCTTGCAAACATACAACAAATCTGCAACAGACAACTTTTAACCCTTTGAAACATACAACAAATCTACAACAGACAACTTTTAACCCTTTCAAACATACAACAAATCTGCAATAGACAACATTTAACCCTTTCAAACATACAACAAATCTGCAACAGACAAGTGTTACCACTTTCAAACATACAACAAATCTGCAACAGACAACATTTAACCCTTTCAAACATACAACAAATCTGCAACAGACAACATTTAACCCTTTCAAACATACAACAAATCTGCAATAGACAACATTTAACCCTTTCAAACATTCAACAAATCTGCAACAGACAAGTGTTAACCCTTTCAAACATACAACACATCTGCAACAGAAAATATTTAACCCTTTCAAACATACAGCAAATCTGCAACAGACAAGTGTTACCACTTTCAAACATACAACAAATCTGCAATAGACAACTTTTAACCCTTTCAAACATACAACAAATCTGCAACAGACAACATTTAACCCTTGCAAACATACAACAAATCTGCAACAGACAAGTGTTAACACTTTCAAACATACCCCAAATCTGCAATAGACAAATTGTAAAACTTTCCCTCATACAATCCATCTGCAGCAGACAAGTTTTATCCCTTTCCCTCATACAACCCTTCTGCAGAAGACAACTTTTAACCATTTCCAATACAACCCATCTGCATCAGACAGCTTTTAATTCTTTCCCTCATACAAGCCATCTGCAGAAGAAAACTGTTTTCCCTTTCCCTCATACAACCAATTTGCAGAAGACAACCTTTCCCCCTTTCCAACATACAATCATGCAGCCAATGTTTTGGTAATTGTGCATGACACATCATCTTTCTATGAATAATCCATTCAAGCATATGGAAAACACAGCGCGAAAATGTCAAGAAAGCTTCAGAATGTTAAGCCCATAACAAGATGAAGTGTCATACACATCACCAAGCCACCTACCTATAATGATTTAAGCCCATGTGCTTTAACATTCTGAAGTTTTCTTGACGTTTTCGGGCTGTGTTTTCCATATGCTTGAATGGGTTATTCATAGCAAGATGATGTGTCATGCACAACCAGCAGCCACTAACTCCCAAGGTCAAGGTCAGACTTGAAGACTTTGTTCCGCAATTTTGTGTCTACAAATCTAGAACTTCACATCAATCAGGACCGTTAGAAGGACCCATGTATGTCAACGGGCATAACTCTATAAAGTGAGGTTTGACAAAATAATGTGCCCTTTTAAACGTTTTGTCCGGTATGGGACTTTTTTATTGATTACTCCATAAACTTTTTTTTTTTTTTTAATTTCAGACTTTCACAACTGATTTGTTATAATAATATAAAACTTACAATATGGAGGAAGAGGAAGCTGAAGAAAGTGAAAAGTCTGAATATTTCTACCGACTGATTCATCTGGTGTATGATCTGGGAACCGAGGTGCTTCTAAAATTGTTTAAAATAGACATACCTCAAGGTCTGACGGTTGAAGATTTTTTAAAAAGTAAGAAAAATGTATCTAAATTGAAAGAACTAGAGAAGAAAAGGGTCTTCAACAAAAACCAGATAGAAATACTCGATGAAACACCACCAGATGTGTCCCGCTTTGACATATCTTTGTTGTGTATTCTTATTATTAATCTTACGAATATACAGCAACCCTGTAATGGATGGAAACAAACATCTCTATTGCCGTCAGATAGATCAGCAGGAGCTCAGCTCATACGTCTTAGACTAATCAGAAATGAAGCAATTGCGCATCGGTCGAAAACTACGATGAAGAAATCTGACTTTGAAACGTTTTGGAAAAGGACTGAAAACATTTTAGTCCACCTTGCTGGTGAGGTCAGCCAAGCAGAAAAGGATCACGTTGAAGAGAAGATAGAAGAATTTAAGACTATACAGCTAGTTGAAGATCAGCATTGCAAACTCAATACCCAAATCTTAGGAACGCTACAAGAGGATATAGAAATGCTGAAGCAAAAGGTAGGAAACAATATATGTTGCCTGCCCTATTCATTTTAACACCGAATTTCTGTTATATCATAGCAACCAATTTGTTTGTCTGTCTTTCTTGGATCAGTACATCATTTTCTATTATTCTTATATCCATTTTCCTCATACAGACTCATTTTTACCTGGTCTGTTTTTTTAAAAGTCGGGGTATTGTCTTACACTTGAAATCGTTTAACCTTACCTCATAACTCAAAAACCCTTCAACATTTTCAAGTGAAACTTGATTCACATGTTTCTATGAACAATAAGCATGTCTTTACCAAGTCACATATATCTGTTTTTTATAACTATTCAGTAATACCCCTTTTTCGACTAAGAAACAATCAGACGAGCCTGGAGTTTTCTTGCGGCGCTCTTTTTACGTCTCTGCCGCACACTGCTGTTGAAAACAGTGTGGCAAACGGTTAAGACATATATGAGTTCAAAGTCGTCTTCTGCAGATTTGTTGTATGTTGCAAATGCGGAAGAGGAGTGACAATGATTGCATTGGATTCAAACTCACGACCCTGTATTGACATCCTATATCAGTTCCGCTAGCTACTATGACAAAGTAGTCTATATTTAGTATTAAGTGGGAAAACCAGGTTTGATACTGTAATAATCTTGTTTTCTCTCTAAATGCTCCAATCGACATCAGCTTTATAATCTGTAAGAAACATTATTTCTGTACGTGCTTTCAAGTTCATAATGGAAACTTTTGTTTCTACATGATACGTGTGCATACGAGGGATGTTCGGAAAGTTTTGAGACTATCTTTGTTTTTTAATGATAAGTCGGAAACAGTGAATAAAAATTCGCACAGTTTATCTTTAAGTTATATTCTACTGAATGGTACAATTTTCATACAAATAACGCAATATATACATTTACAACAATACATAGAAAACGATATCTACAAGGTCCCCGGCGAAGTAACGTCATTTTCACGTAACGTCTAAACAATAATGCTGTTTTAACGCAGTTCCTAATTTAATTCCTTCTCAAAGATTCGCTCGATGCACTGTACACATTTCGCATGTCTTTTCATCCACTTATCAAATACAATCATCTGTCAAAATCATGTGAGCAGTTGCTCCACAAATATAGCACAAATTTGCAATATCCTTCAGTCATTCGCCGATCTGTATTAAGCGCGTTCTTTACATTATCGCAACCTGTTCATCAACCACAGACAGACGAAAGGATATGTGTTCGTAATTTGTACATGTTCTACCGTCACGGAAACTTTCGTTCCATCTGTCCACAAGTGCCCTGCTCACAGATTCTCCGTTATAAGCCCTTTCCAACAGCTCCTTTGTTTCCTGTGGCGTTTTTTAATGAGAATTCGCTGTTCCTCTTTTGTTTGCGTCTGCCTTATGCGCTTAGTAAGTATGATTCTCTAGGTGCGTGTATTTAAATTATTTCTTCCGGAATACTTTCAGCAAATGATGTTATGAATCAAGTATGACGTCATGTATGCTTTACAACGTTTCGCGCTTTTTATTATGATTGTGTGTTCATCGTAGTGCATCGTAATCGAGAAATTTAGGGGTTGCGCCGGGTCTTTACAATGCATGGTGCTATGGATACGAATATAAAAATATGGCTGACATCACAATACTATAATCTGAACATAAGCTTTTGGAATATAATATTCTCATACATGCTTAAGTTTCATAACGATTTGTCAAAAGGAAAAGTGTTAAATGGACGTTGTCTCAAAACTTTCCGAACGTCCCTCGTATGTATGTGAATCGGAACTCTGCCGATATCTATCAAATGACAACTAATGTTATGTATAGTTAAACGCTAAAACTAAATGGTATGTAAGCGTGCAGATTTGTAGAATGTGCCTGCTCATAAAACTGTGTACATTGACGCCTTTAAATACTTATACATGTCAACTTCATATTGCAGAAGGTTGTTTTCAAGCGATATGTTTGTATGACTCACTTTTAGATCGCTTGCTGTTTAACACTTTCCCGCATACAACAAATCTGCAGCAGACGACGTTTTAAATATGTAATTAAAAAATACGGAAAATGTCTATAAATGAAAGAATAATTTTTTAATAAAGTTGACAATATTGTGACGAAAGGAGAGGCGTCAGAAAGCTTCTATATGTGGAAAAGAGAGAACTATAAACTCAGCTGTGAAATACAGCCAGATCAGGCTAATGATATGGTATAAGGTCAGGCCACTCAACTTATTGAATAAACTTAAGATCTTCATATTGGCCATGGTGATTGTTCTTTGACTCCACATAAGGCCTCTGCTTTCAATCAAGTAACCGTCATATCCGCCTAGGGTTTAAATCAAGTAACCGTCAACTTCCCTTAGGGTTTATATCAAGTAACGCTCACAGCCCCTTAGGGTTAAAATCAAGTAACCCTATTCTTAGGCACTAAACCAAGTAACAGTCACATCCCCCTAAGGTTTAAATCAAGTGACCCTCACATTCTCCTAGGGTTTAAATCAAGTAACCCTCACATCCAATAGGGGTTTAATCAAGTAACCGTCACATCCCCTAGGGTTTAAATTAAGTAACTCTCACATCCCCTTAGGATTTATATCAAGTAACCCTCACATCCCCTGAGGGTTTATATCAATTAACCGTCACATCCCCCTAGGTGTTAAATCAAGTAACTCTCACATCCCCTTAGGTTTTATATCAAATAACCCTCGCATCCCATTAGGGCTTAAAGCAAGTAACCGTCACATCCCCCTAGGGTTCGAATCAAGTAATCCTCACATCCCCTTAGGGTTTAATTCAAGTAACCCTCACATCCTCTTAGGGTTTAAATCAAGTAACTGTCACATCCCCTACGGTTTAAATCAAGTAACCGTCACATCCCCCTAAGGGTTTAAATCAAGTAACCCTCACATCCTCATAGGGTTTACATCAAGTAACCCTCACATCCCCTTAGGTATTACATTAAGTAACCCTCACACCCCCTTATGGTTCAAATCAAGTAAGCCTCACATCCCCCTTAGGATTCAAATCAAGTAACTCTCACATCCCCCTAGGTGTTAAATCAAGTAACTCTCACATCCCCTTAGGGTTTATATCAAGTAACCCTCTAATCCCCTTCGGGTTTATATCAAGTAACCCTCATATACCCGTAGGGTTTAAATCAAGTAGCCCTCACATCCTCTTAGGGTTAAAATCAAGTAACTGTCACATTCCCTAGGGTTTAAATCAAGTAACCGTCACATCCCCCTAGGGTTTATATAGAGTAACCCTCAAATCCCTTTATGGTTTATATCAAGAAACCCTCACATACCCTTAAGGTTTAAATGAAACCCTCACATGCTCTTAGGGTTTATATGCCAATTTGTACGAGCTGTTTTAAGTTTTACAAAAGCGTGAGACATGCACATTTTAGCTCACCTGAACACGAAGGTGAGCTTTTGTGATCACCCTGTATTATGTTTTGTCATCAATCAACATTTTATTGTAATATCTCCTGTTAAATCACTTTGCCAATTACAACCACACTTACTTAGGTGGTAAGGTTCAAAGAATTACATTATATGTAGAACTGGTTTCTGTGGATTTAAAAATGGGTAATAGGTGAACCTATACAAACAGTACTCATGGCCTTATTGCTTTGTAGACACACATGGCAATCTAGTGACATCCGAAAAAAGTTAATATGACACACAATTAACAATATTTCTGCTCTGAAAAAGCCCCCTCAAGATAATTTAATAGAGTTTTCCTGATGTCACCCTCTATAGAACCTATTCAAAACATATTTATTTTTCAAAACACATGGCTACCATGCGGCACAAGAAAGGGGGTAAAATGATAAAAAATCAATATCCCAGATACTGCTTGTCTGATCATTCTGGCAAATTAGTCAGTTAAGGTGACCGATACAGGGCCACATGCACCTTTTGTTTAGGGATAAACATATGGTCAGTTGCACACTTTTCTATAACAACATTTCTTCTCCCCTCAGACTCAGTCAAAGTACTCCAATCAGAAGACCCGGCCGGGTAGCTCAATTGGTAGCGTATCTGACTCGTGATCTGGAGGTCACGGGTTCGATACCCGGTTGCGGCGACATTCTTTCGGGCGATGTTTTCCATTGCCTCTCACCTCTGATCTATGTGAGAAAGTAGTCAGTGGCTTCGAAAGAATGTTGTGTAAGTACTGGTGTGGGAAAGCCAGGAAAATATGGGTAGGTGCACTAACCGCCGTGATATGACCAAAGCTGTTGAAAGCGGCGTTAAACTCCAAACAAACAAACAAACAAAACTCCAATCAGATGAGCGATACAGGGCCACATAACCTTCTTGTTTACGGAAAGCATGTGTCTAGAAATAACTTTTCGAACACAACATGATGCAAGCTTTACTCTAGATAAGTCCATCTGTAATGACTGTATCTCCTTTATTATATTTTATTCACAGATAGAGGAACAGGAAAGTATGTCAGAAGATGTAGATACAGTTACAACATCTTTGGATATATTAGAAGTTCAGCTGAAAGACCTTGAAAATAATATGAGAAAGATTGAAGATGTTAGCAGAAAGGTATTTAACCACATACATACACATTTTGATGTGTTTGCAGCAGACAACTATTTAATACATTGTGGTAAAATGGACAAATTATCCCTCTGAAAGTTATAAATTTGAGAATATACTATCCCCCAGGGGATCGATTTAGGGTCAATTTGGCTCTCCAGTTTTCCACAGTATTTTCAAAATTCTTCTATTGCTTTATACGTCTGAAGTCATCTGTATCAAGTAAAAACCTGTAAATGTTACAGTTAATTTGAGCTAAAGAATATAAACAACAAATGATATAGATTCAATATTTCTTTGTTACTGTAATGATGTTTGAGTTGAAGATCAAAGTTCTCTGCCCTTCATCTGTTTGTCCTCCTGTTAACTTTTAGCTTCAAATGACGTCTACTAATAATCCACAGTAAGATTTAAACCAAACTTCACAGGAATATTCCTTTGATGGTCCTCTTTGCATGTCTGATTCCACGGTTATTGAGTAGAAATGTTCCTTATGTGACCCTATTCAAATAAATCAAACTATATTAATTGGTTGAAAAGCATGGCAGTTGCATTAGAAAAGGGCCAAATGATAAAACTAAAAATAAAGTCTTATACAAGTACCTTTCTGATTTCAAGATGATAGGTAGAAAATTAATTAATGCTCCTTCAGTGATCCTCTAAATAATTTGTTCAAATCATTCTGATTTGTAGAAAAAAAGTCACCAAACAGCATCAAGAAATGGATGAATAAACTTTTAGCTTCAAACGACATCTTATCCTAAATCACTGGACCATTTGTAACCAATCTTTCTCAGGAATGTTTCTTTGGTGGTCCTCCTTAAAAAGTGTTCAAAGATATAAATTATATTTAGAACTTACTACTGTATCGAGGAGGGGAATGCCAAAACTTTAAGATTCCTTTTTTCTGAATCTGCTTGTCTGATTCCAAGAATATTTGAAAGAAATATTCCTTGGGTGACCCTATACATAATTTGTTCAATTCATATTGATTTGTTGACAAAATATAACCACCAGACGACATCAGAATAAGGCTTAAAATTAACTTTTAGCATCAATAACGGGTAAACCACTGGACCAATATCAACCAAACTTCATAGGACTGTTCCTTAAGGGGAACTCTTTCAAATTGTTAAAAGCTTTCAAGCCTTATAACAAATGCCATTTTCTGATTAGCTGTTTTACTTTACAGTGTATCCACTGTTTCATTCCCGCTCTTGATCAAATCTTCCCCGATATAAGCAGTAATACATTGCTACTATATCATCATTCAGTTGATTGGTTAAAGGCCGTCTTGGTCCTCTTGCTGTTAACCTACATCAATTCTGAAGCACATGCTCCTTTGCAAACATCTAGGCAAACATATGGAGTATCTCTGTAAATGAACATAGTTGAACACATTGTATGACATAAGGAGAAATTATTCATTCTGTGCAATGTCCCCTTTTGCCACGATGGGATTTTGCCACGGGTTCAATAATTGTCTGCTACAGATGGGTCAAAATGTTTCTCCATGTAGGAAAGAGTTAGATAAGACTTAAAAGAGAGATGAAAAGCTTTTGACTGGAACAATGAGGGGGGACACATGACAACCAATTATCTCCATGACTGTGTGTCACACTTTTACTTACACACTTGTTAGCATGTGACATATTTATTCCTTTATCCCACTTGTAAAGTGTGTGTATACCTTTCAGTTATTGCCTAAGTCAGTGAAGAATAATTCAATTTATTTTACAACAGGTAGACCAACACAGTGACATTTCAGTAGATGTTGACAACATGAAAACATAATTTAAAAATCTTGAAACAAAGCTGCAAGGACTCAAATCTGAAATGTCAAAATTTGATGACATAACCAGAATGCTACTTAAATAAATGTGTTGTCAAACCACGGTATCCCTTTTTATCTCAACTATTCGGAGAATATGAGAGCTATTCTACTCACCCTGGCGTCGGCATCCACGTCACACCTCTTGTAAAGGTTTGCATGCAAGTACAGATGTTTCACCCAAACTCAGTCACTACTAGATGTATTGTATCTACAATGTTTACCCACCATATAATCTATGTAAATAATTAAGTTTGATACTCTATCCTGCATTTAGCGCAAGTAATGGCCGTTTTTATACGCCCGTTTTGAAAAAACGGATCGTATTATAGTTTTACCTGCGGCGTACGGGCGGGTGGGCGGGCGGCGTCCAGTATGTTGTCAGCTCAATAACTTTAGAAGCCTTTGTCCAATCATCACCAAATTTGGTCAGAATGTGTATTGGGATAATATCTCGGACAAGTTCGATAACTAGCTATATCGCTTTAGTCAATCGAGAGTTATCGCCCTTTAATTATAGAAATTACCCAAAATTGGTCTTGTCAGCTCAATAACTTTAGAAGCCTTTGTCCAATCATAACCAAATTTAATCAGAATGTGTATTGGCATAATATCTCGGACAAGTTCGATAACCAGCCATATCACTTATGTCAATCAAGAGTTATTGCCCTTTAATTATAGAAATTACCTAAAATTAGTCTTGTCAGCTAAATTACTTTAGAAGCCTTTGTCCAATCATCACCGAATTTGGTCAGAATGTGTATTGGCATAATATCTCGGACAGGTTTGATAACTAACCATATCGCTTTAGTAAATCAAGAGTTATCACCCTTTTATAAAAGAAATTACCTAAAATTGGGATTGTCAGCTCAATAACTTTAGAAGCCTTTGTCCAATCTTCACCGAATTTGGTCAGAATGGGAATTGACATCATATCTCGGAGAAGTTCGATAACTAGCCATATTGCTTTGGTCAATTGAGAGTTATCGCTCTTTAATTATAGAAATTACCTAAAATTGGTCTTGTCAGCTCAATAACTTTAGAAGCCTTTGTCCAATCATCACCAAATTTGGTCAGAATGGGAATTGACATCATATCTCGGACAAGTTCGATAACTAGCCATATTGCTTTAGTAAATCAAGAGTTATCACCCTTTTATAAAAGAAATTACCTAAAATTGGGATTGTCAGCTCAATAACTTTAGAAGCCTTTGTCCAATCTTCACCGAATTTGGTCAGAATGGGAATTGGCATCATATCTCGGACAAGTTCGATAACTAGCCATATTGCTTTAGTCAATTGAGAGTTATCGCCCTTTAATTATATAAATTACCTAAAATTGGTCTTGTCAGCTCAATAACATTATAAACTCGATAACTTACCACGTTATTTTAGTCACTACACACTTATGTCCCTCGAAATGACCAAAACTGTACTAACAGTGTCTGCTCTCTAAATGTGCCTGATGTACAACCAATTATCACTATGCTTAATTGGTCTCAAAAAAACCCAGGACGGGCGTATTTTGTGACATTTGGCGTTCTTGTTTTACTTAGAAATTCTGGTTAAAGTTTTGCGTGCAACTACATTAAGAGTCCACATCTCAGTAACTACCTGATGCATTGCACTGCATCTGTATACAAACCTTCCCAACTATTACACATATATAACTCTATCCTGCATTTGATGCAAGTTATAGCCCTTTTTTTTACTTAGAAATTCTGGTTAAAGTTATGCGTGCAACTAAATTAAGAGTCAGTATCTTAGTAACTACTTGATGCTTTGCATTGAATCTTTATACAACCCTTCCCAACTATCACACATATGTAACTGATTAAGTAAGATAACTGTATCCTGCATTAAATGTAAGTTATGGCCTGTTTTTAAAATCGAAATTCTGGCTAAAGTTTTGCGTGCAGCTACATTAAGAGTCCATATCTTAGTAACTACTTCATGAATTGCATTGAAACTTAATACGACCCTTCCCAACCTTACAACTATTTTAACAGTCAAGTTTGATAACTCTATCAGTATCCTGCGTTTAAGTCCTTTTTTTACTAAGAAATTCTGGTTAAAGTTTTGCGTGCAGCTACATTAAGAGTCAACATCTCAGTAACTACTTGATACATTGCATTACATCTTTATACAACCCTATCACACACATATAACTTATTAAGTTAGATAACTCTATCCTGCATTTAATGCAAGTTATAGCCCTTCTTTTACTTAGAAATTCTGGTTAAAGTTTTGCGTGCAACTAAATTAAGATTCCATATATTAGTAACTACTTGATGCTTTGCATTGAATCTTTCTACAACCCTTCCCTACTATCACACATATGTAAATAATTAAGTTAGATAACTCTATCCTGCATTTAATGCAAATTATGGCCCTTTTTTTACTTTGAAATTCTGGTTAAAATTGTGGGTGCAGCTACATAAGAGTCCAGATCTCAGTTACATTGTATTGGAACGTTATACATCCCTTCCCAACTATCACACCTTTGTTAATTATTAAGTTAGATAACTATCATGCATTTGATGCAAGTTATGGCCCTTTTTTAAGATTTTAAATTCTGGTTAAAGTGTTGCGTACAACTACATTAATTAAGAGTCCATAATTATCTTAGTAACTGCTTGATGCATTGCATTGAAACATTATACAACCCTTCTCAACAATCAAGTACTACAACTCTATCTAGCACGTAATGCAAATTATGGTCCTTTTAATACTTTGAAATTCTGGTTAAAGTTTCGCGTGCAACTATATTGAGTCTATATCTAACTAAAGAATGGTGGAATAGTCGAGTGCGCTGTCTTACGGACAGCTCTTGTTTCACTGACATTGCTTGATTGAAGCTTTACTCTATTTTTCAACCATATCTCATAATATGTATCATGACTAAAGTGTTTATCCTGGTGACTTTGCACCAGTATGACACACTAGATTCTTCCTAGGCGACTTGTCACAATGACTTTTGTCAATGCCATCGTAAAGAAAAATGACCTTGTCAGGGTTTGAACCCATACACTCTTGGATTTAAATGTGTTGTCAAGCCACTACATGTATAAGTCTTTCGCACGTACAATTAATCGGGGTAAATTTGTTGTCAAGCCACTAAAACACTTTCCTACATACAACACATCTTGTTAAATTTGTTTTAAAGCCAGTATTAAACTTTCTTACATACAGAACAACACATCTTGTTAAATTTGTTGCAAAGCCACTGTTAAACACTTTTTTCTAACATACAACAAAGCTTGTAAAGTTTGTTGTTGAGTTACTGTAACACTTTCAAACATTCAAGCATCTTCCTAAATTGGTTTTTAAACCAGTCAGAAGAAATTTAATAAAGATGAATTTTCTGATAACCCCTTTTGATAATTTAATCAAAAAGATCAGAATTACCCGATTAGGAGATTAGGAGATTTAATGGAGATGAATTTTCTGATTTATTTGTGTGGATATTGGATGTAAAATGTGACCCGGAGAGTGTTCGCAGGGTAATTATGATGTAAACCAGGATATACAGTATATACAATAACAGTTCAAGGGCACATCATTCTGGTGTTCCCGAGGCAATATTAGTGAAATATATGTCCTATGTCCCTTTGGTGATAAGCATTTCCATATTCTAGTAGTTTTGTCAAAACATGCCTTAGATATGGCTCAAGATGTACAGACAGACAATACCAAACCAACATCCCATCCCCTTATTGCAGGGGATTAATAAAAGTATTATTATTGAATAGATACAGTTAAAATATTGCTCATTTTGAGCAATTTCTCCCTTACACCAATCATTTCAAAAGTCATCAAATGCAATTACAATGTATCTGCAAGTTACAAAAGATTACTTTGTTTATCTTTACAGGTTGATGAACATGACAGTAGAATACATGCTTTAGAAGATAAATCAAAAAGCCAAGAAGTTCAATTTACGTTTCCTGCAGCAGACAATGAGAATGACCAAAAGAAACGCGGTATGTATTTTAGGGCTACTATACTCAAGGATAACAAACCTGAACCCAATAGATGCTGCTTAAAAGAAGTTCCTTGAAACTTTCTATGACTTATTGGTTCACAGTGCAGAGCAAGATAAGCTTGGGAATAAGTGCTGTCTGGTCTGGATCTATAATGGTGGCAACTATTTGGTTAGTTTTTGCAGAGCCTCGCTCTTTCGATGCATTTTGTACATTTCTTGTGTTGGATTTTTCCTGTTTTGAGCACTTGTTTAGGTATCCTGTGTCGGTCTTCAGCCAATCCTTTAAATAAAACTTCAGCCAATCCTTTAAATAAAATTTACTTCACAATTTCACAACAATTTCCTTTGCATGAATTCCTATCACAGATGCATTATGAAGAAATTCATTCTTTGTAGAACCCTGATTGCCATGGCGTCAGAAAGCGTATTAATAAAAATCGGTAAGGAATGGCTTGATTTTGAAAACATTGCAGAGGAATGTTCTGTACATATCCCTGAACATAAATATTGCCCAAGCTGTCGTGATTAATCACAAATCATGGCAGCGATGATGGGGGCTGATCTTTATCTAACTTGAGCACAACATCCTCAAGATGACGTATATGGTATTGCAATAACCTTGTACCCCTTATCATCTACAATTGCTTTAAAGGTGCTGAACTTCAGATTAAAGATAGTATATTCAACGTTTCAAAACTGTTCAAAAGTTGTTTTAAAATATTAGAATCATAATTCTGGGATCAATTTAGAGTAATAGTTTCTCTTTCCAGAACAATAAAGATCTAGTTATTGATCATTTTTACTGGGTAGACAAACCCAGTTAGCCATATTTTGTACATTTTTATGACTTTCAATTGACTGTTTTTCCACATTTCCTACCAAAATAGTTTTGAACTATTTATTACTTACTGTGTTGTTACCATTAGCAATATTTGCAGAAGTTTCAACATTTCAAAATGTTGATCTCCATCTGGAGTTTATTTCTTTAAACACAGTTTAACCAAACTTTACATGCAAGTTAGTTTTGTGGTCTTCTTTAAAACTTGTTTAAGAAATAAAAATCTTATTAGAACTCTGGGTTGTGTGATACAGTTTAAGGACATAATAATACACTGTCAAAGTACTCAGGTAAGCAATATAGTGTCACATCGGACACTGCTTGCCAAAGCAATGTAATGCTTTAATTAATTATAAAAATGCTTTCAAAACTGATGTAGCTAGTTATTCAAGATTATGTGACAGACATGATAGGTCACTTAAGTGAATTAATATTTATGAATTTTAAAAGCGCTTTCATAATTCATGAATCTACACTGTTAAGAAAAGCATAACTGTCAAAGATGAATAAACATAATGGGTCATATCATTGTTGTAATATGTTTATGGTGCATATGTTTTATGGTGGAATAATTATAACTATTATATAAAGCATATATACAATGTATTCCAGGGAGGAACTCAAGATATATTTTGTATTATTAGCTCCTACCATGGTGAATTGTCCGTCGTGCTTCCGCCTGTTAATGTTTTGCTTCAGACGACTTCTCTGTGTAACTACTGGGCAGATTGTTTGGAAACGTTTTAGCGAGCATCCTCTCATTGTCCTTGCTGTAATTCCAACGAAACTTGCTGATGTCAGGATAACTTACCTAGGAAACGCCGTGATAAAGCCGCGTAAAATACCAAACAAGCAATCAATTCTAAATAGTTCATACTAATTATCCAATAATAAACCATTACTTGATTATTTTATGACATGTTGATTGATGAAGGTACATGGCCACCAGGGGAGCTTCTGAAAATGTTCTCCTACGATAATCTCTGGTTGTCTGTAATTGAAAAAATGCAACGTGTACAATATCCTTCACAGTGTTGAGCCATCACGGATCAGCCATCAAGGCGCTAACCATGATGTACGTTGCTTAACGTTATGTAAAAGCCAACAACTCTAGCAACGTTGATGTAGGAGCCAGCTTTTATAGCCACGTTGGATTGGCTTTTTCACAAAGTTGAGCAACATACATAGTGGTTAGTGCCTGGATTAGTGAACAGCGGTGGCTTAACTATGTGAAGGACCCGGTACACGTTACAATACCATTACATAAATATTTTGTCAATTTTCTCAAGTCATATTTTTTGAAAATAAAAGACAGGCAACAGAGAGTAGGGTTATATCTCCTAATGGCAGTAGAGCGATACTGGCATGTTTATGCATATTATGTTTTATATATTTCGCCATTATTCTGGAACAACCCTCTGAAAGAAAAGCCTGTGACATGGCTCATTTCATGATTATATGGATTGCAGATTTACAAAAGGAGTTGGTGAATCATTACCGTCGGAATGGCTACTGTAAGATGTCCATTGCAGCTTTAATAGATGATGAACAAGTTGATATCGAACAACTATTTGTTGAGCCATTAATGAAAAGAGTCAAACATGATTCCTTTTCTAAATCTGCTAGTGATAAAAATGGACAAAAAGATACATTATTGGTGGACATTTTCAGGGAAGAAGGAAGAGTTTGTGTTTCTGGTAATGCGGGCCAAGGAAAGACAACTATGTGCCAGATGATTGTGTCATCCTGGTGTAATGTCCATGACAATAATGAACATGTACCTGACATTTACGAACAGTTCCTGAAACCATTTGATTATTTGTTCTATATACCTCTACGAAACCATTCAATATCAGGTGTTGTTGAAATGATTGAAACAGGTTTAGTTAGAATAGGTTCGCATGGTGTGCTGAAAGAGGTGCTTGAAAATGAATCGGAAAAATGTTTGATCATTCTTGATGGGCTGGATGAATGGATGCCATCAGAGGAATGTCAGCACAGAGTACCTTACATTGATCCAAGAGAGACGTTTACTGTCCTGATAACATCGAGACCCTGGAAACTTGAGACTCTGCGACCAAAGATGTCTGAAATAGGACAAGAAGTTACACTTTGTGGGATAAATGAAGACCACATTGTGGAAGGAATGGTAAAGCTCCTGAACAAAAAGTATAGTAAATGTAAAGACTGGTGGGTTTTCAAGAGTAGTGAACAATATAAGAAGGCGAAACATCTCGCTGAGATCCCAATCATTTTAACACAGATGGTGTGTATGTGGTATGATAATGAAGAGTTTGGTGACACTCGTGTAGAAATCTATTGTAAAATGGTGGATTATCTGTTCAACGTGGCATTTAAACGAGATAAAGAGGGAGTCAAACCTACATATACAACATTGGTGCAACCACAAAAATCAACTAATACAAAACTAGTAAATGTATTTAAAGGTTGCAGCCGTTGTGAGGAGTACAGTGAACTATTATCCAAACTGTCATATTTGGCTTTCCATACACTGTTTAATGAGGGAAAAGAAAATTCTCTTGTCTTCCTGCATTCTGTCACTGAACTATACAAGTTGACAGAAGATGATGTTAAATTTTGTCTATCTGTTGGAATACTCTCTCAGTCAAAATTTAGTGGTAAAGTAAACTCACAGCTAAAAAAGTTGTCATTTCTACACAAGACAGTTCAAGAGTTTCTTGCAGCCATATGTATTGCTTATGTAGGAGAAGACACATGTTTCCATTCAATGGTAAAGAGATTTATATCTTTGGATGATGTATTAGAAATGTCACAAGTGTTGATATTCCTGAGTGGATTGAAGCCTGATCTGCTAGATAATATGAGTCGTCATGTAGCACAGTTAACAGATAAGGATGAAAGGGTTCTGCAGTATAGAAGTTCGCTTTGGAAAGATAATTCTTTTACATCTAGTATTCAGTACATAATCCTATCTTGTATTGATGAAGTATCAAAAAACAAGAATATGGACTGTAAAGTTGTGTTGAATGATTACTTATCAGAAATGATTGAGGAGCAAGAGAACATGATTCACTACCTTGATTTAGCACATGTCAAGTCTTTTCAACAAGACGAATGCAATTTTTGTACTGAACCTAGTGGAAATGATATTGTCAAGTTGTGTGTGAACATAAACTCACAAGAACATATCTGTCATTTGACTAGTATTGTTGAGAGATGCGTCTTACCTCTTAAATGTTTCAGTGTTAAAGGACTCATGGATATTGTTATTTTAGATGATTTACTCATAGCTCTTAATAAAGTTTGTCATTTAACTTGTTTTCAATTATCATGTCTGATTCTAACTCATTTAGATATAGAGAATCTAGGGGGATTCCTATCACATAATACAGAGTTGAGGGAAATCATACTGCAGAACATTTGTTGCAATACATGTGAAGAGGAACTTTGTAATTATAGGATAGATCTGTCACATCACAAACAGTTACAGTATTTGAAAATACACACCCTGCATGGAGATATTGTATTGAGTGATGAGATACCTCTAGAGCATTGTGAGATATATATGGTCAAGTGTGATGTGTCCGTTATAAACAGACTGAAGTTTTCAGCAAGTCTACAACGGTTGAATGTGATTGGTCACATAAGGAAATATACAAACACAACAACTGTACACAGTGAGGAAGGGGACAATCCCTCACAATTATGTTTGTATAAGGTACTGATTGATGTCATACCGACTTTAAAGAACTTGAGAATACTAAATTTGGAATTGATAGAATTTAAACAAGACATGCTCACATTTTCTCCAGATATGACAAGTCTGAAGAAAGTGTTTATCGATCATTGTAGAATGACATTACAGTGCTTAAAGGGTTTTATTGGCAGTCTACCCCAGACACAGCTTGAAGTAAGCATGTCAGCAGTTGATATCTGTCCAAAATATGATCTTTCTGCAGCAGTAAAATACATTACAGACAGGTTTACTCCTATTATTTGTTATGACTATAATGGTAAATCAATGAAACATATTAGGGGAGCTGGCACAGAACATGATGAAGATTATTCAATACATATTGGGTTTTGCAGCAGACCACATCAGTGACTACTGACATACTAACTGTATCTTCTTGTCTCAATGTTAACAACCTTATCAAAAACAAGCAAAATCAGTTCTGGTTGTTGTTATCACCCGCTGAAGACAGATTAGTTATGCATTGCCTGTCCGTCTGTAGCCAAATATATATGGCAAAGTTGGAGGGATTTGATTAAAACTACATGGAAATCTTAACAATGTCACACTGCAAGTTTCACTATATGCTATAAGGAACATCAGAGTTATCTTTAAGGGCATTGATTTATAACTGCACATGACTTAAGGGTCATTAGATTAGCTCTTTAATTTGGCAAAATTATTTCCCTCTTAATACTTTTGTTTTAAGTTTAGTAATAGTAATAGTAATAATTTATTACAATATTAACCTTTTTCCTCCATACAGTAAATCTGCAGCACATTACTTCGTAAACATCTATGCAAAAATATTGAATATTTCGTTAAATGAAGATATAATTACCTGAACAATGAAAACATTGCGGCAAAAGGAGAAATTGCTCATTTTGAGCAATTACTCCTTTCGACACAATGTTTTCAAAACACATCTGCTGCAGAGTTGTCAGGAATCGTCTATATGTGGGAAAGGATTAATATTGAAGCCATGGCAACATAATTGGGGTAATTAGATCAGCACTGTTACCAAGACCAATAACTCTGATTTGTGTGAAACTGTAAAATGTCTTCCAGATAAAACGAATTTGATGGTATACTGGGAAATATACATGTGATAAAACTCTACATCTCACTCTGTGCCCTATTATGTAACGCGATGGTGAAGTGCCCTTTGGCAAGGCATATTTCCTGGCCTAGTATGGAGCCTATCCTGTGTCAAAAATCCAGCCTTGTATATTTGCATTTTTAGGTGTGTCAAAACTAGAAACACTTTTGTATGATGGTCATTTTACTTTTTCAACTATACTTTTCCGGTTTAACAAACGCATGTCGAAAACCCAGCCTCGTATATCTGTATGTGTAGGTTTGTCAAATCTCGAAATGATTATGTAGATGGTAGATTTACTTTTTAAACCATACTTTTCCGGTTTAACAAACGCATCTTTACACTTCTAGAACCAGAAAATATCATTCTGATTGATTTACGCTAAAAATAAAAGTCTATATTTCAATAAGCCCCGCCTACGCTCCGCCTATTATACTTCCCGTAAAAAATCGACCGCTTCCGTTAAAGTTCGGTATTTACGATTGATGTGGTATCAGGCTTAGGTTTCCTAACACTTGGTTGAGATACTGTAGTATGTGTGTATTGTTCACACTTGATGCTTGGTGTGAGACAAGTGTGAACAATATACAAATCCTACAGTATATCAACCTGCTCTCACACCGCGCATTAAGTGTGAACAATACACACATGTACTAGAGTGTCTCAACCTGCTCTCACACCAAGCATCAAGTGTGAACAATACACACATACTGCAGTATCTCAACTTGCTCTCACACCATTCATCACACTTGATGCTTGGTGTGAGACAAGTGTGAACAATACACAAAACCTACAGTATCTCAACCTGCTCTCACACCGCGCATTAAGTGTGAACAATACACACATATACTAGAGTGTCTCAACCTGCTCTCACACTAAGCATCAAGTGTGAACAATACACACATACTACAGTATCTCAACCTGCTCTCACACCATTCATCACACTTGGTTGAGATACTATAGTATGTGTGTATTGTTCACACTTGATGCTTGGTGTGAGAGCAGGTTGAGATACTGTAGTATGTGTCCCATGAGTAAGTGGGTCAGGAAGGGAAATTCAGTCGGATGTTGTGCTTTATTTCATGTTGTTAATCCAATTGCATGACAGAAGGGACCCGGGAAATTCTTATCCTGAGTATTCATGGTGGAGGACCCACATAGAAATGTATCTGAAATAAACAAAATAAATATGATTAATTGTTTTTGGCTTTTGAGCATAATAATATTATCATCTGTTGCAGAGTGGACAGAAAGCCTCTGTAAGTGGGAAAGGGTCTAATTTTAATGTTGAAAAAATGCACACAAATGATTCATAGAAGATAAAAATATTTTGAAAACATCTACAAATATTGTAGCAAATAATGAGAATAGGCTCATTATGATCTATTTCTCCTTTCTCCACAATGTTTTCATAAGTCATCTGCTATGAGTGTCAGAAAGTGTCTGTATGTGGGAAAGGGTTAATTATTTAAAAAAAAAATATATAAAATATATTTTATCACAAGTTTACTTTCCGGTTGACGATAATGGAGCGTCTCGATGATCTTGATTAATAATTAGACGGAAATTATTGAATCATCAGTTCGCCAACAGTCGTCAATAGGCTCCGCCCATTTGTCTTCGTTAGTTTCCGTATATCGCCCATATATGGAGTGACAAAATCGGCTACACATGTAATTCTAGTTTTGTAAATCGACTTTTGTAAAGCGCGACTTTCCATTGTACATTCGTACCTTGACTTCTTAACATTTGTCTCGTAAAGTGTTTTTTGTTCAATTGAAAATTCACATTCGCGGAATTTGATTTGCAAACACGGATTTATTAACTAGAACAGGACAGGCTCCATAGCCTAGTACTGGTTTGTTTACCAAGGGATCATGAATAAGTGAACTGTTGCTGTGATAGAAGTAAAATAATGTTGAAAACGGCGATAAACACCAATAAAACAATTAAAACATTAAATGATGACATCACTTTAAATTAGAAATCGTAAATAGTCTCTAGAAGCCACAGTTGTCATTAAATTTTGAAATAAACAAATAGAAGACTGTATAACTGTTTGACTTTTTTTGTGATTGTGACAAAAACAAATTATTTTCCCCTGATGGTATTTTGGTTTGGCATTTACCGCCCGTCCATCTGTACAAATATTTAAGGGCATGACAGGACGGACTTTTAAGTTTTTATATAAATACCACATTGCAAGTTTCAGAAAAATTGCCTCAGTAAATACTACATGGCAAGTTTTAGTAAGATTGCATCACAAACACTAGAGTATCATCAAACTTATGTTTTAAGCCATGGTGGGAAAAGTGGTTACTGATCGAATGGACCAGTTTCTCATTTCGAATCAATGTTTCACCCTTTTAACAGAATTGTCAAAAACGATGTTGTCATTGTCATATATCTACCGTTTATCAAATGTTAGCTCATCTGAGCACGAATTGCTTAAGATGAGCTATTGTGATCACATTTTGTCTGTTGTGCCTCGTCATCAATTGCCTTGTTAACACTCTACACGCAGCATGTTGCATCCAATCTTTTATAAAAGTTTATCAGAGCATACATCTCCATCACGCAGGAAACCACAGGTTTAACTTCAGCATGTTGAACTTTTGCCAGAAGGGGTGTTTTGATGAAATCTAGGCTTAGAGCGAATATAGGTAATGTCCAGTCAAAAACTAGGTCACAAGTCCAAATTTGAGAAAGTCTTGTAACACTCTAGAGACAGCATTCTTCGCTTCAGCTTGAACCTGTGTCAGAATTTTTGTCTTGACGATATCTAGGCCAAGTTTGAATATGGGTCATGTTGGGTCAAAACCTAGATCAGAAGGATAAATTGAAGGAAAATCTTGTAAACACTCTGAAAGCCGCATTTTTAACTTGAGCATATTGAAACTTTGTCAGAGTAGTTGTTATGATGATATCTAGGTTAAGTTTGAATATAGGTCATGTTCTGTCTGAAACTAGTTCACAAGGCTGTATTGAAGGAAAATCTGTTTAACACCCTAGAGACTGTAATTTTTGCTTAGCAGATTGAAACTTTATCAGAATGTTTGTCTTGGAGATATCTAAGCCAAGTTTGAATATGGGTCACGTCTGTTAAGAAGTTGGTCACTGTCAGTGTCCAAATTGAAAGAACACACATTAAAACTCAGGATAATCTTGTTAACACTTTAGTTGTAGCTTACCTGACCGTAAGATTAGAGTTCATTATGTAGTTATCGTAATGACCCTCTTGTTAAGGTTTAGGTTTGTCGATGTTTTGAAAGTCGTCTTCAGTTTTGAAGTATGTGGGAAAGCGTTAAGGTTAAGGTGCAACCTCATATCAAGCTCTCCTGTTCATGGTTAAATGGGGTTGTCTGACGATGCTTCATGTCTGTTAATTGAACCTTAGATAACCCTTTCACACTTGGAGACAGTCATGTGTGTATGCATTTGCATGTTTCAACTCTTTTCCATAATTATAAAATAATTTATGATAGATTTTCCATAATTTTGCTTAGTTGTATTCTGCAGATTTGAAGTACGTGACAAAGGGATACTATTATCAAATAACTTGGGAGGGATATGTTTGGTCTCACTAAGTTAGTTGGGACCATTTAAAAAGCACCAGATCTTGCTGAGCCATGCTATGTGTAAATACTCGTTGCTCATGATGAACAACCTTTTTCTTTATTTGCCACAATGTTTTTAACATAATTAAATTTAATTAAATTTGCGAGATAAAAGAGCAGTATCAAACCAAACGATTATAAGATGGCGGGGGCAATTTGATAAAAGATTGTTATTTACAAGGTGAAATATAGCGGACTCATGGACAATTTACGGGTACATCAAGCCGAGTTTGCCTATCGACGACCGTATGAAGTCTTTCTGAAAAGGTAAGTTGTTGATTTGTATTTGTTATGGCTTTAACATCCTTTGTTGCAAATTATGTAGATTTCTAGAAAGAAAAACTAGATAAATAGGCCAAAAGACAGTAAACATTTTGACATTTCAAATAAAAGAAAAGGATTAGAAATGTCAAGAGAATCTGAGTAAGCTTTTACAATTAAGTTTTCGTTATAGATCTTGTTGACAACATGAATTCATAGTAAAAAGGTAATTAAACCCTTTTCCAAACACTCTGATTTGCGGGAACTTTCCATATTCTATTGCTGAAGTTTTCAAAGTCGTCTGCTTCAGATTTGTTGTATGTGGGAAAGGGTTAAGGCAATACCACTCTGCCACATATGTACAGAGTTTTGTATGGATGTAGTTTTAACCTTTACCACTTCCAGAAGCATCTTGACACATCTTCAGAAGACGACTTTTGAAAACATTGTTGCAAAAGGAGAAATTGCTCGTAATGGATTGATTCTATATTTTTTAGATACAAGAATTTACGCCCGAGTACATGGCTAAAATATTCGTGATCAGCTAAAGACGGGGTTCCCTAGTGTCCCATCTTCAATATGAAGAGAACGACTACGAGATTAGAAAGTATGTACCATATTGGTTATCTGTTTTTACCAATCTCAAATATTCCATCACAGGATGGGAAAGTATGTAAGTATGTACTCTATTGGTTCTCTGTTTTAACCTATCTCAAATCTTCGATTACAGGATGGGAAAGTATGTACTTTATTGGTTCTTTGTTTTTACCAATCTCTAATCTTCGATAACAGGATAAGAAAGTATGTACCATATTGGTTCTCGGTTTAACCAATCTAAAATCTTTAATTACAGGATGGGAAAGTATTGGTTCTCTGCTTTTACCAATCTCAAATTTTCTTTTACAGAGTGAGAAACCATGTACCATATTGGTTCTCTGTTTTTACTTATCTCAAATCTTCAATTACAGGATGGGAAAGTATTTATCATATTGGTTCTCTGTTTTCACCAATCTCAAATGTTTGATTACAGGATGGGAAAGTATGTACCACATTGGTTCTCTGTTTTAACCAATATCAAATCTATGATAACAGGATGGGAAAGTATGAACCATATTGATTTCTGTTTTTACAAATCTCAAATCTTCTTTTACAGAATGAGAAACCATGTACCATATTGGTTCTCTGTTTTTATCAATCTCAAATCTTATATTACAGGATGGGAAAGTATGTACTTTATTGGTTCTCTGTTTTACCAATCTCAAATGTTTGATTACAGGGAAAGTATGTACCACATTGGTTCTCTGTTATTACCATTTTCAAATCTTTGATCTCAACATTGGAATGTAGGTACGTTACTAGGTCTCTGTTTTAACCAATCTCAAATTTTGACTACAACATGGAAAAGAAGTGAATCCTTTTCGGTTGAGTGATCTGGTTTAGATAACCCTTTCCGGCGTACAGACACGTTTGCAGCAGAAGACTTTTGAAAATATTGTGGCGAACGAAGAAATTGCTCAAGATGAGCAATTCTTCCTTTTGCGACAATGTTTTCAACTTTATGAAATACTTATAATTTTATCCATAGAGATTTTCCGTATTTTTTTCATCTCTGTTGTCTGCTGCAGATTTGTCGTATTTTGGAAAGGGATAAAGTCATTCCGTATTGCTGTTGGTTATTATTAAAACAGATTACATGCACCTCATCCATTCTGATGGTATTCATATTGGAACTTTTTCAATAATTCTTTATAAGCAATTTCTCCTTTAATCATCATGTTTTCAATAGTCGTCTGCTGCAGAGGTATCTGTAGATCGGTAAGGGATAATCTGATCAGGCAGATTATGAATATAAATGTTTAAAATGGTTTTCAATCACAGGTCTGAATGAGGTAGTCGGTGATATGGGACTGGAGGACCTCAACAAACTCATGCCGTCCGTGATCGACACAACAGAGCGCTGATATCCCTCCACATGTTACAATAAGTAAACACCCGAGATCTATTTTTAATCGAATTAAATACCTCATAAAATTATATTTGTAAGGTATGGGAACAATATCATCTTTCCTGTCTGTCACGATATGACCTGAGCTGTTGAAAGCGGCCTAAAACCCAAAACCTAATAAAGTATGTTAATTAAAGTTGCCAGTTTAAGTAAAATATTGAACATTGATATATGTCAAATCCTATATTTCCGAACAAATCTGTAGCAGACGACAATGAACACATCTAGACCGAAATAAAAGAAACTCTATAGGTCACAATACACCAATGGAGTGCCCTTGGGCAAGGCACATTTTCTAGCCTAGTACTGGTTTGTTTACCCAGGGATCATGAATAATTAAATTTAATTGCGCGCTAAATGACCTTAGCTGTTGATGCGCCATAAAACAATATACATTCATTCATTCATTCACAATACACCAAATGAATTCCTTCTTTGTTTACATGTAACTCAACCAGCTTCAACCCTTGTTTGTCACACTTTCTAAGCGTTTCCCAGGTAGAACACCATATATCATTGAAAAGAGATACTTCTTACCTTTAAACTAATCCATAGAAAATGTGGGGTCATGTATTATGCAAGAAAGACTCGCTCTGGGAAGATAGGAACCGTCCTTTTTACCACAATCCAGCTAGGCTGAAAATGGGTTTATCCATACTCTACTTTCACTTTCACACAAGGTCAAAATACCTAAAATGATCAAATCAAACAGTTCCAGTTCATCCTCCACATATTTACAAAGAATTTACACCCATTGTCACATATCCAATGCAGTCTGGGCCAGATGTACAACCATTTCTATATATAATTATTCGTGCCTCCATAAGTGTGTTTCCTCTTTGCAATAGAGAGCACCAATTAACAAATTAGATCCATCAATTATGGTTTTATTTTGTTAAAAAAAAAATCGAAAAGAATTCAAATGTCTCGTAACGAGCAATCTCAATTATTCTAACACTGTTTTCAAATATGTGTGAACTCGTGCGTTTTAGTCCATTTGTAAATATGGCTGAGCCTAATAGACGTAACCTCCCGTTCTAGAAAATATGGAAAACAAATTCGGAAAAACTAGACTTATATAAATTTAATTAAATACCGTAAAACTATCGTTAAAAACTAGATATAGATCTATATGATAAATATATATTTCTGAGTATATCTGTTTAGGACAATTACACAACCTTATTATGTGAGTGGGGGTAATGCCTATTAAAGTTCAGTTAATACAAGTCTACTTTTTTTTCGTGCAATGGATCAATTCAATGAGTTTTTCTTTTTTACGCAATTTTGTACAAACTCCTAGTTTTTTGTGGCGATTGGTTTGACAATCGCCACAATGCTAACAGAAACAACAACAACGAAAAATATTTACATAGTCGGTTTTGAACAATCGGTTGATATTTTCTTTCCTTACTGCAAACTAATTTACTCACATCCGTTATAGTTCCATCATTGATGCAGAGACGTGATTAATTATGTCAGTGCTACTTTGGTGTGGATTGTTACTAGTATTTGAGTTTTATCGAGACATTATCTACATAGAGTTAAAATATGTAAATATTATCTTTGTCATGATTGGGCAGATAATAAATATCATTGCGCGTTCTGCCTTTCAAATAACGGCAAATAACTCTTGATGATACTCAAATCTGGAAATTCCAAAAGGTTCTATAAATAGCTCGCGAGACTCTAGTGTTCTTAAATCCCAATATTATAAACGCTTTATTTTGTAGTTGTTTAAATATATGAAAGCGTCTAGATGATAAGACTGGTTTACAAAGGTTTAAAGGACACACGATGTCAGTGTGTACACACGTTATGTATACACGTCTGCACGTTCTAGAGTCAATTAGCAATCAATGCTGAAAGTGTAGCCTAATTTAGTTTGGAGATCGAGCATTATAATATATGCCTATATTTTTATAAATTGAACAGTTTGGCAAATAGTGAAATTGTGCTTTTTGAGCATGTTTTGTGTTTGTTTTTGCACTCACATTATTCGAAGCAGTTTAACAACCTCAGAGACATATAAATACACTGTGTTTATATGCCTCTGACAACCCTCAATCATGCAATGTGAAGGGACTAAATATTGAACAGACCTTTTTAATATCGGACATCATTGAAACAAACACCAAACTAATGGATACTGTTTTCTCTCCTTTCTTGATAATTTAGTCATTTCTAAAGTGTAAAAAATATGTTATCTTAATATGGCCTAGCGACCTGGTGATAAAACATGTGATTACCCGAACAATTTAGATTACAAATAGCCATTCTAATGAGCTAAAACGGTAGTCTATCGAATACCAACTAGATTTTTCATAACTTTGGAATGGCCTTATTTTGAACACATCATGACCACTTTCAGAACGTAACTAAAACATCACCAAGATAACATTCTGGCAAACTAACATTATTCTACTGTCAAAAGATGCAGGGTTGATACATTCTCAAATATACCCGCACCAGAGTCATCGCAAGTCCTACCTTGTTACTTTGCAGGATTTTCCATACGATCGCCACTACAGTGCCATTGGCGCTTTGATTTAAAATGAGCTTGAGCTCAGGGATGCTCAATTCGTTAAGGATTTTCACAGAACTGTCCTGAGTATCCTGTACTCTGCGGTAATCGACTTCTGCCTGTTTAAGTTCATCCTGAATTTTCTGTTTTTTGTTTTTATTTATTTCCGCAGTCTGAACAGTTCAGTAATTGGAATCGCGTTTCTTGTACCTTCTTTTGTTTCGTGATATATTCGATAAATGTCCGATTTCCATTATTTTTCTGACCAAAAGGGCATCTTTGGTTGCATCATGTGTATTGGTTTTTGTCTGGTGAATTTGTTTTATAATGAACAATTTGCTAAAGTTCCATAACGGCTAATGAAGAAGGGAATGTGGTACAATAGCACGTGCAAATAAGGCTTTAGGTTTTTTGGATGGTAGCCTTCTCGTTTTTTTCTGTCCAATTTCCAAAAACTGCGTAATAAACCTATGCACCGTAGTAAAACCAGATGTATATACATAACGTTGATTAGCGCCAATCAACGTCCCTTTGATGAAATTAGTTATACGAATTAAACCAATTTTAAACATATCAAATTGAACAGTTTGACAAACAAATGTTGATAGAATTCTTAAACTTATACAATGAATTATGACAAATTATTAAACAACGTTAAACGAAATTTTAAGCATATCAAATTGAACAGTTTTACAAACAAACTTTGATAAAATTCTTACATTTACAATGAGTTATGACAAATTATTAAACGTTTTAAAATTTCATTCATAAATTTGGACAAGTCATACAATATGCATGGATATCGATCACCTTATGGTTTTATTTAACAGTTGAATAGTTATAACATTCATCCATTTAATTTTAGATAGGATAATATTAACAAATGTTGACATTTATCCGTTTTGACTATACAATCGCATTTTTTCCCCTAAAATAAGTAACTGGGGCTAATATCCGTCCGCTTGTGTCCATATTTACATTTTATTGCATCGAATCTAGGCAATATACACAGTCTGCACAGCGGGGGTAATCAATAGATTTATGCCCCATCATAAATCGTCTGGCAATGGTCGGTAATCATCGGAAGCTTTCGCTAGCAATCACGGAAACGTAAATGTTACCCTAAAACGTTAGTAGTACTTGTAGAAAATGTTAAAAAGGACCAAAATGTTATTACTTTATTTTAATACAATATATGTCAAATAAAAGGTAAATGAATTTACTACATTATGCCGTAAGTGCCCTGTTAATTTTTTATTTCTAAAAAAAGATATTCACTGAAGAACGTGTAAAAATTAGCGGAAAAATACCGTTTTCTTAATGGTTTATATGTAATAAAGAGGGAAATTAGGGTGACTGTATTCAAAGTTAAAAAGGACTAAAATATTATTAATATAAAACAAATACAAAAATATATTTATATTCAGGAGATATTTGTCTTGAAAACTTGATAAGTGTCTTTTTAAATTTTTGCAAAATAAAATTGTTATTGAGTAAAAACTAAAAAGTTGCTCTATCCCATGTAATTTAAGTTATCGACTTTTATAGTCGCTGATTCTCATAGTTGGATATGTCACGTGTAAATGTATTTCATGCTGTCCGATTTAAATTCGTTATACAAGTATGGGGGAGAGGGTTAAAGTCATCTATACTAGTGAACAGTTTCAAACACCAATAAAGACAAACAAATTAATTTTTCCGTTTTTCCAGAACAAAATTGTTTATAAGATTTCCACGAGTTTTGTTAGCCACTGAGGAAGCATTCCAGGAAAAAAAAACACGAACTTGCCACGCAGATACAGACGAAATACAGAGGTTTCAATCAACAAAAAACATAATCGTCCTATGAGAATATCAGGTATTTTGTTTCTTGTGTCCAAACCACCCTGTCAATCTCCATGGTGTAATATGGTTAGAGTGTCTAGCTTGGAAGACACCAGGTTTAAATACCTGGTTGGGTCTTACCAAATACAATCAAATCTGTTTTAAGAGACTGTAAGTGGTCTCTTATTGAGGTATAACTATATGCTTCGTTTTTTTTTGTGTGTGCCTTGTAGTGGTTGGAATGATGCCTCAGTAGCAGGTGGATAGGGTTTGATCCTGATTCAGGTCATATTAAATACTTTAAAAATGGTGACAATGGCACCTTGCCCGTCTCTTGTGTTGTAGTGGCTTGAATGATGCCTCAGTAGCAGGTGGATAGGATTCGATCTTGAGTCAGGTCATATCAAATACTTTAAAAATGGTTGAAATGGCACCCTGCTTGTCTCTGTGCTGTAGTGGTTGGAAAGCTGCCCGAGTAGCAGGTGGATAGGGTTCGATCATTTCAAAGAATTTTTAAAATGGCAGTAATGGCTTCCCTGCTTGGCGCTCAGGGTTTTTGGGATAGCAATATGACTTATGTATTAGTGACAGCGTGGATAATCCTGGTAAAGCGTTTTAAAAATGGCAGTAATGGCTTCCATGCTTGGTGCTAAGCGTGGATAATACTGATTTTACTGGTCATTTTCTTAAGAGATGCCAAACAATAACTGAAATACTGTAAGTGGCGTTACAAAGACAAACAGGCATGTACAGTGGAACCTGTCCTAAAGACCACCTTTGTAAAGCTATTCTCTTTATATAATGCCACACTTTTAATTTCCCAATTACTCATTTTCTGCATAAATGACCCTACAATTGAAGACCACCTGTAAACAAAGACCATAGTGTTCTATTCCCATGGGTGGTCTTTAAAAATAGGTTGTACTTATTAAATATTTCCAATTTTTACGTTGACGTTAACATCTCTATGTTTTTTCCAAATTTTGTCTGCAAATCATTTTTAAGTCATCTGCTGCAGATGTGTTGCATGTGGGAAAGGGTGAAACTAATTGGACGAATTTGATTAAGAAGTTTGCTAAACATTGTTTTGCAACAGAGGAATTTGAATAAATTATGTCAAAAGGAGTAATTGCTCTTTATGAGAATTTTCTCTATTTGCCAAATGTTTTTAGTTCTATTTAATAATGATATCATCAATTTTAAACATTTTGAATATATCTTCCTGCATGTTTTCAAATTCCTCTAATGCAGATTTGAAATATGTGGAAAAGGGTTATATTTACCAAATCATACATATTTCGTAACTCAATTGTTTTCCAGCTATTATTCAGTGCTATTGGAGAAGGTACTTGGCCAAAAAGTTGTTACAGAGACGGCGCTGGGCTGCCAATGTTATAAGCAAGTAGGTTGTCATACCATAAATATGAGTTTGAAACCTAGGAAGAGCTAGGTCGATTATTGCCCAAAGTCCTTGCCATCAGCATCTTCCGTTTCCTATCATTTGGTTAACCCTTTCCCACAAACAACAAATATGCAGCTGTCTTCTTTGAAATTAAAAGTGTAAAAGTCTCAATAAAATTAAGTAAAACATTGATAGAGCTGAAAACATTTGGGCAGAAGGAGAAAGTGATCATGATGAGCACTTTTTTCTCCAGCTACAATGTTTTCAAAAGTTATCTGTTACAGAAGCGTCAGAAAGTGTATATGGTGGGAAAGTGTTAACCAAAGGCTGCTAGTTGCGCAGACAGGTTTTTGTGTATAAAACACTGGATAAAAAAGGAAACGTACAACTCACGCAATGGGAAAATGTTTGAAATTCATGACCAGCCAAATATCCAGATCAAACCTGAGCACTACTCCTTTAATCAGGAGTTCCACTGTTTACATCACAGACGTCCGAGTTTTCATTTGAGAACATATGAAGTAGAAAAAGGCACAATACCTCTTTAAACTACTACGACTGTTCTCCATACGGTCCTTGTGCTATAATTTATAATGACTGCATTATATGGTATTAAATAAATGGTATTTTTTATTATAGTATAGAGTGGCTATTTATAGTAACAATGTCCTGTGTAGGATTCCCAGAATGTTAGCGATCAAACTAAACACTTATCACATGACCAGGTTCTTCACTGTTTATATGAACTGATATGGTGTTGTTCCTGAATTAATGTAACTTTGTTTAGCTCTATTGTCCAAATGGCTATTTAAGCCCCCATGAAATAAGGTGCTTTTGACACTGCTCCTTGTCTCTAAATATTTTTACCTTTTGTCTAAAATTTATTATTATATTTCCAAATTTCCAGATAATGTTTCGTTTTACTCAAGTTAGTAACATATCAGGTTCATATTTAACTCTTTCTTACAGCATACAACAAATATGAGCAGACGACTTTGCAAATATCAAGCTAAAATATGAAAATATTAATTGATGCATTTGAAAATATTGTGTCAAAAGAAGAAATTGCTCATCATCAAATTGTTTGCTGTGGTTTTGATGAGCCAGAACTAGTTCCCTTATACATAAAATCTAAAGCTTACGACTGTAAAAACACAGACACAAGTATGAAAAATCTTCTTATAAAAGGGCATCATTATCAGCAATTTCTCCTTTTGCCATTATGATTTCAACATTTGTCTGCTTATTGGGAAAAGGATTAAAAAATTGTCTTCCAGGTTTGTTAAAGGATTCATGTTATGGAATGAAACGGAATGTGCCGAGAACCGAGAGTTCATTAAGTTCACCAAATCATTGTTCTCTTACGTCTGGCAAAGTGTGCACCAAGAAGTGTTTTGGATAAGACTTGGGTGACCGCGCCCACATTGCTGAGTGAGGTAAATAGAAGATTTATTGATTGCTTGGGATTTAACCCGGTTTTTAACAGTTTTTCAGTCACATCCCTGTGGCCAGTCCACCAACTCATGTGTTTCCTGGCACCAGTACTGCAAACAACAAACTTTCCAAGCAACTGGCTGCTGTTTCACATATACTGTTAGCCCATTGTTGGAAGACAAATAACACTTGCTGCATTGACTTGTGTCAAACGTTGGAAAGAATGTTGACCAAGCTTGGGTTCGAAATCACAACCCCTGGATTGATAACCCGCTACCGACAGAGCTACTAGGGTAAGAAGATTCAAATAGGCCTAACCAAGATTAACAGACCTTGAACTTTGAGAATAGTGCCGATGCAGATCAGACTATTTTTCCATTTCTATTCAAGTAATTCAATAATGATAATGACCTTTGCTATGGTGTATATTATGTCTTTAATTCATCTAAAAAGTTGTAATTATCAAATTGGCTTATACGGTAGATAAACAGTCCTTGAACTTTGAGAGCAGTGTAGATGCAGATCAGACTCATTTGCCCATGATATTAGACAATCTCATGTCCATCACACGTTCAGTTACTAACATAGTGACAGGCGACACATAGGGATCAGGTCTTAATATCATGTCCATCACTCTTTCACTTACTAAAATATTGACAGGTGACACATAGGAATCGGGTTCCAATCTCATGTCCATCACACTTTCACTTACTGACATAGTGACAGATGACACATATGGATCAGGTTCCAATCTTATGTCCATCACACTTTCCGTTTTACTAACATATTGACTTGTGACTCTTAGAGATAATGTCCACATCTCCTGTCCATCACACTTTAAGTCTTACTGACATAGTGACAGAAGACACACAGGGATAAGGTCCTAATCTCCTGTCCATCACACTTTTACTTATTAACATATTGACAGGAGATACATAGGGATCAGGTTCCAATCTCATGTTCATCACACTCTCACTTACTGACATAGTGACAGGTGACACATATGGATCAGGATCCAATCTCCTGTCCATTACACTTTCCGTCTTACTGACATATTGGCTGGTGACACATAGAGATCAGGTGGCAGGAGTCTTATGTTTATGTATAAGGTCAATTTGAGATGACTTATTATGTGCATTCAGATCCATTATATGTAAAGCGAGATTTTTTTGTCTATTTTAATGAAATTGGCAGTAAACAATAAGTATATGAGGAAAACATCATAAAGATCTTGTAAAAACAACTTGGTATATTTACGAGTTTATATTGCTCCTGATATCTTATCTTTTTTTACAGACTTCAGAATATCTCAGATGGTTGTGTCATAGAAAGCTAGTCCTTGTCTATGTGAAGAAAGTCAATCCAATCAAGAAAATACCGGCACGGTGGTGTAGTGGTAGAGCTTCCGCATTGGGTGCGGGAAGTCAGTGCAGGGTTTGATCTCAAGATGGGTCGTACGAAATACTTTAAAAATGGTAGTAATGACTTTACCTCCTTGGCGCTAAGGACTATAAGTTAAGCATTACGACTGACCTGCTGGTGTCGGGATGAATTGACCAGTAGAACTGGTAACTCACCCATGAAATGCCATCATATAAATGAAAAATTGTTGAAAGTTGCATAAAACACCATACAAAAGAACTGAATCAAAATATTTTGGCAACCAAAATTGAAAATCATAATTTGATGGCAATTACTATTAACCCTTTCCCTCTTACAACAACCCTGAAGCAGGCAACTTTGAAAACATCTCTATAAATGAAACTAAAATTAATGAATTGAGTTGATAACATTGTGGCAAAAGGAAAAAGATGCTCATTACGAGACATTTCTCTTTTAGGCACAAAGTCTTCAAAAGATGTCTGCTGCAGAGGCATCAGAAAGCCTGTGTATGTGGGAAAGGGCTTACTTGTACGATAACATTTCTTCATATTCTCATGGGTGTTTTCAATTCAGAAGAATTAACATTGACCCTTTCCCTCATACAGACATTTTCTGATGCCTCTGCAGCAGACGAGTTTTGAAAACATGGTGGCAAACGAAGAAACTGCTCATAACAGGCAATTGTTAGTGTCCGGCGTCCGTCCGTGGGCGTCGTGCGTCTTCCGTCGTCTGTCGTGCGTCGTCAACATTTCAGCTTGTTAACACTCTACAGGCTACATTTTGCATCCAATCTTCATGAAAGTGTATCAGAAACATTCATCTCCATCAAATCTTGGACAAGTTCGAAACTGGGCCATATGAGGTCGAAAACGAGGTCACTAGGTCAAATTGAAGCGAAATCTTGTTAACACTCTGGAGGCCACATTTTCAACTTAAGCATGTTGAAACTTTATCAGAATGTTTGTCTTGATGATATGTAGGTCAAGTTCGAACATGGGTCATATCGGGTCAAAAGGTAGGTCACTAAGTCAAATTGAATGAAATTTTTGCTTCAGCAGTTTGAAATTTTGTCAGAATGTTTGTCCTAAAAATATCTAGGTCAAGTTCGAATATGGGTCATATTGGGTCAGAAACTAGGTCAATAGGCCAAATTGAAGGGTAATCTTGTTAACACTGTAGAGGCCACATTTTCAACTTGAGCATGTTGAAATTTTGTCAGAATGTTTGTCTTAAAGATATCTAGGTCAAGTTTAAATATGGGTCATATTGGGTCAGAAACTAGGTCACTAGGCCAAATTGAGGGAAAATCTTGTTAACTCTGTAGAATCCGCATGTTTTACTTCAGCAGCTTGAAATTTGGTCAGAATGTTGAGCTAAACGATATCTAGGCCAAGTTCGGATATGGGTCATGCCGGGTTAAAAACTAGGTCACTAGGCCAAATTGAAGAGTAATCATGTTAACACTCTTGATACTGCATTTTTAACTTGAGCATGATGAAACTTTATCAGAATGTTTTTCTTGATGATATGTAAGTCAAGTTCGATCAAGGGTCATGTTAGGTCAAAAAGTAGGTCACTAGGTCACTAGGCCAAATTGAAGGAAATCTTGTTAACACTCTAGAGGCCGCATGTTTATCTAAATGATATCTAAGCCAATTTCGAATATGGATCATGTAGGGTCAAAAACTAGGTCACTATGCCAAATTGTAAACACTTTGGATGAAATTTGGTCAGAATGTTTGTCTGAATTATATCTAGGACAAGTTCGAATATGGGTCATATTTGGTCAGAAACAAGGTCAATAAAGGAAAATATTGTTCAAACTCCGGAGGCCGCATTTTTACTTTGAGCAGGTTGAAAATTTGTCAGAATATTGTCTTGATGATATCTAGTCCATGTTGGAATATGGGTCATATCAGGTAAAAAAATATAGATCACTAGGCCAAATGAAGGAAAATCGTGTTAACACTGTGGAGGTTGCATTCAGAATAATTGTCTTGATGTGTTTTGCATTGCAGTACATTGTATAATTAAGGTGAGCGATCCAGGGCCATCATGGCCCTCTTGTTATCAGTAATTTCACTCTCATTTTTGTATAGAAATATTCCATATATTTGCAAAGTTGTTCAAAGTTCAGAGTCGTCTGCTGCAGATTTGTTGTATGTGGGAAAAGTATTTGTTTGTGTTTTGCAGTTCCAGGAGAAAAGGTGGCGGGGAAGCTATTCAAAGGAAAGAAAGACTCGTATTCACATAGTGTTAAAGAGTTTTTCTCAGAGAGTAGACTAGGTAACATTTTATAAACTGTTTACCCGATATATTTCATCCCTTTCCATTATACAACACATGTGCATCAGATGGCCAATGTTTACAGCAGGAGCTCTGGTAGCGACTTCAGCTGTCAATCCAGGGGTTGTGAGTTCAAACCCCAGATTTGCCAACATTCTTTCCTACGTTTGACAAAAGTCACTGTGACAAGCATTATTCGTCTTCTACCAATGAGCTAACAGTATATATTGAAAAGTAGCCAGTTGTGTGGAGTACCGATGTAAGAAACCACGAAACACATGAGTAGGTGAACTGGTCGTTGTGATATGACTAGAAAATTGTTGAAAACGGTATCAAACCACAATCAATCAATCAACAATGTTTACAAAAAATGCCACTGCATGACCTTGTGAAAAAAGGTAGACCATAATTCATGTAAAGGTTGGGGACCTAGTACCATAGTATAGGGAGACCATAATACATGTAAAGGTTGGGGACCTAGTACCATGTTAAAGGTAGACCATTATACATGTAATAGTTGAGGACCTAGTACCATGTTATAGGGAGACCATAATACATGTAATAGTTCGGGACCTAATACCATGTTATAGGGAGACCATAATACATGTAATAGGTAGACCATAATACATGTAATAGTTGAGGACCTAGTACCATGTTAAAGGTAGACCATAATATATGTAATATTTGGGGACCTAGTACCATGTTAAAGGTAGACCATAATATATGTAATAGTTGGGGACCTAGTACCATGTTAAAGGTAGACCATAATATATGTAATAATTGAGGACCTAGTACCATGTTATAGGGAGACCACAATGCATGGAAAGGTTGGGACCTAGTACCAGGTTATAGGGAGACCATAATACATGTAATAGTTGGGGACCTAGTACCATGTTATAGGGAGACCATAATATATGTAATAGTTGGGGACCTAGTACCACTCTATAGGGAGACCATAATACATGTAATAGTTGGGGACCTAGTACCATGTTATAGGGAGACCATAATACATGTAAAGATTGGGGATAAACACCAAACAATCTTTATTTGATAGGATTTTTTAATGATTGAGCATGTTGGTCCAAGCCAGAGTTTGTTTGTATTTCTAGTAACTAACGTCATTCTATAGTAAGAGTATCATGTAAGACTTTAAAAGGATTTGTTTTAATTACTCATTGCTGAAAGAGTTTTTAATTGTCGTGCATGTTTGTTTGTATTTCTAGTAACTCATATTGCTCTATAGTAAGATTGTCATGTTAGAATTTAAAAGGATATATTTTTGGGGGAAATCTTATAATGTAATTATCTGCAAAAAATCTTTGATCAAGCTTTTCAGCATTTCTTTTCATTTCAAATTAATTTTTAATAGCTATTATTTACAATACATATTTATATTGTTTTCAATTACTGGTATAAATGCTCCAGCATTATATTTCTCTACTTTTCATATGCATATAGTATGGAAAGGTAAATTTTGGTAGTGTCCTTAGTGTTGATTGATCCTTTCCCACATACAGACGCTTTCTTACACCTCTGCAGCAGACAATGTTTTCAACTCTATTCAATCATCAAATTGTCATTACCACGACTTCTGTGCATGATCATTCATTCCTTCTGCTCTATTTCTTGAAAACTGAAAATATATTATATACAATTGCATGTATCTTTCTTTCTACATTTTTCCTTTTATTAAATGTATAGAAGTTGATACTTCTGCATTTTCCAACTTTACTAAAGATGATTTACAACTTATCATATATATTTTATTCTATAAACATATATCATGTTATAAATTTTAATTTGTAAAATGTGTACAATTTGATGCTTACATATACATGTAGTTACTTACTATACAAAATACGCTCTTACTTCCTATTTAAAGTATTGTACTCCCTTTTTAACCAATATCCGAATTGTAGAGATATGCTGACGCATCTGCAGCAGACGTCTTTTGAAAACATTGTGTTAATAGGAGAAGTTGCTCAAAACAAGCAATTTCACATTTTGTCACACTTTATTCTACATTATTGCATACAATCTATGTTTTACGCCCGCTTAAGGGATACAGAAACATTGCAAAAACCGGGCGTAAACGGTGAGAAAAAACGTTATGATGTCAAACCGCTAACGTGACGTCATTTTCCTAGTATTCGGTCCCAGTATTTTTAAAATTCCTAGTATTAATTCGTTTTTCATTTCATTTTCATTGGCACTTAATTCCTTACACACATAAAACAATAGTATCAGCTTTTTTAACTTGATAATCGGTAATGTGCAATAGACTCACAGCTAAAGAGCATACTATAATCCAAAAACCATTTATTTAATTTGACCCGTGTCAAGCTTGATGTAGGACCGGTTCGTGGATATGTAAAACATAAATTGTTTATTTTATAACGTCGAATGGGGTCATGTTCATCAGCGGTTATCGTACATCTGAACGTTACAGCGGACTATATATTGGATGTTTGCTCTTATGTTATGCAATAATAGCGAAAATACACATTTTCTCGGGCGTGAACATCTGCGGACGCCCTTAAATTGTGTTTATACCCTTGTGCTTCGCACTCTTTCCGAAGAAAAGGCACCCTATCCTACACGCCTCGCCGTTGGTGTTGTGGTCGGCGTTGGCGTTTACATTGGCGTCACACCTCAATTAAGTTTTTCGTATTACCCCACTTTCTCCAAAATCGTTAGAGATATTGCTTTGAAACTTCCAATACGTGTTCACAATCATTATCTCCATCAACAGAAAAGTATACTCTGTCAAGGTCTTTGTAAGAATTATGGCCCTTTTTCCACTTACAATTTTGGTTAAGTTGTTCGTACCACCACACTTTTTTTTCAAAACAATTAGAGATATAGCTCATACAGTTACAATGCTTATACACTATCATTGCCTCCATCAACAGAGTACATAAATATGTCAAGGTTTTTGTCAGAATTATGTCAAACGGTTTTGTTTTATTGTCAAACACTAAAACAGGCGAAAGCCCTGTCTAACGGACAGCTCTAGCTTGTTCAGTAATAATACTTCCATGTATAGACAATTGCCATTTGTTGGCATACTTGTTTTTTAAAAGTCGCCTGCTGCAGATTTCTTACATGTTGGAAAGGGTTAAAAAGTATACAATTTTATAACCATGCAATTCAGGTGCTGGTTAAATGTAATTAAGGAAACTGAAAATCCCTTTGTTGTAAGTCCTTGGCTAATTAGTAGCGCTATGTTCGGTCCGATAAGTTTGTATCCATTGTGACTTTACTCTATATTAATTTAACCCAGGAAAGCAACACACGAGTTCCAAATGGTAGATTCAGTTTTAAGGCTATTGTATACTTTTTAGGGAGAAAAGGGATACTCATGATTTTAATTTAACCCTGTTCCAACATACAGCAAATCTCCAGCGACAAGCAAATTCTCCTTTTGTCACAATATTTTCAACTTGTTTCAATAATTATACCTTCAATAAGTGAAATTTTCCATATTTTTGCCTAGATGTTGTCAAAGACGTATGCTGCAAATTTACTGTATGCGGGAAATTGTTAATTTTCAATGAAAAACTCATGAAGTGATAATAAACTGTGCTTCATTACCACTTGGATTTCCTCAAAACAGAATGACAAGTGGTAAAATGTCGACACACATGTTTCCTAAATTTCTCCAAGTAATAAGGAATAAGTTTGGAAAGAAGAGAAAGAGAAAAATATGTAGAAAAAAATGTTTAAAACAAAATGAACTTTAACTTGATGATACATGTGGTATACCTGTGTTAGTTAGATATACATATATATATCTAGGTTGTGTTAGTGGTATATTTGGTTTCAAAATCTCCGGGTGTTACGGAGGTTTGGTGGTTGGATCTTTGAACAATTTGAACAAGTCTGAAAATCAATTTTCTTGTCATTCCCATCGTAACTGGAATTTTTTGGGCCATTTTTTATTTAACAAACGAATATTGGATTTAGTCATGGGTATAGAACCTTAATTCCCAGTGTCCTAACTGCTTTAGGAGTCATGCTATGATTCAAGACTAATCTTACGCCGTTTTATGAATGCCACATGTTCTTTCGAAATTAGCTGTGTCATAAGAACATGTGCGCCTGGGAGGGAGATTAAAGCTCGAGGAAACCCATATCAGCTACACCGCCTTGCATTCATTCTTGTTATGGCTATCCGGTTCAGCATCCAGTTATTCAAACTTTCTTGAAAAATATGGGTCTATGACTGTATTGTAAAGCTATGGCAACTCAAATGCGTTGATAGCATGCTTTCTGAATCTTCACTTAACTTAAAACTCAGGACATTCGACTTTTAGGTGAACATTTTCATGATCTGTTTTTACTGCATACATGTATCTCTAGATATGAGCCGTCCCGCGAGAAAACCAACATTATGGCATCTGCGTAATGTATCTACCAGATCAGCCTGCGCTGTAGGCCTGTGCTGTCACATTCTGTCTCAGGGGGATAGAGGTATAGAGTAATTATTCCTGAAACAGAAAATCCACAGGAGTCGAAAAGTGCCATCCGGGTAAGGCTGCGCGGCATTATTAGGCTGATCAGGGTCGACACTTTACGCAGAGACCACATTGTTGGTTTTCTCGCGAGACGGCTCATATATGCTCCATATGTTCAATTACCAGATCGGGTTATAAGTTATATCCATCACTTTAACATTGGCAGTGTGGCTTACCCCTTGTAGCTCGGGGTTGCGGGGATAGGATTGCGACTGATGAGTTGATGTCAGGATATTTTAATCAGAAGTAGTGCTACTGGTAATTTATCCAGGAAACGGCGTGATATGTCTAGATTACTGTTTGAAGCCGCGTAAAAAAACATCCAAACGAACAACACTCCCTGTGTTCGCTGATGGAATCAACAACAAGGCAATTTGTTTACTAAAATCTTTCGAATATACCGTCACTGAGAGACGACAGTACATAACAGTTATATTGTTGAATTCAACTTTCAAAAACCAAATCTGAAACAATATTATATTATAACTTGTCACCATTTTGTTATCAGTTCTGACAATAGTTTGCAGAACCAACTACGCATCTGTTAATATGTTTTGAAGATAAGGTAGACGTTTACTCTTCTATTTCAAAACAATTTTCAAAGAATAACAAGTATATGTTCATATGTCGACCTTTTACTGTAATGTATTTCAACAATATTTGCATACTTAGCCGGTTTCAAAAGCAGCAACTATAAAATAAATATGTTAATCCTTTATAATTAACTTTCACTTATTTTATATTGTGTAGGGAGATATCATTTTACAAAGTGACACTATAATTGAGACGCTGACCAAACTGGTGATGATTGGAGACACAGAAAATGTAGTTAAAATAGCATCTGACGGGGTGTAAGTTTAATCCATCTTTTTAGCTCACATTAGCCCTTGATAACATTCTACAGGCTACATTTTGCATCCGATCTTCATGAAAGTTTATCAGAACATTTATCTCCATCAAATCTTGAACAAGTTCGAAACTGGGCCATACGAGGTCAAAAACTAATTCACTAGGGCAAATTAAAGGGAAATCTTGTTAACACTCTGGAGGCCACATTTTCAACTTGAGCATGTTGAAACTTTATCAGAATGTTGTATTGATGATATGTAAGTCAAGTTCCAACATGTGTCAGGTAAGGTAAAAAGTAGGTCACTAGATCAAATTGAAGGAACATCTTGTTAAAAGTCCAGAGGCAGTTTGAAATGTTGTCAGAGTGTTCGTCTTAAAAATATCTAGTTCAAGTTCGAATATTGGTTATATTGGGTTAGAAACAAGGTCACTAGGCCAAATTGAAGGTAATCTTATTAACACTGTAGAAGCCGCATTTATTACTTCAGCAGCTTGAAATTTAATGAGAATGTTTAGCGGAATGATTGCTAGGCCAAGTTTCAATATGGGTCATGCCGGGTCAAAAACAAAGTCACTTGGCCAAATTGAAGGGTAATATTGATAACACTCTAGAGGCCACATTTTCAACTTGAGCATGTTGAAACTTTATCAGAATGTTTGTCTTGATGATATGTAGGTCAAGTTTGAACATGGGTTAAAAATTAGGTCACTAGGTCAAATTGAAGAAAAATCTTGTGAACACTCTAGAGGCTGCATTTTTTCCTTCAGCAGTTTGTAATTTTGTCAGAATGTTTGTCTTGAAGATATCTAGGTCAAGTTCTAACATATGTCATGTTGGATCAAAAAGTAGGTCACTAGGTCAAATTAAAGGAAAATCTTGTTGACATTCTAGAGGCCGCATTTTTTGCTATAGCAGTTTGAAAATTTGTTAGAATGTTTGTCTTAAGGTTATCTAGGTCAAATGGGAATAGGGGTCATGTTGGGTCTGAAACTAGGTCACTAGGCCAAATTGGAGGAAAATCTTGTTTAATCTGTAGAAGACGCATTGTTTGCTAAAGCAGCTTGACATTTGATAAGAATGTTTATCTAAATGATATCTAAACCAAGTTCGCATGTGGGTCAACTATTCTTCGGACAGTCTCCCTTCTTTCTGTTTTACATCCACTTAAGGGGGTGCGACCTTACATCTTTAGGCCATCTAGACCGCTACATCACAAAAGGGGACTTTGTAATCACTGGTGACTTCAACGCACATACTAGACTATGAGGGTCCATAAGAACCAATTGCCATGGGCGTGCAGTCGAGGAGTGGATAGAAACCCACAACCTCGTTCTGCACAATGATGGCGCCCCTACCAGGGTCGATTGGTGCACTGGCAGCCATACCTGCATCGATCTGACTATTACAAGTCCCAAAATCTCCAGTGAAATTATTTGGCAAGTTATCAATGACACGTGGGATTCGGATCACTTCCCAATCTTAATTACAATTCAAAGATCAAACGAAGCAACGAGGAAAAATTTAACTTCATTAAAGCTGATTGGGAAGCGTTTTTTTCTATCAGCTGTGGGTTAACGCAGCCTATTATGCCTCCGTACGACGTCCGTATGACGTTCGTATGACGTCCATCATCTTCGCAAGCCAAGGCTAATTTGTCCATTACATTACCATAATAACCCTTGGCTGACGGCTTCTTTAAATTTGAATTTCCCGCTCTGCCACCTAGCGGTTGCATAAATATACATCCCAATTCGGAAACGTTCATCGTCCAATAGAATGATCGGTAACAAACGTCGTCGGTTTTCTGTTAATATGGCGACTGCTTCGCTTCGCTTCAGGCCTCGTCGCTTACAACCGCGAAATACGAAGGAGTAAACAGTTTATAATCCAGAATCTTACAGACGAATATTATAGTGAGATCAATCTACGAAGGGACAGGTGTGCTTGTGGCCAAGCGGACCGGTAACGGAAAGTCACTGACTTATGAGTGATTCCCTATCATGTTTCCTTGCACAACTGGCTAGTCATCATTATTGCTCCGCTGACTTCCATCATGGAGGAGCAGTGACGGAGACTTGTTAGCCTTGGATTTATAGCAACATACCTGGGAATGGACTCCAGCCAGAACAAGGAGATCGAGAACGGGACGTTCGACTTCGTTTTTGGAAGCCCGGAAGCTTTTTAAGGGAGATGGCGAACTAGAATGTTGACTGAAAATTATCAGGAAAGACTGGGATTAATTGTTGTGGATGAAGTCCACACAGTCAGTCATTCAATGGTATGTAATTATAGCTGACAAAATGATTATCTATATGTTCTTAGAGTAAATGTTGCACCATAATGTTCAATGCAAACAGATCATAATTCTTGGCAAACTAGCACTGACATTGCAGGTTTATGTATTCCCCACCCATCTGTTGTTATATATTGTCTATGTTGGGTTAGAGTTACTAGTTAGGATCGTTGGTATGGAGCCCTGTTGATATACAAGTTCCACCAATGACACCCACTGTTATTTCCAGTATTATTTCTTCTTTTCTTCTTTTTTTCAATTTAATGATTGACTGTGGAAAATATTTTACAATTATAACCATTGTCAAACAGAAAATGGTACAGTATTTACATCAAGCTAGATATAAAACAGGAATAATGATTATTGATATCATAATATGACTCATCTTTAAAAGAAAATTTATTTGAAATGGTCTTATTACTTCTGCTATAATATTTCAATTCATAAGCTTTGAAAGAAAATTAATCATTGCAATTATCATGTAAATTCCTCAGCATATATTATATGTTAAATTAGGGTTTTATCATTGAATTCTTAAGTTGACAAAAGGTTTATAGAAAGATTATGTCTCCAATGTTGTTGTAGATCAATCCATTCCTACAGTCAAATAATTTTCACAATATAATGAAATCTCAACAAGTGATGTGGTTTGATCCTTGGACTGACAAAAAACTACAAAGACTGTTCAAGCTTTCAAGACTGTTCAAGCTATATTACTTTGGAGCTCTAGTTTATGTTTTTGTATCTGATTGAAATAAGCATTTAATGATTATAAGTTGAAATAAATATAGATTAAATTCATATTTGCTTGCAGGAAAATGAAAATAATAAATGGAGGTCAGTCAGGCTATGATGTCAACATGTTTATACCAGTTCCAAACTAAACAATTGTTATAGTGTTGAAATTAACATTAAACATTTTCCAACATACAACAAATGTGCAGCAGATGACTCTGAATTTAAAAAGGCAAATACAATGATTTTTACTAAAAAAGTAAGTTTTTAATCATTGAATTCAGTTGAAAACATTGTGGCAAAAGGAGAAATTATTTATCTTGAAATTTTTTTCCTTTTGCCATAATGTTTGCACAAGATGATTGCTGTAGAGGTGTGAGAAAGCATCTTCATATGGAAAAGGGTTTCTACATGTATGTACAATATTACATGTAAATATTAGTTGATTGAAACAAATATAGTCTATAGATAAAATTCGCATTTGCTTATATTATCAAAACAAGAAAACGAAAAGATGATGTTAATCAGGTTTGTTATGCCAACCTATTCATAATAAGACTTGAAGAGGACAATGAGACACTGAATTGCTCACCCGAATACAGTACTGCCTGAATATGATGTTGCCTGTTAAAAAAATCTGGCATACAGCAAATAAGCATCTTTTTTTCAAAATGTCAAAGCAGAACTATAAAAAATCTATACAGCTGAAAGTTTAACCCTTTCCCACATAAAAACAGTTTAAAACGCCTTTGCAGTAGTGAGCAGATTTCTTTTTTAGAATTGCAATGATCTGACCAGTTCAACAGAAGGGAATCAAGATCCATTACCAGCAGCCATTTATATCCCAAAGCCTAAAATTTGTCGTCCGCCACCAGGAAAAAGAAGATGCCTGAAATGTGCCAGTCCTGAGTAAGTTTGTCATGTTGTACACATGTAATTTATACACATCCTTCTTTATGAAAGTGAACTGAGATAACATGCATAGTAATTTTGAGGGAATTGATTGATTGAGGTGTAGCAGAAAAATTCCAAATCATTTCAGCAAAAATATCTCCATAAAATCAAATCTAGGTATAATTATTGAATATATATTGGAGAAAATATTGAAACAAAATGGAGAAATAGTTCATTATCGCAATGATTTGAAGAGTCATTTTCCGCAGATGCATCATATACAAGTTATGTCAGCAACTACCAAACCCAAATTGGATTATAACAGACAAAGAGCATACATTATTTACATGCTTCAATTGCATGGACATATTTGTAGATAATTTGTGGAATGACTTCATCACACAGACTGTATTCATGTATTTAACCTTTTCCACATACAACAAATATGCAGTAGATGATATTGAAACTGTGAACAAAGGAGGAAGTGTTCTTAAAAAGAAATTGTTAATTTTGCCAAATTGCCACAATGTTTTCAAATGTCATCTGCTGAATGAGCTTGCAAGTGGGAAAGCCTTAAAATGGAATATATGACATTTTGAGGGTTTTTAACTTTGTTTCTTTAAACATGATTGTACAACAAAAAGGGCTATTTGTAGGTGACACTCAACTTATAGTATGTACATTTAATCTAGGGGCATTATCACACTTCCATACATGCAACACAACATTGTGGAAAAAGAAGTTTCCTTTTAAGCACATTTTCTAATCTCCTACAAAACATATATAATTTATGTTCGTTTATGTTATTGTAGATACTACCTTTTTACAAAGGTAGTTAAAATGCATCTAAGATGAAAATGTATGCTATTGAAGAAAATGCTTAATTAATGAAATAAGTTACAACCTTAATAACAGAATCATTTAAGGCATTTTGGATTGCTTTTATTAAATTTGATATCACTTTTCTAAGATTATTCTAGATTACATGGGCCAAACATAATTAAGGCACCATTCCAGGTATTTTGTCAATAAATAATCTATATGGAAATATACTTAAAATAAATTATCATTTATTCTTCTCCAACATAAAGAGACTGAGTGTAATATTTGGAGTTGATATTTGAAAACACTATCTGGTAAATTTTCTTTAACCCTTTCTCAAATACAACAAATCTGCAACAGAAGACTTCTGGTCAAAAATATGGATACTCTCCATAAAAGAAATGACAATATTTGAATAGAAAAACATAATGAAGAAAGGAGAAATTAATCATAATGAGCACTACTTTTGCTTTATTGTATTCAAAAGTCATCTACTGTAAAGGGGTTTGTAAGTGGGAAAGGGTTAATGGATGAATAACAGAATCTGATGTTTTCTGTCTTGACAAATTGTTTGCAGCAGAAGGCACTTGAACATATTTCCATAAAGGAGACATTGCTTATGATGGTCAATTTTAATTCCAATATTGTTTTCTACTCTCTGATATATTATGAAATAATTCATTTCATTTAACCCTTTCCCTCATAGGTCTGCAGCAGATGACTTTGAAAACGTCTAGGCAAAAGTACAGAAAATCCCTTTAAATGAAAAAACAATTATTGAATAGAGTTGAAAACATGGTGACAAAAGGAGGGTAAAGGGAAAAGAGGGTAAAGGAGATTTCAGAGTTTTTCTAATGGGGGGTTTTCTTAATTTTGTATACTGCAAATTTGATTTATTTTGGAAAATCTTAAATTTATACAAATAAATGTACTAAAATAATGTTATTCTCGCTACATCCAAATACAAAGAATTGCATAAGTAGTTACAACGGAACAACAGGAGAGGTTTAATTTCCTCTGTTGTTTCATTGTTTACTTCTTGCACTTATAGGGAAAATTACAGTTGTGTTCAATTCTGTGTCTGATATATAAATTATAAAAAGAACAACTGTTGACAACAATTCTCATCAATGTACAGTCTTTGAATGAACAAATCTGTCTTTGTATACATAATACATTAACCAAACAACATTAATCATCAGCAACTGCTGCTGTCCTTATACAAGTTTTGCAATATTTATACCCCCAGATACGGTCACGCTTGTCGATCAGTCGGTCATTTTGTTGGTTTGTCGGTCCGTGGACATTTCTTGTTAACACTATTTCTCAGCAATCCTTGGTCAGAATTCAATATAACTTTACAAGAATGATTGATACCAGTTGCACTGGAATTTTTTTAAAATGAGTTATGGTCCCTTGAATTTCTCATACATATGTATATTGTCAGGAACCAGCTGGAGATATTCATCACCTTCAGTGATATTTCTAGTTCCTGGTAAAATCTCTTTTTTCTTTCCTGGAACAAAACTGGACTTGATGACTGTTCACTAGTTTTCTCATCATTTGTTTGCATACAGACTTGCACATTTTTGGAAGAGAGCAAGTGCTTGCTGTTGGGATTTTGGCAGTCTCAGGTCTCACATATAGTGTCAACCTGCCTAAATAGTTTTTTGCCAGTAATACAATCAGTTGATACTGTAAATCAAACTTTATCAATGATAATAATACAAGTTAATTTGATAATGTTTAAATCATTTTTGGTTAACCCATGACCTGACCTATATGTGTAATTTTTGAAGTTATCTGATGCAGATTTAGTCCATGTTATTGTATATTGGAAAGGGTCATACAGGTTATGGGTTGGATCACTATAGTATATATAATAAATATATCATAATTGCCCATACATAATAAATATTTATTTACTTCAGGTGTAATTCCAATGGATATGGTTGTTCTGAAGTCAGAAGACCACACTCTTCAGAATAAGCTTGACAGATGTGACCACTTACACAAGTTTAAACCCAGGAACTAAGCACAAAGCTTGTATTTTTCATTGCAAGTCAGAGGAATAAGGGAAAATGAAAGAATCTCATTTGTCATTCTCCTTTTCTCACAATGCTCTCAAAGAATGTACCAAATACAATGCTCATCCTTATTTGAAAACATCATCAGAAGAATAGGGGCACATGTTGATAGGGCATAGAATAAAACAATGGATAAGGATTAACCCTTAATCTGATGTCTTATCTTGACTTTTTCAAAATGAAAATAATAGTATGAAAAATGTTAACAAACTTGTATAAAATGTTTGCAATGAAGAAAACGTTTTGAGACATATTGAAATTATTAACTTTTTCCAACATACAACTAATTTGCACCAGACAAATGAAAACATATGAACAACAATATGTACAACCTTTGAACCAGGAAGTGTAAGTCCTGCAAAAAGAGTTCAAAACACTGTGGCAAAAGGAGAAGCAACTCATCATGAGCAATTTGTACTTTTGCCATAATGTTTTCAAAAGTTGTCTGCTGGAGAGGCTTCAGGAAGAGGGTTGGAGAGGTTTAAAACTTGTACATGTAATTCCGTACCACATTGAAATAATATGAGAAATAAAAAATCATAAAGAAAAACATTTGTTTACTTGGATATATGATTGTGTTCAAAATATATTCTCAATATATTACCCCTAAGAAAGTGTAAAACCTGTGGCAAATGACTTGCCTGTGCATCCACACTAAGGACTCAATTGGATACCGATTTACATAATTTGTACCTTCTATGACCAATTTCGAATAGTGCTGAGTGCGATCAGATGTAAACAAGTCATTTTACACTGGTCTGGGACCTAATGGTTGTTTTTTGGAGAGCCTTACTGAAATGTTCTGGGAAAAGGTGGAATTCATAAAATGAGCAGTTCAAGGCAAACCAACCTTGATCTAATTTTAACAAGTGTACATAAAGATCCATGTTAAAGGATCAAAATAGTTACCGGTACAGTTTCCTGTGACTTTTTATGACTAAATGGTGAATGGCCAAGAATGGTTATGCACACGATAATCCAGATATTCATTGGCACACATGCCTTTAGCTTGGTTTCCAAAATTGATTGGTTGGGGTTAAACGCCTTTTTTCAACAATTTTTCAGTCATATCAACTCTACTCATATGTATTCTGGATTTCTCACACCAGTTCTCCACACAACATACTTTCCAAGCAACTGGCTGCTTTTCCACATAGACTATTAGCCCATTGGTGAATGACACTTGTCACAGTGACTTGTCAAACGTCGGAAAGAATGTCGCCCAATCTGGGGTTCGAACTCACAACCCCTGGACAATAAAATAATGATAAAGCATGAAAAACAGTCAAATTCTTGCTGGTTTATTTATTGCGTCTACCAGCGTAGCAATTGAATTTGAATATAGTACGTAAATTGAATAGAAGAAAAAGTACCATTCATTTTATTAAATTAAAATCTGAACTAAAAATCTTAACCTTTTCTCAGAGACAGACCTAAAATAATGATGTTATTTTAGGTGTTTGCCTTATCTACAGCTAGGATTTTTATTTTGGAAATGTTTTTATCAGGTAAAGGGTTAAATTTAAGTTCTTTGTAAACAATCCTTGATTTCATTTTCAGATTGTTACAATTTTAAATCATCCATATAATAGCCTACAGGAATTTTAGTTTGGAAATGTCTTTACCTGATAAGTAAGTAAGTAAACAATCTCTGATTTCATTTTCAGATTGTTACAATTTTAAATCATCCTTGTAATAGTGCAAACTTGAAAACATTGTAGGGAAAGGAGAGATTGTAAGTTAGCTGTAATATTAAAAAAGGCATGTATAGAAAGAAAAAGGAAAAACAAGATATAAAGCAATACATCAATCTTCCTTGGTCTCATATTGTATGACATAATTTAAAAAAAGAAGAAGACATTTAAACCTTAGGCGTTGTGAAAACCTGTCTCTTTTATCATAATACTATAGATAAAGGCTATTTATAGTAACACGATATTTTATCGTCGATATAGTGTGGTTTACTTTACTGTTTTACTCAATATTATTTTCTCTTAAATACACTGCTAGACGAGAACATAGCGCATAAAAACTCTGTCTGCGGAAATGTCAACACTGACAGTATGGGGTTTCTCCCGCTACGTCTGTTCCGTAACACTTCGCCGAGACAACATTGTAATACGATGCTGTCACCCATCCATTTTGACAGCATGAAAATACATTTCGCTAAGTTTACTTGTTGTTTTTATTTCAACGAAATAGTACTGTATTAATACCGAAAAACCAGGTGGGACGTGTGTTAAGATACACCACTTTCGCCGACACTTTCTTGTTTGTCTAACGTAACGAGGGTTGTTATGGTGGGTGGTGCTCAACTCAAAAAGTCATAGCGTCAATTGTAAAGAGACATTAGATGTGGCGAAAAGGATCTCTACACTTTTTGTTTAGAACATCGTCGCAAATACGGCATTTTTCCACCAACTCCCGGGTTGCTACGGAAGCGGCGGCCATACTTGTTGTAACTAACACGGTTTTGTTCCACGGCATTTCATTGGATGCGTAAAACTTTCTACGCATCCAATCAAATTGCAGAGCGGGGGTTTCACTTTCTAAAGAGGCGGTCCGCCAAGGGTACTTATGGGAATGGTAATGTACGAAGTAGCCTTGGCTAGCGAAGATGGACGTCCATATGATTTTTAAAATCGTCCAGATTCCATTAACTTTTGAAATCCGTACGGTCTCTGTGCAATCTTAGCTTCTGATCATATGTCTATGGTCGTTTGGAGGATGCAATCGTAGGATATGCGTACGGACATCGCAGACAAGTCGTTCGGAGCTCGCCCGGTGTCCATAGTATCGAAAGGGCATAGTGGGTTGACCGTGCGACTCCCCTGCTATAGTCGGGCGAGCACCGGCAATCTCGTACGGGCATCGCTGTGCTCCCAACTGCGAACATTTCGAAGAGATCGGCGATAACTCGGGAGCTCGATTAAAACATTTTCACCGAGTCCCCGAGTCCTCTACGAGTTAAAGAATCCATGCGGACACAGTGCGATTTTGGAAAAATGTCAGCTGAAAACCTACTCGTACGAAGCTCGTAGCTTGGTGTGACAAGGGCAAAATACTTACCCAAACAAGTGCACATTTTACCTGTACAGTTCAATAATCTGGTTGGTGCTACCTACGTGACTATGCGCATTTCCATAACGCTAGATAGTCACCGATTAGGTCTTTACTTATAGCGAAATGCTTAGTATCGAAGTTGTGTAAGATTTTCTTCAAATTATAAATTAATTCACGATAACAACTTAATTAAGCGCGTGTTTGGACATTTTGATTAGAGTACAATGTATATTAGGTATACGACCAATCATACTATAGTTATATAGGCTATGTATGTGGTTCTACAGTTGCCTCGTGGTGACAATACAGCATGCAAGGAGCGAAGGATGTAAACACTTCTCATTGTCATACTTGCCACACAAAATCCAACCATTGGATACTTTTGAGTTAATTCCATGGCATTGCATGTATGTTTCTTCGGATTTTGGTCATAACCGTTCTCTAGGGCTTCCATTTAGTTTACAGTTTATTCAAAAGTGTTACGTAGGCACATACACCAAATTCAAAACATATATACAAAGTATGTGAAGTGTGAATATCAGAATACAGTAAAGAATATACACTTATACATATACAGAATAACAATGTAAAGATTTAATATAGTATACTTTAAAGAACAAATGATATATTTCTAGACACTAACACGTTATGTTGTATTTAGTCTGTAACCAAAGCTGCTCATAAATAGGGGCTTCCATATAGTTAACAGTGTATTCAAAAGTGTTGTGTAATCCAACGGCCCATACACAATATATATACAGAGTATGTGACGTGTGAACAATATTATATAGTCAAGAATATACATTTATATAATACATATACAGAATAACAATGTGAAAGTTTATTATAGTATAATACTATAATTTGAAGATCAAAGGTAAATAACATTTTGCTATATATCAAGACACTAAAAAGTTATATACATGTAGTATGATGTCTTTAACTAAAGTTGCTCATACAGAAATCTCTAATATTTAATACATGGTAAAATGTACATTGCCAAATTTCATAGTTTTTGTTTTCATTTTGAGAAGAAAGATCTTTCCATATATGGTTTATTAAAACATACGATGGAAAGAGTATACATCGTTTATCACTGTAAAAAGATCAAATCATTACAAAATGGTATTCATTTCTACAAGAGCATGTACGGTACCCTCTTGAAATACCACTATATCTGCCTTATTCAATCATTAAACATGAAAGAAGCTAAACGAGGCTTCCATGATGCTTGCATGACTAGATAACGAACAGGGAAGATCATGAATAAATTAACTGCTTTCGTGATATAACTGAACAATTTTTGAACCGGCGACACACCTCAATACATTATAAATCACTGGGTGATTCATACTCTTTTTAACGAATTATTTGTTCTCAAACAATATTTTTAACGAATTATTTTTTCTTTTAAGCGTTTGGTTTGAAATTTGTCCTCGAATGACCGCGTTAACTTTGAGCACACCAATCTTTCCCTGTTACTTCCGCTGCTTAAACTAGTACCTGTTTTCTTCCTATATTCTATCTCTATGTTGTCTCAATTTTTAGCTCCACTGGCTGAAAGCCAGTCGAGTTTATGTCATGGCGAATTGTCCGTCGTGCGTGCGTCTGTGCGTCCGTGCGTCCGTGCGTCTGTGCGTCTGTGCGTGCGTTAACATTTTCCTTTAAACCACTTCTTCTCCCTAACCACTTGGCCAATTTGGTTAAAACTTCATAGGAAGCATCCTCTCAATGTCCTCTCTTAAAAATTCCTTCAATTTTTTTTTATCCATCCATAATTCTGGTTTCCATGGCAACCAAAAGAAAAAAATAGTGAAAACTTAAAAGATCTTCTTCTCCGAAAGTGTCATGCCGATTTTCAAATAATTTTGTAGAAATGTTCCTTGGGTGACCCTTTATAAGATTCTTTCAAGAAATGTTTATTGGTCGAAAAACATGGCCGCCAGGGGGCGGGGATATTTTGCCTTATATAGCTATAGTGAAAACTTAAAAAATCTTCTTCTCCGAAAGTGTTCAACCGATTTTCAAATAATTTTGTAGAAATGTTCATTGGGTGACCCTCTATCAGATTCCTTCAAGCCATGTTTATTGGTCGAAAAACATGGCCACCAGAGGGCGGGGCTATTTTGCCTTATATGACCATAGTGAAAACTTAAAAAAGAAAGTGTTTGGCTGATATTCAAATAATTTTGTAGAAATGTTCCTAGGCTTACCCTCTATCAGATTCCTTCAAGCCATGTTGATTGGTTGAAAAATATGGCTGCCAGGGGGTGGGGCTATTTTGCCTTATATGGCTATAGTGAAAACTTAAAATATCCTCTCCTCCGAAAGTGTCAGGCCGATTTTCAAATAATTTTGCAGAAACATTCCTTGGGTGACACTCTACAAGATTCCTTTAAGCCATGGTGGTTGGTAAAAAAGATAGCCAGCAGGGGGCAGGGCTTTTTGGAGATTTGATTTTTGCCTTATGGCCGTGGAGCGATACTGGCCCTCTTGGGCCTCTTGTTATATTTTCTTCTCATTTGTTATGACTCATTAACACTATTTAATCAACAACAAAAATATAAATTATAATAATTATGATAATGATGCCTTGAGTGCAGCTTGTCAGCTTTCTTCTGAGAAAGGTTAGGGATTTGCCTTATTTGTGGTGGCCTTTATGTGTGTGTTCCAAGATGGATTGTTTGTTATTGTAACACATAGGTATTTGCAACCTTTAACTGTTTTCAGGTTTTGGTCATGGATCTGGTAAGTGTGATGGACTGTATCACCTTACAAGTGTTGGGGGCAGCATGGCATCATCCAGTTCTTTTCCCAGTCTTGTAGGTGGTTGGAATCCTCTTGCAGGGCCAAGCAATAGGCGTATAAGCGGATCTTCCGATAAACCAAACTTTTATCCGCAAAGATCCTACTGGTAGATGAAACACTGTAGGGGGAGGTGTTTAACACGATTGTAGGATAAAAAGAAACAGGATATAAAGTAACGGGACAAAAAGTAACAGGACAAAAGCAACCGACAACAAGAAACAGGATAAAAAGCAAGACATTTTCCAAAATACAATGAAAATCAATACGTTTAAGTCCATAAATATGGTAAAGATACAAACTAGCAGAGGATTAATGTATCTTCTTGATAGTGTAATGTTTTGTTTTATATTTTGATACATTTTTGCGTGTTTTATACCTTAATATAATTAATACATTGTTCAAAGAAATTGAGTCGGATAAAACCATTAACGACCCTACAATATTAGATGTAACTTAAAGTGCATTTATATTTATTTCACTTTGCAATGTTATTTTATTAAGTATGCATGTCTGTGTGAAGATGTTTGAAATAGTGGCAGGTAAACATTATGGGAGAAGAGAAATTGCTCATAATTAGCATTTTCTCCTTTTAAAGCAAATATATCTTCTGTCAACAATTATCAAAAATATGAGAACTGCTGCTTGTCTTCTGTCAGATGTTTAAAAAAGTTGAAGCAATCATTATGCGGAAAAAGAGAAATTGCTTATAATGTTCTAATGGGCAATTTCTCCTTTGCACTCTATTATATGTTCTGTCTGATGTTTGAAAAAGAGGAAGAAAAAAACATTGTGGGAAAAAGTGGTTACAATTGCAATTTCAGATAAATAAAGTTAACATTTCGCATAAACAAGGATGAATTATATATATACGTTTATTAAAATGTGTGTATTATACGTTACAAATGTATTAAATCCAAGAAGAAATTAAATGAACCTGAAATAGAAACAAAATTATTAGAACTGCTGCCTCTTGTCCCGTTAACTGTTATCTTGGCAAAAACTGTTACTTTTTGCCCGTTGCTTTTTGTCCTGTTTCTTTTTGTCCGAGTACCGTTTAACACGCCGTTGTATACAACAGCTCGGACCTCCTTACCAAATTGACCTTATTACCAAATAATTTAAGTTGTTCAGATATATTTATTGTAAACAGTGGAATCTTTAGGTACGTATCCATCTTGAACAGATACATGTATATTAGGAGAGTGTGTCATAAAATGGGAATATGTATGTGTTTGAAAACAATTCTGTAAAAGACATTGATGCACTACTCAAAATTTAATATTATTATGTAAGCCATTGTAATTTGGTTAGGTGCAAGTTGTTATGAATAAAGTTGATTACATTTGTCCGTGTTTGCTTTACCTACATAGCTAATGCTTAGTTATACGACGAAAATATCGAAAGATGTTGCTGCATAGCGGTGATGACCTTTGAGCTATAATACCAGCATCCATCACGAACTCATTTTCTGTTGAAACATGTTAACTTGATTCTAACAAGCTTCCACAGACCTCTCCCCAACACGCCACACGCGTAACTTACCATCAGGAATTTGTAGCGTAGACCGCCACTCGTCACTAAGAATGACTTTACCCCCAACTGCTCCCTTGTTCCATTCCCTGTACTGACTGCACTAAATTGTAGGCATCAAAACGGTCCTTACATATTGATGTATTCTTCCCGTATCCTGTTCCTCACAGAGACCAGCTATGAGTCGCCAATGAGTGCCAATTGTAACTGTTGCAATATTATCTGCAGGCCGTATTCGGTTTCTCATGTGTGCAGTCTAGTATATAGATGAGGTTATATTGTTCACGTGTCGACAGGTGTCTCTGGTGTGCCCTTGTCATATCCTGCACGCTACCTGCATTACACAACTCCACAATTAACTAGATAAAGATGCACACTATACGCTCATATGGCATAAAGCGTTTTATGTACTAAACATGCTAATTTATCGTAATTTTAGTGGGCTAACATGTGAGCTGGTGTTAATTGGATATCCTCCGATTCGTACTTCCTGTACAGCGTCACTGTTGTACAATGTCTCTTACGGAAGCACTTGATTGGGGCATGCAGACTGCCCGCCCTCTATCTTCAATGCTTAATAACGGCAAAACGCGTACTCAGTAAACGGTTTAGGTTGTAACGTCGTGTATGGATATCAGCTGTGTGTCAAAGCAGCCTATTATGCCTCCGTATGATTTAAAATATCGTACAATTTTATTAACTTCTGAAATCCGTACGGTCTCTGTGCAATTGCTTCTGATCATATGCCTACGATCTTTTGGAGGAAGCAATCGTAGCTTCTGATCATATGCCTATGGTATTTTGGAGAATGCAATCGTAGCTTCTGATTATATGCCTATGGTCTTTTGGAGGATGCAATCGTAGCTTCTGACCATATGCCTATGGTCTTTTGGAGGATGCAATCGTAGCTTCTGATCATATGCCTACGATCTTTTGGAGGATGCAATCGTAGCTTCTGACCATATGCCTATGGTCTTTTGGAGGATGCAATCGTAGTTTCTGACCATATGCCTATGGTCTTTTGGAGTATGCAATCGTAGCTTCTGATCATATGCCTATGGTCTTTTGGAGGAGGCAATCGTAGCTTTTAACCATATGCCTATGGTCTTTTGGAGGATGCAATCGTGGCTTCTGACCATATGCCTATGGTCTTTTGGAGGATGCAATCGTAGCTTCTGATCATATGCCTATGGTCTTTTGGAGGATGCAATCGTAGCTTCTGATCATATGCCTATGTTCTTTTGGAGGAGGCAATCGTAGCTTTTGACCATTTGCCTATGGTCTTTTGGAGGAGGCAATCGTAGCTTCTGACCATATGCCTATGGTCTGCTGGAGGATGCAATCGTAGCTTCTGATCATATGCCTATGGTCTTTTGGAGTATACAATCGTAGCTTCTCATCATATGCCTATGGTCTTTTGAAAGATGCATACAGAGCTCGTAGCGTGGATGTGACAATGGCATTCCCTCCAAACAAATGCACATTTTACACATGCACTTCTTTAATCTGGTTTTGACTACATACATGTACGTGGCTATATGCCTTTTCCATACACTAGATAGTCACCGTTTAGGTCTTTACTTATAGCGAAATGCTTAGTATCGAATTATTAATTAATTCACGAAAACGGCTTAATTGCGTGCGTGTTTGTACATTTTGATTAGTATACAATGTCTATTAGGTAAACGAAAAACCATAATATAGGTATATAGGCTATCTATATGGATCTACAGTTGCGGCATTGAGACAATACATCATGCAATAAGCGATGGATGTAAACTATCGCTATTGTCATACTTGCCAAACGAAAACAGACCATCGGATATTCTTTAATTAATTTCCTTTTACTTTTCTTCGGATCTTGGTCATAACCGTTCTCTAGGGGCTTTCATATAGTCTACAGTTTAATCAAAAGTGTTATGTAGGCCCATACACCAAATTCAAAACATATAAATAAAGTATGTGAAGTGTGAATATCCTTATATAGTCAAGAATCTACATTTATATAATACATATACAGAATAAGTTTATTTCGAGTTAAACCTACTCTAGACAATATGGCATAACGAATCAGCCGCGTCAGACTAAGCAGGGTCTTCTAGTGACTCCGTTCAATTGATTGTTTGGTATTGTTCATCAATAGTTCAGTTATATCACGGTGTTAACCTGGGTAAGCTACCAGTACTACTGGTTCATTTGTCCTGACACTAGCCAGTCAGTCGTAATGTTAACCCCGCACCCGAGGTGGAAGGTCGATTACTACACCACCGAGGCAGCATCATAAAATGGTACATTGGCCTACGAATACGTGAATTAATTCATCTGAAGAGACGAAATTAGTTATGGTAATCTTTTTGTGACAGATTCATCCAACATAATTAAAAAAGAATTGATTAACTTTTACTTACAGCGATGAGTTTAACATTGTTTTTAAAGTAACGATTTGGGATACTTTTGCACCTAGGTTTTGTTCGAAAGTGTCGTGTGAAAAACGAGAAATCGCCTTTACAATGTATCAAATTTTTTCTAACCTTTTAGGGGATTGCAACGTGTCCATTTTTGTTTTCCACCCAAAGGCACTCCACCATGACCGTAGTGTCGCGACTGGGGTTCGAACCCGGTACACCCGGTTTCGAAATCCCCGACGCTAACCACTCGACCACAGCGGATTCCTCTTTGTTTAATACAGTTAATAAAATTGTGGTTTGATTGGGGTTTAAACGCCGTTTTCAACATTTTTTTTCCGTTCATATCATGGCTACCAGTTCACCTACCGATGTATTTCCTGTCTTTCTCACACCAGTTCTTCACATTACCGTCTTTTCCTCGTATACAGGGGCGTAGCTCCCTTTAGGCACTGTAGGCACGTGCCCACACATTTTTTCTAAAAATGCCCAAAAATGCAGCTGCGGTTATACACATATGCGTAATGTATCGACCAGATCAGCCTGCGCTGTGCGCGCAGACTGATCCGGCCGACACATTCCGGTTAAGGGGGGATAGATAGAGTAGTGATTCCTGAAACAGAAAATCCACAGGAGGCGAAAAATTTGTATATCCGGGTACGCCTGTGTGGCATGCTTAGGCTGATCCGGGTCGATACTTTACGCAAAGTCCACAATGTTGATTTCCTCACGAGACGGCCTTCACATTGATTATTGCCAAGCTACGCCCCTGATATACTGTTAACCCATTGCTGAACGACGAAAGACACTTGTCGAATTGACTTTTGTGAAACGTCGGAAAGAATGTTGGCCAAACTTGGGTTCGATTCCATAACACCTGCATTGTCAACACGCGTCGCTACCGACTGAGCTACCGGGACACGGCAAGAACATTGTGGCAAGAACAATCGTTTGTCAAAATGCTTCAACATGTGGGTTATCATGGGTAAAGGCCCATTGGTACGGATGTACTATAACAAAAACTTATTGTTAAAGTACGATTGTATATCATAAAATGTTGACACATGTCACAACAATAAACAATTTACTTACTTATAATGTAGGGATGTGTTGAAGCATAACAATTCGATTCAATTAAAACATAACAGGAAAGTTAATGTTGACACGCGTTTGGCAGCATTTAATTACTAAGGGATGCGACTGATTGTTTCGCTAAGAGCACGTGATAAAACTAGGCCACTGGGAAGACAATTACTAGTTAGTGATAATGCACTGACTTTTAAAGCGACATGATTCTCCTGTATAACAAGTAGACTCGAATTAATAAAATTAGAAAGATACACTGACATCAACAATGGCAGATATTACAATAGAACAAGATGGAATTAAAGTGAAGCAAAGAATTGGATTATTCGGCGGAATTGCCCTTGTCGTTGGTAGCATAATTGGTTCTGGGATATTTATATCACCACGTGGCGCCCTCTTTTATTCGGGCTCTGTTGGACTTAGTCTGGTTATCTGGATCGGTTGCGGATTGTTGGCATTAATCCTGGCTCTGGTGTATGCACAGTTAGGTGTCCTGATGCCGAAATCAGGCGGTGACTACACATACATACGTGTTATAATTGGTGATTTTCCGGCATTCCTGGTAACCTGGACCCAAACAACTGTCATGCAGCCTGCAGGCAAAGCAGTCCTTGCTCTTGTATTTGCGGACTATCTTTGTGCACCTATATTTGGCGATTGTGGTCCACCAGATTGGCTTCGAAAAACCATCGCAGCTGTAGAACTGATTTCGCTCGCTGTTACAAATGTCGTAAGTGTCCGCTTCGCAACAGCTATGCAAGGATTGTTCACGAGTTTAAAGGTATTAGCACTTATCATCATATCCGTCGGCGGAATGGTTTTCCTGTTTCGAGGAAAAACGGAATATCTCAGTGATAATCTGTTTGAAGGCAGCACCTATGATGTGACGTCAATATCGATGGCGATCTACCAATGCATGTGGGCGTACTCAGGATTCAGCAGCTTAACGGACATTGCGGAAGAGATCATACGTCCCCATAAAAACATCCCCAGAGTGATAATCATATCAATGATTCTTGTTACTGTTGTCTACATCACGACCAACGTCTCGTACTTCACAATACTTACGAAATCAGAATTTCTCTCTGTCAAAGCAGTGGCTTTCACCTGGGGTTCATATGTTCTTGGTCCCGCCGCAATCATCATACCGGTCAGCGTCATGTGCTCGGTTTACGGAGCTTCGAATGGAGGTGTCTTTACCGATGGACGTGTCAGGTTTGCGGCAGCTAGAGCAGGTCATCTTCCAGAAGTATTGTCCTTCTTGCATCACCGAACTAAAATCCCGACCGTTTCGCTGTTATTCAATACCCTATGTTCACTTATTTTGCTTGTACCCGGCGAAGTTGGAAGATTAATCAACATGGTTAGCTTTGTTTATAACTTTATAAGCACTTTTACAATCATTGCTTTGTTAAAACTTAAATACACCCTTCGGAACGAGAAAAGCAATGCTTTCACTATACCGATCGTAATTCCAATTATAGCCTTGATGGTTAATATTTTCCTGATTGTCTCCCCTTTCGTTAAGAATCCCAATATAGAGTTCCTGTATGGTATGGCTTATCTCGCTTCCGGCGTGGTAATGTATTTCCCGTTCGTCTATATGAACTGGAAAATTCCAGGATTTGATTATGTCACTACTATTACGCAACTGATTCTTGAAGTGTGTCCTACTGTAAAAGAAAAAGATATTGATATAGCTAAAGAAATCAAATGAAATATAAACGTTTATTTTCCTTTAATTGTGTTTTAGCATTTATGTGCAGAAAATAATTATAACGGACGATTATGTATATAACTGATATTTATCCTGTCACGTCTAGCAATTTCGACCCGATAACAGGGTGCCGTATATTTCCTTTGATCTACGTCAGTTAGTTACGTGATAAGCTGGTGGGCACCTGCTTGCCGGGACTCCTTTTTTCAGCAAGCGTCGCTCTAAATTCCAACTTCAATCGATAACAACAGCAAATATCGTCGATAAATTGACAGCGATTTCAGTTGTTTAAATAAATAAATATTTCATTTTACACAATTTAGGATAAATAGAATAATTGCCTTCGGCTCACCCGATAAATTACTCCGCCTTGCTAGATAAACTTTCTCAATCCACGGCACCAACCTATTTTTCACTATATATATATTACTGTAACAAAATCATGTTAGTCAAGATACAGCCAAACCAACTATACTGAAATACTGCTGAAAGCGTTCAAACAAAACAAACACAAACAGTGATTTGTATATATCTCCCAGATGTATATCCAATGACAGTTCATATTTCACTCGGGTGATATGAGTATGGATGCTGATCTTTAGAACAACTCAACACAAATACTCTAAGGTTGGGTATTATCGGAGCAAGGATCTATAAGTTTCAGCATGAAAATACAACTATAACATTTGTATGTTTTACTTTCGTAAGAAAGTCTTTAACTAAACATATGTGTTAATGGAACACTTAATCCTGTCTTTACGTTCTGAAATGATATGTACTTTCCATGAATTATTGGGTCGATAACTGCTGTTACGTTATATATTGATTAGTTTTCGTATATCGTTTCCCATATCACTTCGACATTTCGAATGGAAGGTGCATCGAGAAAAGCGGTTTAAATTGAATGTTCATTCACCCTTTCCCACCACCTACAGACGCTTTTTATAACGCATCTGCAGCAGACAACTTTTGAAAACATTGAGGCAAAGAAAGAAATTGAAATTCCTCCTATTACCACAATGTTTTCAACTTTGATTTATTTATACAGTTTCAATTACAGACGTGTTTTTTTCTAATTGTTCAACTAAAATATTTCTTTAGATTAGTTGTATGTAGGTACATGTAAGGGTTAGAAGATCGACCGGCTCGGTGGTGTAGTTGGTAGTTGGTAGGACGACCCTCACGAGAGCCGGTAGCGGGTGTATTCTATCCTTGGCGCTCGCGATTAAGGGGACAGCACTACGACTAATACGCTGATGTCGGGATCAACACACCGGCAGTACTGGTAATCCACCAAGTAAACGTGATACATCTGAAGTACTGTTGCGAGCGGCGTTAACCAACATTCATGCAAACAAGCAAAATCCGCGAATGTGGTTTAATCTAAAGGTCAAGGTCAGCCGTTTTTAAATTGGTTTAAACAATATTTTATTCATATACAGTTACAAAATAAACATTTTGGTACATTACATAGGAGTCAATTTTGGATTGGAAAACAAGTTTTTTAAAAACTTATATAAATTCCTTTCCAGCCGTTTTTAAATTAAATGTCCATTAACGAATCAACTGGCTCGGTGGTGTAGTTGGTAGGGTGTCCGTCTCGAGATCGGGCGACATAGGTTCGATCTAAGCTTATGACATACGCAATACTTTAGTAGAACGTATAAAGTTGGCGTCCCTTCTTAGCTCTTGTGATTGGATTGCGGGGAAGTCGTTACGGTTGATACGCTTGTGTATTTTACCAAGTAAACGTGGTTTAACTGATATACTGTTGAAAGCGATGTAAAACAACAATCAAGCAAACAAGCAAAATCCACAAACGGATCATATGGTTAAAGCTTAAAGTCTAACTCAGCTATTTTAAATTAATTGTCAATTAATTGTATCGGTCTCATACGCAATACTGAAGTAGAATGTAGTGTTGGCTTCCCTCCTTAGCTCTTGGGATTGGAATGCGGGGAAGACGCTACTGTTGATACGCTTGTGTGAAGACAAAAACACAAGCAGTACCGGTAATTAACCAAGGAAACGCCGTCATATAAATGAAATACTGATAAAACACAATTAAAAAAAAACAAGCCACAGCAACGAGCATCTCATGTGATAAAATCAAAATGTCAGAATCAGCTGTTTGAACTATAATTCTATAATAATTGTATTTTGTGGGGGGAAGTCTATATATGTATTGTTTATATTATGGGCCGGTTGACCAAATATTTTAAATAAAATATTTGAATCTTGAAAAGAAAATCGTCTATTAACGAATCGGCCGCCATGGTGGTGTACTTGAAAGGGCGTTAGTCTCAAGAGAGGTAGACTCGGGTTCGATCCCGGGTCAGGTCATACGAAATAATTTGAAACGGAGTGCTGGCTTCCCTTCTTGACTCTCGGGGTTGCATTGCCCTGTTGATGTCAGGATTAACACATCTGCAGTACCGATAATTTACCGATGAAAAGCTGTGATATAACTGATAAAAATGTTCATTAACGAATCGACCAGCATGATGGTGTTTGTTTGTTTTATTGGGGTTTTCCGCCGCTTTCAACATTATTTCAGTTATATCACGGCGACGTCTCGAGAGTGGAAGACCATGGTTTGATTCAGTGTCCATAGGCACTCGGCCGCGGAATGGGTGGTTGTACAATGTGTATGACCTACGAATTCCAAGGAATGCTGTATTAGTGCAAACCCACATTCGTCATTTGTGCACGGATTTGCTTCTAGTTTTATAAAAGTGCACGAATAATCACGGATTCGATCCCAATGCAGAGCGGTCAAGGATGAGTGCCATTTTCCAATGCGCATTTCATCGCTTGGTACTAGTTTGATTACCCAGGGATAACGAATAAGTGAGTTGTCGCTGTGATATAACTGAAATAATGTTGAAACGGCGTTAAACCCAAATAATAAAAAGAAAAAGTATAATTGGCCTTGACTATACTTAGTCATAGTCGATCTAAAGGCACTCAACCTTTATAGACAATGCCAGGTACGATCCCTGGCTGTACATGTAGCACTTGCAAAAAGAAACCGTGCTATTGTATCCATTATCAGGCGTTGTAATTTCAAATCTTGGATCGAAATCCAAGTCTTCCTTGTGACTGTAAATTGTCTAACATCATTCGTCTTCCACCAGGAAGCTGGAAAGTTTTCAGTCGGCCTGGTAAGAATGGCGTATTTGCTACCAGTGGGAGAGAGTGGACAAAACTAGTGAGTGCTTAGTTTGCCGCCATGATATAACTGAATAATCACTGAAAACGGTTGAAACCTCAATCAATCAGTTTTTTTGTATTGTCTTTTACGCCGATATCAACCGCTATCAACAGTGTTACAGTTATGTCACGTCGTTTCTTGAGACGGACGCTCTACCACTTTACCACCGATGCGGTTTTCAACCTATCAAGTCGTTTATTAAAAGTCTAAAGCTTTTAACGATAAATCAGTTATATCACGGCGTTGACTGGGTAATTTACCAGTACTATGTACTGGTCCATATATCCTAACACCAGCGAGTCAGTCGTAATGCTAACCCCACAACCCTAAGTGCTAAGGAGGGCAAGCCGTTTTTACCATGTTTTAAGTCTTTGGTAAGACCCGTCCGAGGATTGAACCCTGGACCTCTCGCGTCCGAGACGGACGTTCTGCCCCTAAACCACTGAGGCGGCTTCAATCAATCAAGTGTATTAAATGACTTAAGTTTTCAAACGAATTCAGTTAAATCACGGCGTTTCCTGGGTAATCTTCCAGTTCTTCTTGTTCTTTTACACTAACACCAGCGAGTAATTCGTAATGCTAACCCCACAACCCTAAGCGCCAACAAGGAGGACAAGCCATTACTACCAGATCTTAAGTCTTTGGTAAGACCCGGCAGAAACTCGAACCCGTGCCCTCCTGCTTCCGAGACAGACGCTTTACCACTACACCTTCGTGGCGGTTTCAACCAATTAAGTGTATTAAATGACTTAAGCTGTAAACAGTTGTTTTTTCAGTTTTATCACGGCGTGTCCTGGATAATTTACCAGTACTACTGGTCCATTTATCCTAACACCAGTTTGTCAATCGTAATGCCAACCCCATAACTCGAAGCGCCACGGAGGGCAAGCCATTACTAACATTTTAAAAGTCTTTTGTAAGACCTGGCCGAGGATCGAGCCTGCGACCCCCGCACCCGGGACGGACGCTATACCACTTCACCACCGAGGCGGTTTCAACAAATCAAGTCTATTAAATGCCCTAAGCTTTTGATGACGTACATTTTATTTAGAATAAGAGTCAATATACTTATCGTGAAGTTCGCGTAAACGTTTTGAAATAGAGCAATGTGTCCGTTTTAGTAACGTTAGAAATAAGTCACACTCGTACATCACTGACGCCACAAAAATGCGTCGCTACACTGCTAAGATATATCAAAATAGATATCATTACGGGATAAAGAGGAATTTATACTCTGAATAAACATAACTAACTTTCTGAAATATAGTGTCTAGTCGTTAACCCTTTCCCTCATATAGACGCTTTCTGACGCCTCTGCAGCAGACGGCTTTTTGAAAACATAGTGTCAAAAGAAGAAATTGCACAAAACGTGCAATTTCTCCTTTTGACACAATGTTTTCCACTTTTAGTCATAGGTTATCCATTCAATTATAGAGATTTTCTATATTTGACAAAATATTTTCAAAGTCGTCTGCTGCAGAATTATTGTATGAGGGAAAGGGTTAATCGGCGTTTCTGTTTGCCTGTTTTAGAGTCGTCGCTGCTTTGAACATTAGTAGGGAACAAATATAACACCTGGGCATCAGTCAATATGATATTTATTAGTTGAATAGAGAACTTATGCAAAGGCATCAACAGTTAGTTTTACCCGGGAAAGAGTTTATGAGACATTTCCCCCAAACCGAGTCCAAAACGGGTGTTTTTTAATTATGTGTACGATGTGCAACAGACCGATTAAAATCGGCCCATATAAAAGTTAATCGCAGCCTTCCAAATGTAAAAAATTGTCGTTCCAACCATGGGAAAGGTAGGGGTATTTTCATCTTTCTGTGTGGCGTTCAGGATAATGATTTTGATATGAGATTTTCTCTGTGTGTGTGTGTGTGTGTGTGTGTGTGTGTGTGTGTGTGTGTGTGTGTGTGTGTGTGTGTGTGTCTCTCTCTCCTCTCTCTCTCTCTCTCTCTCTCTCTCTCTCTCTCTCTCTCTCTCTCTCTCTCTCTCTTTCTCTCTCTCTCTCTCTCTCTCTCCCTCTCTCTCTCTCTCGCTCTCTCTCTTTCTCTCTCTCTGCCTCTCTCTCTCTGTCTCTGTCTCTGTCTCTCTCTCTCTCTCTCTCTCTCTCTCTTCTCCTCTCTCTCTCTCTCTCTCTCTCTCTCTCTCTTCTGTCTCTGTCTCTCTCTCTCTCTCTCTCTCCTCTCTCTCTCTCTCTCTCTCTCTCTCTCTCTTCCCTTTCTCTCTCTCTCTCTCTCTCTCTCTCTCCCTCTCTCTCTCTCGCTCTCTCTGTCTCTCTTTCTCTCTCTCTGCATCTCTCTCTCTGTCTCTGTCTCTGTCTCTGTCTCTCTGTCTCTCTGTCCTGTCAGTCTCTGTCTGTCTGTCTCTCTTTCTCCTCTCTCTCTATCTCTCTTCCTTTCTCTTACCGTTAGCCTGATTGTTTTTTAACTTTATTTATTAATTGTTCTTTCATTTATAGAGAGTTTCCATACTTTTGACTAAAATGTCGTTTGCTGCAGATTTGTTGTATGTGGGAAAGGGTTCAACAACAATCGCGGGTTGTTAAGTTTGAATGCCCGGGTTTGACTGTTACCCCTTTCGTATATATTTCGTATATATTTCGTAAAACAGCATGCACACTGTTTGTCATGCAATATGCATATTTTCGTCAACCGGTTCTCTATGTACGAACGTGGCATAAAGCACCATACAGACAAGTAACAATGAAAAATGAAGTGAATAACAATAAAGATACTTATCATTGTGTCCGTCAACTTTTAACGACATACAAAACGCTTTCTGACGCATATGCAGCAGATGACGTTTGAACACATTGCGGCAAAAGGAGAAATTGCTCTTAATGGACAATGTTTTCTTTTTTTCCACAATATCTTCAACTTTATTGTTTAATTGTTCTTTCATCTATAGAGTTTCCATACTTTTTATTAAACGACGTCTGCTGCATATTTCTTGTATGTGGGAACGAATTTTAAAAACAACCGCGGGTAGTTTCACACTTTTACGGTTATTTTATGTTGTGAAGAAAACTATAAAAATCTAGTCTAGGGATGTCCAAGGAAAGTTCAAGGTCATTCAGTTTGAATGCCCGGGTTTGACTGTAATTCCTGTAGTATATATTCATATATACACGTAGAGATCTAATCCCGTGTTGTTTTTCGGAAGAATGGTGGTCGATTATACATCTGACCACAATACGAGAATGTTGGTTTCCGAGAAAGTTCAATTCCTGGTAATTTAACCGAGAAACGCCGCGACATTACTGAAATACTGTTGAAAGCGGCGTAC
>JASEVX010000011.1:26235401-26262326 GCA_031761405.1 Serripes groenlandicus
TTTTTCTAAGAAAATGATTTGAAAATGATAATATCACGCAAACAATTTAAGCACTTGATCTCTCAAATAACATCCATTTTACGACAGAAAAAAGATGCCATTTGCATATTTTAAAAGCAAGCCCTAAGTAAAGTATGAACATATAAATCTTCCCTCATAATGGAGATTTACAATAAACATGTTCCCTCTGTTTATATTAAATATTATTTCAGTTTGTCGTTATTGATACAATAAACATATTTTGTTATATACATTTTACTCTTCATGTACAGTAGTTTTCAAATAAAATCAAAACGGGTATTGCACGACGGAAATGATAATGTTTAAAAAAAAAAAAGTGTTGCGAGAAAAAGTTCGAGAATATATAAATCAACAGAATATCTTGGTTACCTGATAGATATATATATATATATATATACCGAGCCCCGATAGCTCTGTCGAAAGCGACGCGAGCTGTCAATCCAGGCGGTTGCCAACATTTTTTCCACCGTTTGACAAAACTCACTGTGATAAGCGTCATTCGTCCTCCACCAATGGGCTAATAATCTATGTGAAAAAGCAGCCAGTTGCTTGTAAAGTATGTTGTGTGGATTAATAGTGTGAGACAGCCAGGAAACATATGAGAAGTTGAACTGGCCGTGATACGACTGAAACATATGTTGAAAACGGCGTTAAAAAAAAATATATATATATATTTACATTTTATAAGCGTGTACCAGATACGATGCGTGTAGAGTTGTCAGCTTTTAAATCAATTTAAGGAATAACTAATTTAACACCTTGAACATACAACGATGAATAATACATAATTGAAAACAACGCGGAGAAAGGGAGAAATATATTGTCAGTATGATCACTTTTAAATTGTTCCCATCATCATTCAAAATAAATCTTCTACAAATTGACATCAGTAAACAAAGTCATAAATGATCCGTTCCACGAGAAAACTAACAATATGGACTCTGCGTTATGTATCGCAGGGGCGTAGCTCCCTTTAGGCACTGTAGGCACGTGCCTACACATTTGTTCTCAAAATGCCCCCAAAATGCAGCTGCGGCGATAGACATCTGCGTAATGTATCGACCGGATCAGCCTGCGCTATCCGCGCAGACTGATCCGGCCGACACATTCCGTCTTAGGGGGATTGATGTTTAGAGTAGTGATTCCTGAAACAGAAAAAAATCTACAGGAGGCGAAAACGTGTCTGTCCGGGTTAGTCTGTGCGGCATGCTTAGGCTGATGTCGATATTTTACGCAGAGTGCACACTGCTGGTTTTCTCATGGGACGGCTCAAATATTGAGTGTTTAAATATTAAAACATCGTGTAGTCAGACGTAAAATAAGATCATCTCTGGTGAAATTTGCCGATCCCCGGAAGCTCAGTCGGTAGCGACTCGGGCTGTCAAAACAATGGGTTGTGAGTTAGAAACTCAGCTCGGCCAACATTCTTTCCGACTTTCTGGCAATAGTCAGTAACAAGCGGCATTCGTCGTTCCACCGACAGACTAACATACTATGTTGAATAGCAGCCATTGGGTTGGAACGTCTGTTGTGTGTGGAGAATCGCTGCCGGAAAGCCAGGAAACACATGGGTTCATGCTAGGTGTACTGGCCACCGGGATATGACTGTAAAATTGTTGAAAAACGAATAAACGTTATTAAACCCCATTCAATCAATCAATCAATCAATCAATCTGTGGTAAATATTGAACAATACTTTGAAAGTAAAGATCGAAACCTATTATTACTTTCACTTTTAGAAAATAAGTAAATCTCATTTTCTCACAACTTTTCTACTCGTCCTCAAAATTACATTATCAACTATATTGGTTTTGTTATTCTTCAAACATTTAAAGTTGAAGGGTATATTGCTACCGTACTATATTAGTAATGTCTTGCAGTTTGCCTTTTTGACTAAATCAAATAAAACGTGTAACCCCTTTCCCACGTGCAACGCTTCTTCAGCAGACGATTTGGGAGGATCTCGAGGAAAGTATAGAAAAAATTTCTAAATGAAGATATAATTATTGAAAATAGTTGAAAAACAAATTCTGGCAAAAGTACGAATTGCTCGTCATGAGCAATTTCGTCTTCTAACACAATATTCCTAAAAGCGTCTGCTGCAGATGCGGTTATAAACATGTATATGTGAAAGGGTTGGTGGGAAGTATGGGTTCTGTGGTCCTTTCGATTTGAAATTCAACATTGTATTGACATTAACATGGGTTGAATATTGAACCTACGCAAATATGTGAACAACATTTTTACGATGAATTTTTATTGTCGTTTTATACAGACGCGTTAAATGATTTAATCATTTATAAAATATTTCATCTGTCGCTAGCTTTTTTAAACATCTGAGAAAAAATATATGTAATATTTGAAGTTTTATAAGATTAATATTGTTAGAGTTTGTCAGAGTTTGGGTGAATGATGAATTTGCACAGTACGAGCAATTTCTTTCTTCCACTGAATCTAGTACCGACCTGCATAATTAATAAAATATATATGAGTTGAGTTTAGATGTATCTTCAATATATATATTTCGTTAAGGTGTCCTTGTTATTTTGAAATGATCTTCCATTTGGGAGGAAATAAAGAATAATAAATAAATAAACATGGAAATTTATTATAATCCAATTCGATTCAATTAAATCTACGTAAGTCAGTATATATTGTATTACAGTGACATGTGTATTTACAACAGCAAAATAATAGTACAACACAAAAGTAGTAAATAACACCAAGCCCAATGGGCGTATAAGTCACATTCAAAATAGCTTTAATTAAGAAAGCAAAAATTATGACGCCTGTCAATTTTGAAAACTGTTTTTGTAGGCAGATATGATCAATATCTTTCTAAAACATAACATAACATAACATATCTTTATTTAGCACGTATAGCCAATAAACAAATAAACATTTAACATAATATAAGGTTGTATATAATATCAGTAAGTCTTTGAGAAGTTGTGGATAGAATATGTGGAATGTAACATGTCGTTTTTGAAATCGATATCAATGTAAGTTTTTAAACGTTTTGAAAACATTGGGAAAAGTTAAAGCATATGAAATGATGTATGCACATCTACCCGCGTGTTCATTGACCCTTTCCCAAATGCAGACATATTCTGACGCATGTGAAGCAAACGACTTTTGAAAACATTGTGGCAAAAAGGAAATAAATTGCTCATAATGAACATGTTTTCTTTTTGCTATAATGTTTCCAACTTTATTCAATGAATATACTTTCATTGATAGGGACTGTCCTTAATTTGGACTTGATGATTTCAAAGTCTTCTGCTGTCGATGAGTTGTATGTGGGAAAGGGTAACTCAGCCTGTATTACTATATATGAATCCACCCACATAGTCGTATAAGATATGAATAAAAGATGCAATTTTTATTCGATGTGATGTAAAATTTGTTTTTGAATATTAAACATTTGCATAACTTAGCGGATAACGTTGCTGCAGTAAATTTTGAGAATTGTGTAGGAATGGAGTTTTGTTCTCAGAGTACCCCTTGTTTTCAATGTTTCAATTGTTTAAAGAAAATGGCGTCCGCTGTTGGATGTCTTAACCGTAGACTACAGTTGAACCCATCATTACAGGGCATCGGTGAAAGGCACGAAATCACCAGTCAAATTATCTCAAGCAAAAGGGTATGCCCCTAGGCTAAAACATTACAAACACTATAAAGAGGTTTTATAACACCCTTAAGCCTTTGTTGTCGGTCATGTGACCAAATTACTGACCCAGAAAATAACAACTTACAATCCCGTTAACGGGAAATTAACATTTTAATTAACACTTAAACACTGTGAATGGGGGTTATAACCCTAAAGTCCATTTTGGTCAAATTGATTTTGCCAACCCACAAATTATGTTATAATCAAACGTTGCTTATTGAATCGTAGCTTCGCTATTTGCTTTAACTCTTTCAGCACCGAATTGTTTAAAGTAGATTCTTCCATGTTCGCAATTGGGCGTCTCCATTTCATATGTAATAACAGTTTTGGTATATTTTGATAACTAAAAGGCAAACAATGCTGATTTCAGGTGAGACAGCTCGTTAGCGTTGAACACTAAGGATAACGTGCGAGTATATATCACGGTTCAGTATGTGCAAAAGGGTAGTGTAGTTATGTTGTTATCTTGTTATTTTCATCTTAACATCTTTTCGTTCGCTGTCTGAAATGACACTTGATGCATGGTTCATGTGCATGTTTCTAGTCGTCGGTAATACATTGGACAGTAAACCCAGACTCATGGGTTCAATTTACGACCGTCCGAGAGACGACTGACACTATTGATTAATTGTTTGGTTATTTAAGCCGCTTTCAATACAGTTATATCACGGCGTTCCATGTGTAAGTAGTTACCAGCCAGTTAGTCGTTATGCTAAACCTGCAACACTGAGCGCCAAAGAGGGCAGCCGTTACTACCATTTTTAAAGTCTTCGGACCCAGACGTGTATCGAACCCGTGACCTTCCGCACCCGAGGCGAACGCTCTACCACGACACCACCGGAGCGGTTCCTTAATTGATATCTAAATATCCGGCATTGCACCTTTCTAAATACAAAAATGTAAATCTTAAAATAATATAATAATATTTGTTATCAAACATGCGTATGCTGTATTGTATGAACCGTGTTCTTATTGACTATATGCACAAGGATCACAACATAACAAAAGGTAGAAGCGAAAGTCGCACTTTCAGAGGCTACACCCGAGTCTTTACGCTACACGAAAGCGGACACTCTGACCAGACTGTGAGTTGGCATATGCCCACCTTGCTCTTCACTGTTCGTAGTTGCGATGAAAAGACCAGACTCGAATCGTACGTCGTGGCTTTTACATTGTTTTACATATTTTTAAAACATTGTGTGTTTTATGCCGCTTTCAACCTGTTTTCATTTATATCATGGCGTGTCCTGGTTAAAATACCAGTCATACTGGTCCATTCGTCCTGACACCAGCAGTCAGTCGTACTGCTAGCCCCGCAACCCTGAGCGCCAATGAGGGCAGCTTTTACTACCATTTTAAAAGCATTTGATATACACACGTATGTGTATATACTATATAATATTATTGTTTCTTTGCTTTAAATTTTGAAGCGATATGCATCTTAACCAGAACACATAAGTAGGTAAACTGGGCACCGTTATATGACTTAAACTTTGTTGAAAACGGCGTTAAATCCGTATCAGTCAATCAATGCTGCGGTGTTCAAAATGATTCTGCAGCTTGGTGCTAAGACGGGTCCATAGCCAAATCAACGAATTGTAAGATATACATGTATGTAATGTTGTGCTGGGCAGATAACGGTATAAAGCCAGGCCCGAAGGCATTATTACACTGGGCACTGGGAATACATAATACGGTCTACTTCACTTTGTTACACTGGGCACTGGGAATACATAATACGGTCTACTTCACTTTTTTACACTGGGCACTGGGAATACATAATACGGTCTACTTCACTTTCTTCAATTGTTTTGACAAAATAAATTACACACAGAAACTAAAAAGTCTTACTATATCTAAAGAATTGTTTAAAGGTGAATTGAGTGTAGTGACATCACATTTAGCCTTTCCCATATATAGAAGATTCCTGACGCCTCTGTAGCAGACTACTTTTGAAAACATTGTGACAAAAAGATCAATTTGTGAAATGTTCTCTTTATATTCAGTCATTATTCTTTCTATTTTAGAGACATTCCACATTTTTGCCTTAATGTTTTCTAAACCACCTCTGCATATGTATTGTATGTGGGCATAGGTTAAGGATATTTGTGTAGGTCATTAGTGCTGAAATGGGCTCGGCATGGGTTTGGCGATTAATGATATCTCATGAATAAGTTTGATGAATTTATATCAAAGAGATTGCATCCGGGTACAGATAAATATGGGCTCGCTTCATCCAGAGTTCACCGGATATGGCTAAGTCGTCTGCGCTGTAAAATTTATGGCCATGAAATGATAACATTTCCAATGTTTAAATTGAGTAAAACATCTTATTTTGAAAGGATGTTTAGCTTATTTTTTATATAGTTGTATTTTTTCCCACGATGTTGTTGAATGTCGTCCGCTAAAGACTCGCCAAGTGTCGTCTGCATTAGGGGAATGGTTCATTACATTTTCTAGTGTAGAACAACTTTCATAAATATTTAGCAGATCACCTTAGACGAACATTGAACACCTAAGATTATCGTTTTCCACATATTTATTCAATCGCTCTTCATTTTGGTCAAATTTTCACACGACGAATTAACGTGAAACAGTGATTGATTGATTGATATGTGGTTCATCTTGAAGTTGTCAATTTGTGTTAGATTGTTTATTATTGCCTGGTGTCCTTTGTCTTTTTCTCGATTTCTCTAAAGTCATACATTACGTATCTTGTATTATTTGAGATAAACGGTAAAACCGTTTTATCGTCTTGATAATTTATCAGAGACACTGTAAATAACTCGATAATAAAAGAGTTTCACAAATGAACGTAATCGACCCCCCGATTGTTAACCTGACTCACTTCCTCTATAAACATCAGCCCTTTTGTAATTATAGTGTAATTGTCCATCTGTTTTGTTCATGTTTAAAATTAAACCATTGCCAAACGACATACCCGTAAATTTATAGGCTCATTTGAGTCGAATTACGAGAAAACCAACAGTGTGGACTCTGCGTAAAGTATCGACCCGGATCAGCCTAAGCTTGCCGACTTTTCGCCTCTATATCTCTATCCCCCTGAGACGGAATGTGTCGACCCGGATCAGTCTGCGCGGTCTGCGCAAGCTGATCTGGGTCGATACATTACGCAGAGGCCATATTGTTGGTTTTCTCTCGGGACGGCTCATTTGTAAATGTTGAACATGTAAACAGTTTGAGGAAAAACTGAAAATGATCGTACATGTAAATTTTAACTTTTTTCGCAATATTTTCTACTATGATTTCAACTTGTACGTTGTTTGTCCAATTTTGATTGTTTCTAAGTGATGTATCAATAATAAAGACGGGTCTGAAAGGTCTCCAAAGACAAAGGGCTGGCAGTGAAATGTACACAATTCATCCTAATAATGAAAGCTCGATGTCTTATGAAAACGACCAATACCTCGGGCCGGCCATTGAAGTTAGATATCTGGGAAGGCCTACCCAGTTTGGTGAAACTCACCGCTGGACATTACAAACGGAAAAATACCTTGAATTAGCAATTTCGCCTTTGAACATAATGTTACCAAAATCCGTCTGCTTTAGAGGCGTTAAAAAGCATCTGCATGAGGGAAAGGGTTAAGGAACCAAAACAGTTTAACGCCAATTTGTTTAAATCTTGTAGTTGTTCAAGTACTCGAGTTGCGTTATTGATATCAATATGGCAACAAATGACGGATGATTGATTGGGGTGTAAAGCCTTCGACAATTTTCCAGTCATATCAAGGCGGCCAGTTAATTTCCTCATGTATTTCTTGACTTTTTAACACCTGTAATCCACACCATACTTTACAAGCAACTGGCGGTTTTTCCACATAGACTGTTAGCCCATTGTAGAAAGACGAATAACGTTTGTCACATTAACTTTGTTTCAAACGCCGGAAAGAATGATGGCCGATTTGGAATTCGAACTCACAAGTCCTTGATTGACAGCCCGCGTCGCTACCGACTGATCTACCGGGTCTCGGCATGACGAGCATGGCGCGGCTCTAATTAGATTACAATAATACGCAGGACGATCAGAGTCTTCCCTGGTCGCAGTTCGCCGAACTCGGATAATTATCCCATTTCGTCGGACAGACAGTCCTCTTGGTCGTGAACACGTCTCCGAAATGTGTGAACCTTATTTGAGCCTGTGCATAAAGAAAAGCTACACGTTTGCATTTATGAACAGTGTGGGTTCAGATCATGTTTTCAACTTGCTCAGTCTCACCAATATTTAAACCATTTAGCATAATCTTCTAAAAAGTATGTGAACAGTGTAGATCTTGGTCAGACTGAGCGGATGCACAGGCTAATCCGGATCTACACTTTCCACTTAAGCCAACTTTTAACTTGATTTTCGCATACACTGGCTCATTTTGCGACGACCTATGAGCACATGTTTTTAAGCTCACCTGAGCGCGAAGTGCTCAAGGTAAGTTATTGTGATCGCCTTTTGTCCGGCGTTCGTCGTGCGTCGTGCGTTGTGCGTCCGTCAACATCTTCTCCTCGGTAACCAGTAGGTCAATTTGTATGAAACTTCACAAAAAGCATTCTCTTAATGATCTCACCAGAATGCCTTCAAATGTTTGGGATCCATGCAGAATTCTGGTTTCCATGGCAACGAAACGATTCTTTTTTTAAAATTCTTCTCCTCCCTAACTGGTTGGCAGATTTTCAAATAGTGTTGTAGAAATGTTCCTTAAATGACCCTCTATCAGATTCCTTCAAGCCAAGTTGATTGGTCGAAAAACACGGCCGCCAGGGGGCTAGGCTATTTTGCCTTATATGGCTAAAGTGAAAACTTAAAATATCTTCTATTCCGAAAGTGTCAGGCCGATTTTCAAATAATTGTGTTGATATGTTCCTTAAATGATTCACTATCAGATTCCTAAGCCATGTTGATTGGTCGAACAGCATGGTCGCCAGGGGCGGTGCTATTTTGCCTTATATGGCTATAGTGAAAGCTTAAAAAATCTTCTCCACCGGAAGTGTCCTTCCATAGAAGTTTGGGGTCGAGTAGATAACTTACGCAGGTAAGCGTGAATGATTTGAATCCGGGCGTCCCGTGTGCGATCCCCAGTCAGGGCGGTCATTGTGCACTGTCCTTGGGCAAGGCACCACTCATAGCCTAGCACTGGTTTGTTTACTCAGGGATCAAGAAAAAGTAAACTGTCGCCGTAATATATCTTAACCCTTTACCACATACGCCAAGTCTGCAGCAGACGACTTTGAAAACATGGTGACTAAAACCTGAACATTCTCCATAAAAGATAGCTTAATTGTTAAATAAAATTGATAGGATTGTGGCCAAAGGGAAAATTGCTCATCATGAGCAATTTCACCTTTGGCCACAATAGTTTCAAAAGTCGTCTGCTGCTATTACGTCATAATGCGTCTGCAGGTGGGAAAGTCATAGGGAAGGGTTAAATAACGTTGACATTGCGTTAAAGCCTAGTTAAACAAACAATCCATAGAGGTTATGGCGTCGAGTACTTTGTAATAAACTGCTTGTCGTTATTTCTCGGCGCGGTTCATAAAGAGTAACCAAAAACAATCCTCGCCAACATGTTAATATAAGTGTTATTAAAATAGAACATGATTCAGTGCAGTCAGTCATGCGAAATACAATTATTTATCATAAACGCTGTCTCCCCCCACACAGTAAACTAGTTAAGCGTCACCAAGAATGTACGGTGTACCGTTAGGGCAATCGTGCTATCGCGCTGTCAACAAGCACACGCGATGCCACGATAGCACGATGACACGATGGTGATGACACGATGACACGATGACACGATGGTGATGGTACGATGACACGATGGTGATGACACGATAGCACGATGACGATGACGCGATGACACGATGACACGATGGTGATGGAGCGATGCTACGATGGCACGATGACGATGACGCGATATTACATCGCGTCATCGTCATCGTGCCATCGTGCCATCACCATCGTGTCATCGTACCATCACCATCGTGTCATCGTGCTATCGTGGCATCGCGTATGCGCGATAGCACGATGGCCCTAACGGAACACTAGTGTTCCGTTAGGGCCATCGTGCTATCGCGCTGTCAACAAACACAAGCGATGCCACGATAGCACGATGACACGATGGTGATGACACGATGACACGATGACACGATGGTGATAGTACGATGACACGATGGTGATGACACGATAGCACGATGACGATGACGCGATGACACGATGACACGATGGTGATGGAGCGATGCTACGATGGCACGATGACGATGACGCGATATTACATCGCGTCATCGTCATCGTGCCATCGTGCCATCACCATCGTGTCATCGTACCATCATCATCGTGTCATCGTGTCATCGTGTCATCACCATCGTGTCATCGTGATATCGTGGCATCGCGTATGCGCGATAGCACGATGGCCCTAACGGAACACCGTAAGAATGTCACCAAGAATGTGTGTGAAAAAGAATATGCGTTTCGCATTAATGAATTTTTGTTTACGTAACTTGCCTCCTTCACCTTATTTTATTATTATCAATTCTTCAATACAAGTATTAAGGCCTTCGGCCCATGTACATTTGTATTTATAAAGCATACTCTAAGAATGACATCATCACGGTTAATCATCTTCAGCATCATCATCCAAATCATCTTCAGCATTATCATCCTAATCATCTTCAGCATTATCATCCAAATCATCTTCAGCATCATCATCCTAATCATCTTCAGCATCATCATCCTACTCATCTTCAGCATCATCATTCTACTCATCTTCAGCATCAGCATCCTACTCATCTTCAGCATCATCATCCTACTCATCTTCAGCATCATCATCCTACTCATCTTCAACAGCATCATCCTACTCATCTTCAACATCATCATCCTACTCATCTTCAACATCATCGTCCTACTCATCTTCAACATCATCATCCTACTCATCTTCAACATCATCATCCTACTCATCTTCAGCATCATCCTACTCATCTTCAACATCATCATCCTACTCATCTTCAGCATCATCATCCTACTCATCTTCAGCATTATCATCCTAATCATCTTCAGCATCATCATCCTACTCATCTTCAGCATCATCATCCTACTCATCTTCAGCAGCATCATCCTTCTCTTCTTCAACATCATCGTCCTACTCATCTTCAGCATCATCATCCTACTCATCTTCAGCATCATCATCTTCTGAATCTTAATCATAATCCTTATCATATGCATCATCTTCACCATCGTCATTATCAGCATTACTATCATTCATTATAATAATAATAATAATCATCAAGAGCAGCAACAAAATCTTTATCATCTTCATCATTATCATCATCTTCATCATCATCGTCAATATCACATTTCGTCATTACCATCACCAATTTTATTATTATCATCATAATCATCAACATCATAACCATCACCATCATCATCTAGTATCATGTATATAACAGGTCCAGCCTATGGGCCGCTATAAGAGGCTTGCAGATTGAGCTTTTAAAATAAGCTTTTAAACGCTAATGATATTAAACAAAGTCCTACGATATATATCAAATTAATATCAAAATCCACGTAATTTATCGCTATACCATATTATGATAATGAAATGAGGCACGTCATTTAAAAACTTATCTTCGAAATTTCACAAATTACTGACGCCTTAGATCCTTGCCCACGTTGTAAGGTTTCTTATTAATTAATATTTGTTTTATTGGGAGTGTATCTCCGTTTTTCAACAATATTTTAGTTATAACAGCCGTGTTACATTTCATGATCCCTTGGATCCCTGGGAAAACAAACCAGTATTAGGAAACTTATACAGTTATACGTAACATTTGAATGACTAAAAAGGGAATGTCAGTTCGAGAATGGTTGATTTACATACAACGTGTCTCTTTTATTATTTCAAAATAAACAATTATTTATTGTTAATAAAGTTCCTTAGTCACTTAAATAACATCCTGTCTAAACGTGCAGCACACATAGTTCATCATCAATCTTTCCTCCACACCTTTTTGTTTGTAAAGATATGGCTTTTGAACACACACATAGATTTTTAAATGTGGGTTTTTGTTGTTGTTTTCAATTCGTATCCATGTAAATCACCGAGATTTAATAATATTGGTTTTTTTTGTGGGTTTTTTTAATCTCATTTTTCCATCTTTTAGTTTTAAGAAACTGGTGAAAACTGGTGAAAACTGGTGAAAACAAAGTTTGCAGAGTTATCCTTGGTCAACAGGTGTACATAAGCAAGGGAGGTGCAATATATATATTTTTTTTTTTTATGTTTTTTTTTTTTTGAACTTCATCTATCCTAATTAGTTATTTGTGCCTCTGAACCAGTAGATCTGGCAAGTTGTGACTAGCGAGAATCGTCTACCATCAGTAGTATAAAAGTCTCAGTGATATTTGACTTTTTGCTTACGAAAAGTGCTGTAAAAAGTGCTGTAATACAGTCTACAAGGCAGGCACTTTCGATCGTAGGCGCCCTTCTATGTTAGATACTGACAATGGTGTCTAACAAAATATTGAAGATGTTTACCATTTCTATGGTGGCATACTTCTGCCACCACATAACCACTTAATTATTACGTTATTTAACTAGTTAGTCACTTAATTATCATGATAAATATCTGATTAACGCGTTATTTTTTATGGTAACAGATAGTTATGTTAACACTAAAAAGTATATGTTACTGCCCACTACTGCCAACATATACCTACATAATGCCATTTTTGATATATATTAAGTGACTAACGTGTTTTGTAACTAGTTAGTCAGATAAGTATCGTGATAATTATGTAGTTAACTAGTTAGTGAGATAAGTATCATGATAATTATGTCGTTAACTAGTTACGTAACTAGTTAGTCAGATAAGTTTCGCGATAAGTATGTAGTTAACTAGTTACGTAACTAGTTAATCATATAAGTATCGTGATAATTATGTGGTTAACTAGTTACGTAACTAGTTAGTCAGATAAGTATCGTGATAATTACGTAACTAGTTAGTCAGATAAGTTTCGCGATAAGTATGTAGTTAACTAGTTATGTAACTAGTTAATCATATAAGTATCGTGATAATTATGTGGTTAACTAGTTACGTAACTAGTTAGCCAGATAAGTATCGTGATAATTACGTAACTAGTTAACCACATAATTATAACGATATTATGTGGTTAACTAGTTACGTAACTAGTTAATCAGATAAGTATCGTGATAATTATGTGGTTAACTAGTTACGTAACTAGTTAGTCAGATAAGTATCGTGATAATTACGTAACTAGTTAACCACATAATTATCACGATATTATGTGGTTAACTAGTTATGTAACTAGTTAGTCAGATAAGTATCATGATACTTATGTAGTTAACTAGTTAGTGAGATAAGTATCATGATAATTATGTCGTTAACTAGTTACGTAACTAGTTAATCAGATAAGTTTCGCGATAAGTATGTAGTTAACTAGTTACGTAACTAGTTAATCAGATAAGTATCGTGATAATTATGTGGTTAACTAGTTACGTTACTAGTTAGTCAGATAAGTATCGTGATAATTACGTAATTAGTTAACCACATAATTATCGTGATACTTATCTGATTAACTAGTTACGTAACTAGTTAACCACATACTTATCGCGAAACTTATCTGACTAACTAGTTACGTAACTAGTTAACCACTTAATTATCGCGATACTTATCTCAATAACTAGTTAACCACATAAATATCACGGAACTTATCTGATTAACTAGTTACATAACGCATTAACCACTTAAAATATGTCTAAACTGGCATTATGTAGGTATCTGTTGGCAGTAGTGGGCAGTAACATAGACTTTTTTGTGTTGACATATGTATCTGTTAACATAAAAATTAACGCGTTAATCAGATATTTATCATGATAATTAAGTGACTAACTAGTTAAATAACGTGACAATTAAGTGGTTATGTGGTGGCAGAAGTATGCCACCATACATTTCCTCTTTTTATTTCCTTCATATATTGCTGTTAGAGAGAAATGTTTTTTTTTTATAAATATGTAAAACAAAAAGTCTTCATTTCAAACCCACGTATCTGTTTATAAAACTTGACTTTATTTGTATCTGCATTTATGTTTGTCAATAAACAAACTTTATATACTTCTAAATAAACTCTGTTCTGTTATGCATTAAGTGCCTGTGGCTGTTACCAATGGCACAAATCAGTACATTGGTAACTGAAATAAGATTACACGACTCTTGAAGGAAAACAAGGACAACCAGGTATATACCACAACTTTAATGAAATTAAACGGCAATATGTTCCTTATCACCCAATCGCCTCGGCTGTGCAGTGGTAGAGCGACCGCCTCGGGTGCGGGAGGTAATGGGTTGGAATCCCGCCCGGATCATACCAAAGACTTTAAAATGGGAGTAATGGCTGCCCTCTTGTTGAAGGAGGAGTAAATCACCGAACAATCAATCTATTCTCATCCCCAAAATCTAATCACCCAATCACTTTCAAATCAAATACAAGTTATGACAGTAAGTATGAGCCAATGCATGAGAAAGTAAATGTACAAGTAAGCTTTTGTAGACGGTATAGATCCAGCCCAGCCTGTGAATCCGCCCAGTCTAATTAAAATCTACACTTTACAAATATAATTAACACAAACTTGTTTCAAGCATGTGTCAACAACCTGTGTAGTTCCTGATAAGACATAGCAGATAGGCATGCTGATCTGATATATGTAGCCATGTCCGGCGAGCGGTGCTGCTGACGCACTTCGTATCTGTGAAGACTCAGGGGAACATGTTCCAACACTGAGTTGCACCTAAGCCTTCATTCTTGACCTACATTCGTAGGAATCGTCGTTCGCGGTTTTCCCACAAACGATACACCAGCAGACATAGTCAAAACATCTAAGAAAATATATGGAAGAAAGTTGAAAACAGCCTGACAGTCTTATTATGAACAAAGATCTGTCTGTTCCCATTATGTAAATTGATATTGAAGCGTTCGTGCATGTGCACTTTACAGGGGCGTAGCTCCCTTTAGGCACTGTAGGCACGTGCCTACACATTTTCGCTCAAAATGCCCCAAAATGCAGCTGCGGTGATAGACATCTGCGTAATGTATCGACCAGATCAGCATGCGCTCTCCGCGCAGACTGATCCGGCCGACACATTCCGTCTTAGGGTGATAGATGTATAGAGTAGTGATTCCTGAAACTCATTGGTTTGGTAGTTAAAAAAAGATACATAAATTATGTTTAACTGAATAAGTAACCCGAACTTCATCGGGTTTTTACAACCCTTTTCCTGGTTAAAGTTAGCTCCTGAAATACTTACAGAGTACGGTCGGTTCTGTTTGTGATATGAGCCGTTCCACGAGAAAACCAACGTTATGAACTCTGCGTAATGTAGCAAATCAGATCAGCCTGCACAGTGTGCGCAGGCTAATTTGGGCCGACACATTCCGTCTCAGGGGGATAGAGGTATATAGTAACGAGTCCTGAACCAAACAATCCACTGGATGCGAAAAGTGTCTGCGCGGTATGCTTAGGCTGATCCGGGTCGATATATTACGCAGAGTCCGTAATGTTTGTTTGCTCGTGCGACGGCTCATATATGTATATTCTTCTGAAAATAGGATATGTATAGCCATTGTTAAATTGTCTGTATGTGTCTTAGATGTTACCTTCAACAAATTAAGATATTATTACGATTCCCCAACCTTTGGTTTACGATTCCCCAACCTTTGGTTGGGAATCGTATTGTTTTTCTACTGTTTTTTATTATTATTATTTAACTAACGGTCAGATATTATTGAAACTTGGAACATAGATAGATGGCAATGTGAAGTTGTGCAAGAAGCAAGAATCATAACTCTGGACCACTTTGTTGTGCAAGAAGCAAGAATTATAACTCTGAGCCTCTTTTATTGCAAAGTTATCTCCTCTTTTTCAATATTTAAATCAATTGTTGTCCGAGCGATATCTTGTGAACGAATGGTCAGATAATATTGAAACTTGGAACATAGATAGATGCCACGGTGAAGGTGTGCAAGACGCAAGAATTATAACTCTGGACCACTTTGTTGCAAAGTTATCTCCCCTTTTTTAATATTTTAATAATTGGGTGATTTGAGCTTGTATAACTCGATAACGAAAAGTGTTAGAGACTTGAAACTTAGTACATGTGTTTCTAATCAAGTAGTACTACTTTTACAAGTGTATTAGCGCATGACCGAATACTCGTTTCTGATTGGTCGATTTTTCGGACTTCAATAACTCAAAAACGACAAGTGATATAGACTTGAAACTTAGTACATGTGTTTCTAATTAAGTAGTACTACTTTGACAAGCGCTAATACACTTGAGAAAGTAGTACTACTTGATTAGAAACACATGTACTAAGTTTCAAGTCTCTATCACTAGTCGTTTTTGAGTTATACAAGTCCAAAAATTCGACCAATCAGAATCGAGTATTCGGTCATGCGCAAATACACATGAGAAAGTATTGATTGGGAACACTTGTACTAAATTTAAAGTCTCTAACACTTGAATTAGCGCATGACCGAATACTCGTTTCTGATTGGTCGATTTTTCGGACATGTATAACTCAAAAACGACAAGTGATAGAGACTTGAAACTTAGTACATGTGTTTCTAATCAAGTAGTACTACTTTCTCAAGTGAATTAGCGCATGACCGAATACTCGTTTCTGATTGGTCGATTTTTCGGACATTTAAAACTCAATAACGACAAGTGTTAGAGACTTTAAATTTAGTACAAGTGTTCCCAATCAAGTGATAATACTTTCTCATGTGTATTTGCGCATGACCGAATACTCGCTTCTGATTGGTCGAATTTTTGGACTTGTATAACTCAAAAACGACTAGTGATAGAGACTTGAAACTTAGTACATGTGTTTCTAATCAAGTAGTACTACTTTCTCAAGTGTATTAGCGCATGACCGAATACGCGTTTCTGTTATCTGCCCTTGTTAAACAAAATGGCAAGGGAATCGTTCGTAACTGTTGCTACAGTTACAATCTCTAGTTATTATTATTATTATTATTATTATTATTATTATATTACTACCAGTAGTACGCCATGGAATGCGGACTTAACCTTCTTATTGTGAAAATGAATTGACCACGTACAAGTCCATACATAATAATAGAATAGTATCTTGAATGTTCGTAAAAATAAGACAAGCTATGTTCACCAACCCCAACACATTCACGAACGTCCCGTGCCTTTTTTGTCAACCGGTTGATGCATGAGCTTGTCTACGGTCAATATATCTTAAAAATAAAACTTATGTAAACACACCTTATAATAAGAGCAAGTAATGAGTACTATTTACAGGGCGTATGAAATTCCAGACTTCTACATAAGATGATGGTAGGCTTCAAATTCTAGTACTAAATTCGTTTGTTCCAAACAAATACAAATGAAAGACGATTATGGATTTAGTTGAAAACCTTTTTGGCGAAAAAGGTGAAATTGCTTAATATGAGCATGTTCTCCTTTTACAAGTTTTTCAAAAGTTGCCTGCTGTAGATGCGTCCGAAATCCTCTATATGCGGGAAAGAGTTAAATAGATCGAGGGCTTGGCGTGAAACGGTTGTAACTAAAATTGGTAATTTTTTACCAAGGTTAATCACCTCGCCATAAAGTCTTTATAAGCGTTAAATAATTTTTCTTGGTAAACAATGGAAATTTAGGTGCCATTGCTCGTTCTGAGCAATGGCACCTAAATTTGCATTGTTTACAAAAGGGTCGAAATTGCCCCTAAACCAGGGTTTTTAAAATAGGTTTTAAGTTACAACTGTTTCACGCCAAGCCCTGGAGATGATCTCTTGATACGACAGTATAAGTGCCACCTGATTTGAAAGCGCCTGGGGTTAATTATGTAACATTTGGGAATAATTTCTCCTTTTCTTACATTGTTTTCAAAAGTCGCCTACAGCTGATGCGTCAGAAAACCATCTGTTTGCGGGAAAAAGTTAAATAGACGTTCTCTTTTTACGACAGTGTAAGAACCACCTGGTTCGAAAGCGCCCAGGGGTTAATTATGTAACATTTGAAAAAAAATCCTTTTTTTTTACAATGTTTTTAAATGTCTCCTGCAGTTGATGCGTCAGAAACCTTCCATATGCGGGAAAGAGTTAAATATATGTTCTCTTGATACGACAGTGTAAAAGCCACCTGGCTCGAAAGCGCCTGGGGTTCTTCATGTAACATTTGGGAATGTATTCTTTTCCAACAATGTTTTCAAATGTTGTCTGCTTTACCAGACGCTATGTGCTTTACCAGACGCTATGTAAAGGCGATGTTAATGAGAAGCAATGGGTCTCAACTGGGGAAGGTGTAATTATTGAGTCATAAAACCCACTTCGTCATGAAATTTACCTGAGTATAACACCATATAAAGCTTAAAGGGGACGGTTTAATGTTAGTCTACGCAAAGTTTTTCGTGGGAATACTTTATAATATATTCGAGAACATCTTTATTTTTCGATAAAAGGGTGGAAAATATATTTTATATTAATGTTTGTGAATTATTGATTTTTGACTGTGATAACAAAATGCCGTCCTCATATCAAGTGAATAGAGGCAACAAGGTAAATATGTTTTTATTTTAACTATTTCAGCGCTAAAGGCAATATTGAGGTTTTGGCAAACAGTACTGATTCAGGCGAGTCAGCTCGTAACAAGCTGTCTCACCTCAAATCAGCATTGTTTGCCTTTTATTTATCAAAATAATCGAAACTTTGATTACATAAAAAATGGAGACGCCTGATTTTGAACATGGAATAGCCTACAATTCGGCGCTGAAAGAGTAAATGTTTTATTCTAAAAGACAATATTCTAAAAGACAATTTGAGCAGATGAATTCGAGCTAAACTGTTGCAAGTAATTAAAACATCCCGCTGAAACATGCTAAAATCCGACATATATTCATAACTTAGTACTTATACGAAATGCACATATCTTGTTCTGTCCATTTCTAGTTAGAATACATTATCAATTAAAGAATACATACATGCATAAACGATATTAACCCTTTCCCACTTGTAGTTTCATTCCAGACAGAGACATATAAATACATGTCTCTGCACCAGACGAAACTTTAACACAAAATGACAATATGGGGAAAAATCACTTAGAATTAGTATTTTTTGTTTTCCTGTTTAGCCTAATGTTACCAGCTCTATTCAAGGAATACACTCTTAATTATACATGTTTGTTATATGTTTGACTATATATTGATATATATAAGTCGTCTGCTGTTGAATGTGTGTGTGGGGGAAAGGGTAAAGGTGTCAGTTGGCAAACAGAACAAGCAATGCCCTCTAGTGTATGGTTAACCGCAAGTGGTAATACACATTTGTGAAAAGAGAAAGAAGTACTATAATATACTTTTTTGAGAAAATATCGAAAAAACATTGAGATTATAAATGAAATCAATAAAAGTAGAATTAGAATAAAGGTAGGAAAAAAATTCAACTCCCAATTCAAAATTGACATTATTGGCCATGTAGCTTATTGACGTTGTTTTAACATTTTGTTTTGTCTTTTGAGAATGTATTTCTTTGTTGATAGCAAACAACAGTCGCCTTTCACATTTGCGTTTTCTTCTGATCAAAAAAGTTCACAGGCATACCTATTTCGTTTAATTGTATAGCTTCACAAAACTAAATACAACTTATTTTGAGTTCAATCAACCATGCTTTGGTCCAAAGCACACTGATATTCGATACTGATCCAGGTGTACTTAATCAGGAAGGAGTTGAACATGTTTTGACTACGCGATTTCTCCTTTTGTTACGATGTTTTAAAAAAGTTGATTGCTGCAGAGGCGTCAAAAGGCGATTTTATGCGGTAAATTTCAACAATTGAGCCGTCCCGCGAGAAAACCAACATTGTGAACTCTGCGTAATGTATCGACCCGGATCAGCCTAAGCAAGCCGCGCAGGCTAACCCGCACATACACTTTCGCCTCCTATCGGTGTTCTGTTTCAGGAATCATTACTCTATACCTCTACCTGCCTGTGACGGAATGTGTCGGCCCGGATTAGGCTGCGCGGATTGCGCAGGCTGATCTGGGTCGATACATTACGCAGCGACCAATATGTTGGTTGTTGCGTGAGACGGCTTAATTGTCCTTTATTTAAAAAATGTCTAAGGTCGCTTCTTGGTGTGCCTTGACGAATATATATACTCATTGTTTTAACCTTGTCAAGCGTTCAGGTATATGTGCCGCTGGCGGTTTTTCGTCAACCATCTAATAAATCGTCGCCAGCAAGGCTTGTTTAATACTGAAACCATATAATTTGACCTTTTACTTCACAAAAGACACCGTTTGCACAGGTGTTTTGACTTCAATTCGAAAAGTAAAAGTTTGGAACTCACTATAAACCAGGGTTTGTGTTGCTTTAGAAAAGAAAACAAAACTGCTAATACGCTTTAAATATTTTACTTCGATCTACACAAGTAAGATACTATATTCCGTGAAAATTAACTTAAAACACTGAAACTTTAATTTTACAATAAAGTTTGATAAGTATTAGTTGTTTTTTATGTATGGTAGTGCGTGTTCGTGTTCATGTTCTGAATTTGAATTAATTATAATAGGCCAGGTTGTGAGAAAACTAACAGTGTGGACTATACGTAAACTATCGACCCGAATCAGCCTAAGCATGCCGCGCAGGCTTACCCGGAGAGACACTTTTCGCCTCTTCTGGATTTTCTGTTTCGGGAATCATTACTCTACACCTATATCCTCCCTGAGACGGATGATCTGGGTCGATACAATACGCAGATGCGATTATGTTGGTTTTCTCACGGAACGGCTCATTATAGGCCAGGTTGTGAAAAAACCTAACTACATAAGCAGTATTTTCAGTTCTTGGTCATAACCGTTCTCTGGAGGTTTCCATGGTGCTTGTACGACTAGATTGCTAACATGATATATACTGAGCTGACTGCGCAGAGACACATGCACATCTCGATTTATCCTGGTTGCAAAACCTCGACAGTTGATTTTCTTGGTACATGGCCAATGTTTAATTATCCATCAGTTGTGTCAGATGGAAAAAATGGTCAAGTTCAACTTTCCCGATATTGGCAAACACAACAAAGAAAAAGCAGAACGAGGGTATGAGGATAACTATTTTATCTGTAGTTTCTTTCATAACTTGTCTACGAAAAGAGATGGGGTATCTGCAGGTTATCTTGATCTCCACCGTTCACAGATTCAGCAAGACCCTTTATCTAGTGACGATATTTACAGACACGTTTAGAAGAGCACATTTCTTCACCCACTTGTCTTGGGACGCAAACAGTCTTTATAACCTAGCTCCTACTTGTTAAGTCGTAAACTCTAAGGGTCATACCAGCGTCTTATAAGAAATGGTAGACATGTCGTGCTGTAGGTTGTCTGGTTAGCATTACGACGGACTCGCTGACGTATGGATACATGGACCAGAAGTACTGGTAACTTACCTAGGTAATGCCGTGATATGAACGGAAAAAAATGGTGGATAGCGGCGTCAATCACCATACAAATATTAAAGTAATATCATAAAATAGTACTTGATACAGAGACATCCGAAAGAGTCAGTATGCAAATTAAATAGCTTGAGGGGGGGAATTTAATATGCATAGATATAGGGATTAAAATTAGAACATGTATCGCAATTATTAAATGAAATTTGCATTTTAAATCTGCTGATCATCATGACACTTTCAATCCACTAGACGTGAACGGTAACATTAATCCGAGACATACATAATTGCTTAACAATATACCAAGATGTTCCCATGAAATAATTGAGCCATCCCGCGAGAAAACCAACAATATGGCCTCTACGTAATGTATCGACCCAGATCAGCCTGCGCAATCCGCGCAGACTGATCCGGGCCGACACATTCCGTATCAGGGGATATAGGTATAGAGTAATGATTCCTGAAACAGAAAATACACAGGAGGCGAAAACTGTCTATCCGGGTAAGCCTGCGCGGCATGCTTAGGCTGATCCGGGTCGATACTTTACGCAGACTCAACAATGTTGGGTTTTTCGCGGGACGGCTCATATATGCTATTGCTTAGACCGTTCTATCGGATAGACATACGCTGTCGTGGTGTAGTGATTCGTGGGCTCGCCTCGGGAGCCGAAGACCTGGGTTTTATCTCCTGGTGGGTCATAACCAGGATTTAATTATAGGGATAAACTTGGTATGATTGTGATTGGTTTATTGATTAAAATCAAACGCGCCCGTGAATTTTCAGTCTGATCAAGATATACACTGTCGCATATAACTTATACAAGCTTGTTTGAAGATTCTTAAAACTTGTGTAGATTCTGATCAGACTCAACGGGTTAATAAGTAGGTGTCTGAACCTACACTTTTCAGAAATGCCTTCTTTTACATTTGAGCCGTCCCATAACACAACGTTGGTTTTCTCGCGGGGGACGGCTCATTTCATCGTGTTGAACACAGCGTAAAACATCCCTCGAACAACCACAAACCTTCAATAGATATTACGTAGATCGATTACGTGTGATAAAAGTGTCAGATATGGCTTCTGTTTGATGAGCAATTATATAGGGTTTTCTTAACCCTCTCCCACATGCAAACGCTTTCTAACAGCTCTGCAGCAGACGATTTTTGAAAACATTTTGTCAAAAAGGGAAATGAACAATTCCACATTTCATCTCCATGTGATCAACTCAATTAAATATTAATAATTTCATTAAAAGAGATTTTCCACAGTGTTGCCTCGATGTTTTCAGAGTTGTCTTGCAGCAGATTTGTTGCATGTGTGAAAGGGGGGGGGGGGGGGGGGGGGGGGGGGGTAAATGCAGGCATATCGCTTCGTGACACTTCGTTATGAGTCAATAAAACTAATAGTTGCTGTATAATTTAATGTATAATTGGGAGCCATACACCAAATAACTTAAGTGATCCTAGTCAGTCTAAACGCGGCATGGGTTTTTTCCCTCATACGACAATTCTGCAGCAGACGACTTTGAACATATTTTGTCAAAAAGTAGAAAATCTCTATAATTGAATGGATAACCTATGACTAAAAGTGGAAAACATTGTGGCAAAAGGAGAAATTGCACGTTTTGTGTAATGTATTCTTTTGTCACTATGTTTTCATATAGCCGTCTGCTGCAGAGGCGTCAGAAAGCGTCTATATGAGGGAAAGGGTTAAGCTGGGTTTTACCGTTCAAGCAAAGGGTCCGGCTGTGACTGCACATCTTATTGAGCATCCCAGCCATAGGGACATGTGAACACTGACGAGTCAGATCTATCTGTACACACGTATGGACTTGTCATAACTTTTTACTTTACCTACATAAACAACATGTATATGTTATTACTAAGACATTTAAAAGAATGGGGTTTCTTGCTGTCTCTCCGGTTTGACATCATTTAAAGTTACATTGGCGAATAATTAGAGGGGCTATCATTCTAGTTTTTGGATAAAACATGTATTTACGTCTTCATAACACTTAGGCGGACAGCGAAGACTCTGGCGAGACTTTGCGAATGCACAGATTCGCCTGAGTCTACACTGTTCGCAGGTGCATAGACACCCGATAGTGCTAAATTGGCAGTGAAGACCATGGGGAGACTGTGAGAATGTACAGGCTCGTCTCAGTCTACACTGTTCGCAGCTGCATTGAAACCCGAAAGTACTAACTTGGAGGGGACTTCTTGCTGTCTCTCCTGTTTGAAATAATTTAAAGTTACGTTGGCGAATATCTAGTTGGGCTACCATTCTAGTTTTTTTGACATAACGTGTATTTAGACCTATATATCTCTAAGGCAGACAGTGAAGACTTTGGGGAGACTGTGAGAATGTACAGGCTCGTCTCAGTCTACACTGTTCGCAGGGGGGCATGGAAACCAGAAATTTCTACACGTGGAGCATAGTTTTGTAACATAAAAAACTATCTCGTTTTGACGCCAAACTAAATTAGTAAATCCACCGGCAATTATACAATGATCGACTGATTGGTACTTACAAATATAATATGCAGACAAATGCTACCCTATTATTAACAACGCATTCATGTATTTCTTACATATAATGTTGGGGGGGGATATTATTTTAAGAATACATATTTCGTTCCACTGCACTAATTGGTATTTACAAATAAAACATGCCGATAAAGCCGAATTTTCAATACAGCCATTTGTTGACAAATCATTTTAACACCGCATTAATGTATTTCTTACATATATTGTTGGTGGAAAAAATGAGTGTGGGCGCTGGATACATCTTTTGTTCCACTGCATTAATTGGTATTTACAAAAAGAACATGCTGATAGCGGCGACTTTTGATTTCAGCAATCTTTAAACAAATGATGCCCGCTTTTACAATGCATTCGTGAAATTTAACATGTATTGTTGGAAAAATTAATGGTGATTCTGAACACATCTTTCATTTGGTGTTAATAACATAACATAACGTACCATAACTTTATTCAATCTCTCGGTACACATATAGTTGTAATATGAGGTTATGATTGAGTACAAAACGAAATGTCAAATGAAATATTGAGATTTGGTTATACAACATCCACGACGATACATTGTCTATATACATGTATGAACTTCGATAATGGGGTGCATTAACAAAAACATTTTATTTGGTTTTAAACATAGCCAGTATACACTTACGGTTTTTAGTGATATTATTGAATACGAATCAGGCTCCTTCTCCCACTTTGCTAGGTTAAAGTTGACAGATCACGCCTGATTGGCGCCAACTGTTTATTTTCATGATATACTAATACAAGCAAACGCGAATGTTATCTATACCTATGTATATATATATGAGTGATTGATTGATTGAAAACAAATTTTCAATATTATCACGGCGTTTCCTGGGTAAGTGTCCAGTACTACTGGGTCATTTATCCTGACGCCAGCCAGTCAAGCAACCCTGAGCGTTGAGGAGGTTAGCCATTACTACCAATGTTAAAGTCTTGGTGAGTGGAACGACATAGTCCCAAGTACGCGGTCAGTTACTTTTCACAATAGTTTCCTAGTTTTCAGAAGATAATTTGTGGGTTTTTTTTGTTGTTAGGAAGTCGGCTATAAAAACATCACCATGAGCAATTCTTCATTTTGCCACAATGTTTTCAACTCTATTCAATATTTATATTTAAATTTATATAACTTGTTCATACTTCTGCCAAGATTATCTAAAAGTCGTCTGCTGCAGAATTGTGGTAGTAGTAGTTTTATTGGGATTCGCTTCGTTAGATATCCCTTATTGTCAGGCTTTGCCGGCTGTCTGTTTGTCTGTTTGTTTGTAAAGCGACGCTCCACAGCCCAAACCGACGGGCCGATTCCGATGAAACTTGGTGAACAGGTGCCATACGGGCTCAGGATGTGCGCGTTTGAGTTTCGTTGCTAAGGACCCACAGCCAAGGCGAATCCCACGTCGCCTACCGGCTTGTATTTTATTTAAGTGACACGTATTACACGTAATACACGTTATACACATACTATGTGGGATAGGGTTCATGTTACATTACATGACAAAGGTATTAGAAATCATTGTTGACACACTCAACAAAGAGGTTCGGTCGTCACGTTTACATGGATCAGATGACTCATGAAGACTAAATGTTTTGAAAGTTTTAAGATGACTTAACTCTTTCACTGCCCAATTTCACAAAGTCGACTCTTCCATAATGAAAATTGAACCGCTCCATTGTTCGTCCAACAGGAAATTCAGTAAAAATGTATTGTCTAAGTGGCAAACAATGCAGATTTCAGGAGAGACAGCTCGTTACGACGCCTATCGATTGCAAGAAATGACCGTTTTTGCCCTTTATGTCTTGATAAAAATATGTACATTATTGAAGATGAGTTTCACTTCTTTTACGAATGTCCTACATATGACGAGTTAAGAGACATTTATTTTAACGTATCCTGGATAAACAACAAGACTCTTGACAAATTTTATGCAATATTAAATACAAATATCCAGTCTGAAGTATACAATGCTGCAAAATACATTCAGAGTGCATTCAAACTAAGAAGTGAGACTCTTTCAATATCTTAATTATTTCACCAGCTTCAAATGTCAGTGTTATAATGTATTTCATCACTCCCTGTTGTATATACTTATACATTATGTTGTATAATGGGCCGGTGGCCTAAATTACGAAATAAAATTACGAAATTACGAATTGCTCACCTGAATCTGCATTGTTTGCAAAAGGCTTCAATTGCATTTGGCAGCGAAAGAGTTAAATGAATGCGAGGGACATGAAGTTGTTAAGGTCTCCCTTTTGGACGATTTTTCCAATGGTCCTCTGCGGCTAGTGTATCTTATGTCTTTTGTATTAGCCCAGCGTTCATTAGTCGCAAACGTTTAAAGCGTTACACTTAAAAACACATTTCGTTTAGGTGAGGCAATGTCGTTTTACATTGGAATTTACGGAAACATACTACCTGTTGTTTCAGTGTACATTGATCGCAGGGTAAAGGTATATCCATACATTATATCGCTATTTGTCTGTGTTAATGTGTATGTACTCACTTTTATTGCTTTTGTTACGCATCACCAACACTGCAGTCGAAGTGAAATTTTCTCACCTGTAAGGCGCAAACGTGAAAGCCTTTACACCTCAAAAAAAACCTCCATTTCGTAATCATGTGTTGTTATTGTACTTAAAATGTTGGACTCTTCCATATATTGGTAGTAGCGTGTTGTCCGTGACGTTGCGGTTTTGCCGGATGATAACGTCCAGTCTCTGCTGATACATGTAACCATGTTTTAACCCTTTCCCATATACAGCATACTTCGAAAATGTCTTCTCAAAAAGTATGGAAAATCTCTATAATTGTAGCTATAATTAATGAATACAAATGAAAACATTGTGGCAGAAGGAGAAAGTGCTCGTTTCGAGCAATTTCTCCTTTTGTCACAATGTTTTCAAAAATAGTTTGCTGCAGATGTGTCAAAATGCCTCCAACATAATTTACACATAAAATATAATTTATGATTGGGGTAAAAGCATAATTCAATGGCGTCACATCATATATTAGTGACGTTCTTTTACCATATTTGACCTAGTCAAATACGGAATTTTAATCCGTCGAGTCTGAACTGTGCATGACAGTTGCGCCGGAAAATGTGCAGGTATATAATAAATGTACATATAACCAGTCCTAACATGCAGATGTGATTTCAACACATCTGTTGCATA
>JASEVX010000011.1:26262526-26332526 GCA_031761405.1 Serripes groenlandicus
ATTGAAAATAGTTTAAAACATTGTGGAAGGGGCTAGGAAATGTTCCTTGTCCAAGAGAACTCAACCATGACCGCCGAGACTGGGGCTCGAACCCTGAACGCCCGGTTTTAAATCGATTGGTGTTAAATACCAGGAACTATGAAATGTACTTGTTTCCCATTTCGAAAATACAAACTCCTTCTGACACCTCTAAACATCAGACAACTTTTGAAAACATGACGAGCAATTTCTCCATTTGCCACAATGTTTTCAAAACTCGTCTGTAGCTCTGGGAGAGGATGACATAATTGTACCTGCAAACTTAGTTTTTAACCTGTGTCAACTTACCATTTAGAATAAATGATCCGTTCCACGAGAAAAACAGCATTACGGTCTCTGCCTTATGTATCGACCCAGTTCAGCCTGCGCACTCCGCGCAGCAGGCTAATCCGGACCGACACATTCCGTCTCAGGTGGTTATAGGTATGGAGCTACATAATTTATCGACCAGATCAGCCTGCGCTGTCCGCGCAGACTGATCCGGCCGACACATTCCGCCTTAGGGGGATAGATGTATAGAGTAGTGATTCCTGAAACAGAAAATCCACGGGATGCGAAAAGTGTCTATCCGGGTTCACCAGGTTTAACCGGATCGGTACACAATGTTGGTTTTTCTCGCGGGACGTTTCATGTTATGATTATTTTTCAGTTCAAAGAGCCTACTTCTAACGTCAGTTCTACCGCCGACGTCAATGACGTCAATATATCAGAGGGGTCAGACGTCGAAGAACGTGGAGAATGGGGAAATAAAGCGGAGTTCCTTTTATCCTGTATCGGCTTATCAGTCGGGCTCGGGAATGTGTGGAGATTCCCTTATTTGGCATACGAGTATGGCGGAGGTAAGTTTTGGTTGCGTCTCAGACCCACTCGGCGTATTTCAGTCTGTCATTTTATTTTTATATTCAAGAAGTCGTCTGTATTGGAAACCATCAGATGAAACCAATGTTGTTCATGTTGTTGGAATATAAAGATGCGAAAATATTGATACAGATGTATCAACAGTTTTGGAAAAGGATCAGTGAATTGTGCTATTTTTGAGCAATTGTTCCCTTATACCCCAAATGTTTCGACTACTGTTTAATACATACATGTAGGTGCATAAATGTATGCATTTAAAATGTATTCTGTCTTAACTCTTTCAGCACAAATGGCAATCGTAACGAGCTGTCTCACATGAAATCAGCATTGTTTGGCTTTTAGTTATCGAAATATTCTAGAACTCCTATAAGATGAATATAGAGTCGTCCGATTTTTAACATGGAAGAGTCTACTTTAAACAATTTGGCGCTGAAAGAGTTAAAATGTAGTCAATATGAAGGTGGGACTGAACTTTTTTTTGAAAGATATTTATTTGTCACATAATCTTGAATTTTGAGAAGTATATTTCATCATATTCCGTGATGATTAACTTAAGAGACGAAGCGAAAAATGTACATTTCGCGGGGTGAGTTCTTTTATTGCATACTACATGACCCCCACCATATTTTGGGGCTTATTTTAAAGGCTTAGAGGTAACGTTTAAATGAGACGTGTGGTTCTTATTCACTATTTCGGTTTTCGCATGATCAGCTAATTGAGGTTCGATCGATGTTAACATTATGTCATTTATAATACATTCCAGCTGCTTTCCTTATCGCCTACCTGGTCCTGCAGATCCTCATCGGAAAGCCTATGTACATGATGGAGCTAGTGATGGGTCAGTACTCCGGGAAAGGCCCCACGGCCGTCTGGAACATGAACCCCAGTGCTAAAGGTAAGGCATGATAATAGTCCCGACTATGTAAATGTAACCCAGCTGTAACCCAACCAGGGCTCGAACTCGGAACGTCTTATCCCGGAGGCGAACAATCTATCATGTCGCTTTAAAAGCCTGCTCAATAGTAAGGACAGTATAAGTATCCCTTTATACAATTGATTGATCAATTTTGCAGGCATATTACGGCGGCCAATTCACCTACTCATGCGTTTCCTGGCATTCAGGCGCATACCAGTACTCAGCACAACATACATTCCAAGCAATTGGCTGATTTTCCACATACACTTTTAGCCCATTGGTGAAAGATGAATGACGCATGTCACAGTGACTTTTGTCAAACGTCGGAAAGAATGTTGGCCGAGCTAAGATTCGAACTCACAACACCTGGATTGACAGCCCGATCCCTTATACAAACACATAGCTATACATTGTATATTTATTGGACAGACCCCTCTACTGCATCAGTGTTAATCTCATTAAAACCAGACCTAAACTTCGTTCGCTCGTATACAGATCTGTCTGACGACTGCCCCATACATGTCGGCTCATATTGACCTTTGCGTCAGCCAATCAAACTGTCGCTTACAAAGTATTTCGGTGTGCGGTGTCGTCAGATCCAATAGACGTACAGCGAAGTATCTCGCTCTATTTTAAAGAGATTTTGTAAGTGTCAAAACTCGGATACAGGCTTGTAGGTGCGTGTGCGAGCGAGTGAGTGTGTGAATGCTTCATGTGCATGGAATTTATTTCCGTGATATATAGGTTGTAAGACGATTTGATTGATTGGGGCTTAACGCCGTTTTCAACAACTTTTCAGTCATATAACGGCGGCCATTTGACATACCCATGTGTTTCCTAGCTTTCTCACACCAGTAGTCCGCACAACAACAGTCTTTCCAAGCAACTGGCTACTTTTCCACACTGTTAGCCCGTTGTAAGTCGAAAAACTATGTATAGGTTAAGTCATTAAAATATATAAATCTGTATCTGTATCTTTGTTTTCAGGTATTGGTATATCGATGTTGTTAATTTCCCTGGTGGTAGCTATCTACTACAATGTTATCATGGCATATACGCTGTACTATTTCTTCGCGTCAATGCAGGGGACTCTACCATGGACCAAATGCAAAGATGTAAGTTGTCAACGTATAAATTAAAGGCAAATTCCATTAACCATGCAATAAGTATAGGCCTGCGTGAACTGATATTTGGATTTAAACTATTTAGCCAGTTTAACATGTAATGTACAGGATAAATCGAGGGCTTGGCGTGAAACGGTTGTAACTAAAAACCTATTTTGAAAACCCTGGTTTAGGGGCAATTTTGACCCCTTTGTAAACAATGCAAATTTAGGTGCCATTGCTCAGAACGAGCAATGGCACCTAAATTTCCATTGTTTACCAAGAAAAATGATTTAACGCTTATAAAGACTTTATGGCCAGGTGATTAACTTTGGTAAAAAATACCAATTTTAGTTACAACCGTTTCACGCCAAGCCCTCGAAATGTCACTGAAACCAGTCAGAAATGACTTAGCCGAGCCCCGGTAGCTCAGTCGGTAGCGATGTGGGCTCTTAATCCACGTGATGTAAGTTCGAACGCCAGCTCGGCCAGCAAATCTTTACGACGTTTGACAAAAGTTAATGCGACAAGCGTCACTCGTCTGCCACCAATGGGTTAACATTATATGTGGAAAAGCACCCAGTTGCTTGGACAGTCTTCTGAGTAAGCTACTGGTGTAGGAAAGCCGTTGAAAAAACATGAGTAGTTGAACTGTCCGCCGTCATATGACCGAAAAGTTGTTGAAAACTGAGTTAAACCGTAATCAATTAATCATTCAATAAGTCAGAGATGACTTGCCCTTGCTATAGACGTTAAGCTAACAAAACCTTACATTAATATTGATTTAAAAAAAAAAAAAATTACATTCCACATATTCCAACCATAACTTCTCGGAAAAGACATGATATTAGTTAGATAAAACATTAGATTATGTTAAGTCTTCATAGGCTATAAGTATGTACTATTTAATGCTCTATAAAGATTGTTGAAAACGGCGTTAATTGAACCAACCAACAAATCAATCAGAAATGACTTGCCCTTTCAGTAGGCGTTAATCTCCCCCAAAACACTTGACATGACATTCCGTTTGGCTTATTTTTAGGAATGGATAGAGCTAGGGTGTGTAGAGCAGACCACCAAAAAGACAGAGCAATGTACCGGTGATTTCGCCATCGACAACGGCACACGGTGTCTGTGTTCGCCAACTAATTACACTTTCAACACGCAACTGGAGGTCAACTGTACCAACACCACTAACGTAGCCGTTGCTGAACTGTTCTTTGAGTGAGTCTCTATAAAGTTCGGAATAAGAGTCTTATTTACTTACAGTTTCATTAAGACTGATCATTTCTTTTTTCGTTGGTTAATTAAATCAAGAGACAACTCTTTAACCCTCTTTTCCGGACATACTATAGTTCTGAAGCATACGACCTTGAAAACATCTTGGCAAAAATCACGGAAAATCTATAAAAAAATGAAGCTAAATTTACTGCGGAAAAAGTTAAAAGCATCGTGGAAATATGGGAAATTGCTCGTTTGCTCACGGGATGTCAAGCAAGGGGTTGTGGATTCGAACCCCAGCTCGTCCATCGTTCTTTCCGACGTTTGACGAACGTCACTATGACAAGCGTCATTTGTCTTCCAACAATAGGCTAAAAATCTATCGGAATAGGCAGCCAGATGCTAGCAAAACTTTTTTGTGGAGAAATTATGTACGAAAGCCACGAAACACATGAGTAGGTGAACAGACCACCTTGATATGACTGAATAATTGTTGAAAACACGGCGTTAAACCCAAACAAATCAATAAATTCTTGCTTTTAGGCGCACCGTCATACAGAAAGCCACTGGGTTTTACCCAGATGAGAATGGGCCGCCAATTTGGCAGCTATCCCTTTGTCTACTTCTCTCCTGGATCATTGTTGTGGCCTGTTTATACAAGGGAGTGAAATCTTCTGGAAAGGTATGTTAGATTACGGTAGTTACCTTTCTTTGAATACGGAAATTACCGAGTTATTTAGTTTAACCCTTTCCCACATAATACCTTTTTTGGCGACTCTGCAGCAGACGACTTTTGAAAACATTGTGGTAAATGGATATTTTGCTCAAGATGAGCAATTTCTCCTTTTGCCACAATGTTTTCAACTCTATTCAATAATTACACTTTCATTGGTAGAGAGTTTCGATATTTATACTGAGATGTTTGAAAATTCTTCGAATGCAGATTTGTTGTATGTAGGAAATTGTTAAGATCGTTAAAAATAAGTACAATAAATTGGCATAGTGTCCATGTTTGTTTACAACTCAGCTCTAGAAGACTTAAGCCTTTCTCACATACAACACATATGCAGCATGTTATTCATTTTTCCTCCGATTAATCGTGATTATTTCTAATTGTGTTCTTTTCCTCACAAAATTATCTGCTTAAAAGGAGCGAAGCATATCAATGACCTAATTGAGAAGCTTATTAAATTAAAAAAGAAGTCATGTTGATAAGCCCATATTCTGGTGCCTTTTCAATATATTAGATAGATTTAGTGGCAATACCTATTGTTTATATATTCTCTTCTGTTCAATTCAATGCAGTTTCAGTAAGCAACATGTCGAGAGCTTGGCGTGAAACAGTTGTAAATAAAAACCTATTTTGAAAATCCTGGTTTTAGGGGCAATTTTGACCCCTTTATAAACAATGCAAATTTAGGTGCCATTGCTCATAACGAGCAATGGCACATGAATTTTCATTGTTTACCAAGAAAAATTATTCAACGCTTATAAAGACTTTATGGCGAGGTGATTAACCTTGGTAAAAAAAAAATGTTTTTAGTTAAAACCGTTTCACGCCAAGCCCTCGATGTGATTTAACCAAAATATATGAGCCGTTCAATGAGAAAACCAACATTGTGGACTCTACGTTAAAGTATCGTCCCGGATAAGCTTAAGCATGTCGCGCAGGCTAATCCGGTAAGACATTTTTCGCCTCCTGTTGATTTTCTGTTTCAGGAATCATAACCCTAAACCTCTATCTCCCTGAGTCGGAAAGTGTCGGTCCGGATTAGCCTGCGCAGTCCGCGCAGGCTAATCTGGATCGATACATTACGCAGAGTCCATGATATTGGTTTTCTCGTGGAACGGCTTATATATATTGTAGCCAAGAGGACGACTTTCCTGAGGCTTTTCCCATGTAGTCCCTTAATGTGCGCCGTTGAAACAATCCTAAAAGATTGGACCTGACCCGGGCTCGATCCTTGGACCTTTTGATCTGAAGGTGATCGCTCTGCAACGCTCTATAGCAAGGCAGTATAAGTGTCCTCTTATAAGTATACCTTGGCTACATACGAAAGATGTAGTCCAATATTAACCTAAGCCACAATGCAGTCTAATCTTGGTATTATTCATTTGTTTTTTGCAAAATATACGTGTGATCGTTTGTTCTCTCGAAATGTTATAGCTTATGACAAGTTGATGTTGTTGGGTTTTTTAAGAAGCTCTCAACAATTGTTCAGTCATATCACGTCGTTTTCTGGATAGGTTACCAGTACTATTTGTTCCTAATATATACGAATCTATCGAGTCTATCGTTATCTAAACACCACGCTCCTTTGCACCAAGATGAGAAATATATTACTTCCATTATTAAAGAATTTGGTATGACTCGGCCGTTGATCGAACTCGCGATCTCACGCAGCCCCGACCCTTACATGTACTGTCCAGCCTGTGTTTCAAGACCACCCATGGGTAGAGAACAATGTGGTCTTTGTTCACTGGTGGTCCTTAAGTACATATGCAGAAAATTAGTACTTAGGAAATTAAAAGTGTGGTTGCTATAGACAGGGGATTGCTAAACAAATGTGGTAATTATCACAGGTTTGACATATACTTGTCCAAATCAAAGTAGATTGTGTCAATTCATCAGAATGAGGTTGTTATATGATATTATTTATTTTTATTTTTAGGTTGTTTATTTCACGGCTACCTTCCCGTATGTTATTCTGCTAATTCTGTTGGTCAGGGGCTGTCTACTAGATGGCGCTATCGACGGTATAAAATACTTCATTATCCCCAAATGGGATAAATTGTTATCGTTAGAGGTACGTACCCTGTCACCTTGTCATCTTTTTTCTTCTTCAACCTATACCAAGTATGCTATATTAGCCATTTCCCACCTCCAGACGTTTCATTGACGTATCTGAAGCAGTTGACTTTTGAAAACATTGTTGCAAAAGGGGAAATTGCAAATGATGAGCAATTTTCCTTTTTGCCACAATGATTTCACATCTTACCAATCATAACAATTTCGTTTATAGATTATAACCATGTTTATTCCTGAACGTTTTCAAGGAGTCTGCTGCAGATTTGTTGTCGGTGGGAAAGGAATAATCACCAATTAAATCGTTATCTCGACCTTTGTTCTAAAATCAGGAGAATACATAGGTATCTCTTTATCATCGAAGAGATAGTTATCCTTTCGCTGATGTACAGTGTCGGGTATAAAGACGACATACGACATAGTTGACGTTTACTGCGGGCGGCCAGTGAAAACATTGCGGACAAAAGAAAATTAACACAACACGTAAATTCCCACAATGTCTTCAACTTTGCATCGAAGTTCAAATTAGAATGTTTCATATTTAACACTGACTCTGCTATGTTTAGAATAGAAGATGACTTTCAAATATATCTGATCAGGGAAACAGTTCTTGAAATATTAGAATCATAATTCTGGGAGTAATCATTTCACTTTCCAGTTCTGGGTAGACATTCCCAGTAAGCAAAATATATTTGGGTAACAAGTACACTTCATAGTTCCCGGTATTTAAAACCAATCTCAGAGAATCCACTGTCGCCGGTTCGATACCCAGTCGCGGCGGTTATGGTGGAGTGCCCTTGGGCAAGGTACATTTCCTAGCCTTTGTACTGGTTCAATAGAATCAATCTGAATGTACACTGGACTCGTTTTAATGTCTTCAGGTGTGGGTGGCAGCCGCAGGTCAGATGTTCTTCTCTTTGAGTGTCTCTTTCGGTGGAATCATCATGTTTGGAAGTTACAACAAGTTTAAAAACAACGTCTACGGGTAAGTCATCGGCGATTTCCGTTCGAGGTCGGTGTTTTTTATACTGGATAATGTTGACTGGGTGATTTCCGTTCGATGTCGGTGTTTTATATACTGTATAATGCTGACTCGGTGATTTGCCTCCGAAGTCGTTAGAGATCGGCATTATTCGTGGAGTTATTCCATTATTCGTCGGTCCTTTCCGATTGAAGTGACATCCCATCGAGCAATACCGATTCCTAATGAGGGCAAAGGGCAAACGTCGAGTTAATTATGGATGTTCGACCTTAATCATTTACAAAGAATAATATAAGTGTCCGCTTACACTAGCGGTTCTAAACGAATTCTTTTTTTAAAATTGGAAGAATATTCTAAATTTAAAACAAAACTCAAAGCTGTTTCTTAATACAATCTATATTTAGAATAAAGCAGATATTTTGAAACGTTTGTGAAGACTGGCTCTGTTTTCACAATTTAATTATGAAGATTAATAATTGATTGCGGGGCGGAAAATAGGTGAGACTCTTTACCCTCGTGAATGTTCGTATTACATGGTCTCTCCTTATCTACACATCGCACCCGCAGCATTCACGAACTATTCTCGTTTACCTTTTTTTCCGAAAGCAGTAGACCGAGTGATCTATACACTTCAATAGTCCGCTGGTTTTTATAAAACTGCAGGTTCAAGAAGCTATCATTACTTATATAACATTGTACTTAAATTTAAACATATTAATCTGCATATCGAGGGCTTGGTGTAAAACGGTTGTAACTATAATTGCTATTTTTTTTACCAAGGTTTATCACCTCGCCATGAAGTTTTTATAAGCGTTAACTCATTTTTCTTGGTAAACAACGTTCTGAGCAATGGCATCTAAATTTGCATTGTTTACAAAGGGGTATAAATTGCCCCTAAACGAGGGTTTTGAAAATAGATTTTTAGTTACAAACCGTTTCACGCCAAGCCCTCGATATGAATACATCTCTATCCTATTGAAATTATAACCATGAACAGGAGATGAATTTGATATGGTAGAATTAGCTACCATTCCAATCCTTTGTATTTTCCCTAGTGTATAAAACAGAGAACTAGATAAGGGGTAAATAAGTCCGCGCAGGCTAATCCGGGCCGACACATTCCGTTTCAGGAGGATAGAGGTATAGACTAATGATACCTGCAATAGAAAATCCATATGAGGTGAACAGTGTATGTCCGGGTTAGCCTGCACGACATGCTTGGGCTGATCCGGGTCGATGCTTTACGCAGAGTCGACAATGTTTGTTTTCTGGCTCATATTGACGGTCCATAAAAAATTCGTACATGTAAATAGCAAAATGTCGACCAATTAAGTCGTGTAATTTGACCAAATTGTCATGTATTTCCGGAATCTTCGAATGGCATGACTCAGTTTTTACAACGTAATACTAAAGTCTTGTTACAGAAGACTTAATTAACCCTTTCCTGAATAAAACAAACTTCAGCAATGTGTTTGTTTGTTCGTTTACAATGTGCTTTACATCGCTACCAACAACTGTTCAGTTATATCACGGCGCTGCCTAGGTAACTTATCAGTATTACTGGTCCATTTATAACCACACCCGTCAGTCAGTCTTAATTCTAACCCCCCAACACTGAGCGCCAGAGAGGGAAAGCCATTACTACCATTTTAAAAGTCTTATAAACTTCAGCAGACGTCTTTAAATACATATTGGAAAATAATGTGGAAAATCATTATTTAATAAATGAAAGTATCGATCTTCCTTTTGTCGCATTTTGTTTCAAAACGCATCTGCTAAAGGTATTTGGGAAAGGGTTAATGCAACCTTCGGAGTATGTTCAAGCGTTTCGTGAGTTTGTATCTCAATTACTGAGGCAGATCACTTTGAACATTAATGCTGTCTACTTAGTAATTACATTTATCGAGACATAGATTAGGGTTTCTTAACCCTTTCCCTCAACGCCAATTCTGCAGCAGACGACTTTGAACATATTTTGTCCAAAAATGGAAAATCTCTATAATTGAATGGATAACCTATGACTAAAAATGGAAAACATTCTGGCAAAAGGAGAAATTGCTCGTTCTGAGCAATTTCTTCTGTTGTCACTATGTTTTCAAAAAGCTGTCTGCTGCAGAGGCGTCAGAAAGCGTCTATATGAGGGAAAAGGTAAATATGATGTCATTGAACTCGTCCAATTCGAACGGTCGGAAAGTTCTAGTCAATCATGGGAATTTCATACGATTAAACGTGTGGTTGCATCAGCTTAAGACTGGCTCCAGAGTTTTAGATTGGCTGCTTTTCTCCTTTTAATAATTGATGATAAATGATTGGGTGTTGTAGTATCGTTACCCCTTTATCTGACAGTGAGTATATTCGATGCATCGGCATCAGGTGACTTTTGCAAACATTGTGGGAAAGTGATAGATAACACGACGTGTGAACCACTTCTCCCTTTCTAAGATTTATTTTAACTATTAATATAAACTTATCTAAATGTTTAACAGGTAATCAATTTACATTATTTTGTTGTCTATGCAGATTACTGTTACATATCAATAGCCAGGATAAGGTTTAGGTCTTAAGCCTTTCTCACTTACAATAAATCTGCATCAGATGACTTTGAATGCATCTAGTCAGCAAGATGAAAACATCGAGGCCAAAGGAGAAATTGCTTATAATGACCTATTGCTCATTTTGCCACTATGTTTTCAAGAGTCATCTGTTGCAGAGGCGTCAGAAAGCGTCTATATGTGGGAACGGATTCAAAAGCCAAATAAAGGGGATACTTTCGGAGCGGTGTTTGTGTCCGCTTTTTTTTTATAGATTATTGGCACTGAGGGAGAACCAAAGGGGATATGTTAACGAGTGGCTTTACCACAAATAGATAAATCTATTTTGGATTTAATGACAATTTAAAATGTCACTTGGAAAGGTTAGGATTTAAGAAGAGCAAAGTGCACCGTAAACATTTTCAACATATAAAACTCATCGTTGAACACTGATTATTTCAGGACGACTATTATTCACTGTTATTTATCAATAATCCACAAGCATATAACAAAGTGGCATACCCTTTGCGACATGAATGGTACTCAATAAATTCCTTCTTTGTTTCCATGTAAAACAATCAGTTTCAACCCTCGATTGTCTAAGCGTTTTACAGGTAACACAACCCATATCATTGAAAAGAGTTGCCTCTAAGCTTTAAAATGATCAAAGAAATTGGAGGGGTCATGTATTATGCTAGAAATAATCCGCTCTTCGAAGATGGTTACCGTCATTTTGGACGAAAACGGGTTTTTCACATACTCTACTATCACTTTCAAACAAGGTCTACATACTCAAAAATGATAAAATCAAACATTTCCAGTCCATCGTGTACACATTTAAAACGAATTTTAACTCAAAGTTATATATTCAATGCATTCTGGTGAGGGTATACATTCATTTCTACGCAAACAAGGGTTTTGTAGGGACTACAGTACTGTAGATCAGCATGGCCGCGGATGTATTTGGTGTTATTTACCCTCAAAGAAGATCTATGACTAGTAATGAGTAATGACGACATTCTTCACGGACCTCAGTACCGTACTGTCTTATCCAGATTGACACTCTGTGTTACAAGTGTCTGTACACTTTGTCTTATCAGTTGACAAACAGTGCAGACCCAAATTAAACTTTGCGGATATGCTTTAACTCTTTCAGCGCCAAAGGCAATATTAAGGTTTTTGCAAACAATACTGATTCAGGTGAGTCAGCTCGTAACGAGCTGTCTCACCTGAAATCAGCATTATTTGCCTTTTAGTCATAAAAATAATCCAAACGTTTATTACATGAGCAATGGAGACGCCCGATTTTGAACATGGAAGAGTCTACTTTAAACAATTCGGCGCTGAAAGAGTTAACTCACTTTTCGACAACTGTTATCAAAGTACCTGCAGATTTTGCGCCCCAAAATACATTCAGATTATCACGCACAATCCAAACACGACGGATTAAAATGTTATACGGTAGCCAATCTGGTAATGGCGGTCAGATTATGTGACGTCATTGACATGTTATTTAATGCTGAAGTGGGGCGTGGGTTCACACCCCAATCTAAAATGTCATCTGACGCGTAAATTGTCTTATTCAGTTTATCTCGCGAGATATCAATTGTCCACACACCTTGTAGAACAATAACAATTTTGTATCGCTATTGCGACATAATTTTTCCTACGAACCCACACTTGTAATAAAGAGCCAACTCCCCTGTTTTATGAATGAAACACGGGGCATACGCGGGTGACATTTGCCAAGCCTATCCTTTGTGTGTTCGATAGTAAACAAGTATCGGTCTTCAATTACCTAATGGAATATGGAAACATGAAGAAAACAAGCTTATTGAGCTTTCAAATAAATATGCTTAACAAACACATTTAAACTAAAAAAAAAACATGCTTCTATCCTATACTCTATATACTTCATTATTTTTCTCTTATTCTCAATTTCTCTCTCATATTGATTTAATAACTACGCCTTTTGTTGCCCACTGATCACGTTGTATATCACGTTGTATAATATATTGCAGAGCTGTCATTTATGTATTATGTACATACTCAGCATCGAAATAAAAAATATTGTAATTGTATTGTAACCCTCCGAAAGCCCCAGTCGCGGCACTACGGTCATGGTGGAGTGCCCTTGGACAAGGCACATTTTCTAGCCTAGTACTGGTTCGTTTACCCAGGGATCATGAATAATTAAATTTAATTGCGCGCTAAATGACCTTAGCTGTCGATGCGCCATAAAACAATATACATTCATTATACCTTCCGAAAGAAAACTAACCCTTAACCCGGAGACGACAGTGGTGCAGTGGTAGAGCATCGACCTCTCGAAAAGCTCCATACACTCGGCGCGAGTACTGGTTAACCCTTTCCCTCATACAACAATTCTGCAACAAACGACTTTGAACGTATTTTGTCAAATAATGGAAAATCTCTATAATTGAATGGATAACCTATGACTAAAAGCGGAAACATTGTGACAAAAGGAGAAATTGCACGTTTTGTGCAATTTCTTCTTTTGTTACTATGTTTTCAAAAAGCCCTCATACAACAATTCTGCAGCAGACGACTTTGAACGTATTTGTCAAAAATAGAAAATCTCTATAATTGTTTCAGTTATATAATACGGCATTTCCTGGGTTAATTACCAGTTCTACTGGTTCATTTATCCAGACACCAGTCAGTCAATCTTAACCCTTTCCCACATACAACAATTCTGCAGCAGACGACTTTGAACGTATTTTGTCAAAACATTGAAAATCTCCATAATTGAATGGATAACCTATGACTAAAAGTTGAAAACATTGTGTCAAAAGGAGAAATTGCACAAATTTTGTGCAATTTCTTCTTTTGTCACTATGTTTCCAAAAAGCCGTCTGCTGCAGAGGCGTCACAAAGCGTCTATATGAGGGAAAGGGTTAAGTCTCCAAGGCAACAAGACATCGAGCGTGATTAACTTAAGCTGAAAGCTTGTTCTGCAATCGATATAAAATAAATAAGTTTAAACGAAATCAAGAATGTAGAATTCTAGATTAACTTTCAACTAAAATTGGGAGCAATTTTCTACACGTTTCTACAGCCCTATTTTGATAATACTATTCGCTGGCTACTCCTGTATTAATACTTTGAAAAGACTCATATGATGTAATACCCAAACATGAAAGAACGTAATGTTAAAAAAAAAGGACGTCTGCCATAGAGGCGTCAGAAAGCGTCTGAATAGGGGAGTGGACTACTAATTACTTTTGTAGGAATTCAGGATCCGGGTTGAATGGTCCATTTGTGATAAAAGGAGATATCGACTAAAAAAAGGGAAGATAAAAGACTTAACTGTTTCTTTATTTAGAATACGTATGTAAAGAATAGAATACGTATGGCGCCCTTACAATTGAGGTCATTTTTATTTAGAATGCTGATTGTAGTCGGAATAGTCCAAAAGTCTAGCAAACATGTCTCTTCCCCCCCTAGCATCGCATATTTACAAAGCTCCACCTTTATCTCGCTGCACACGTCTTTTAACAACAATTACTAAGCAGGCTATATATAGTACGTTAACTAATATATGGGAGAGGTGCGGACCAAGACACATTGTTGCAGGCTTATGTTGATCTGCATTGATCGTTAACTCATATGTCACTCTTTAGCAAAGTCACTCTTTAGCAAAGATTTGCTCGATTATTTGCAAACGCAGGCTACTGGTATTTAGTAGGAACAGGGTTATTTTAGAAAAAAAAAGATGCAACAATACAGTGTCGCAGATAGTTCGGAATCGTGTAACAGTAAGTATTAAGCCACGCCCCTTTTTTCAGAAAGTGCTGCTGGTAAAAGCAAACAGCCTTTTCATTACGATTGTATGGATATAAAGATCGACCCCTGTACCATTTTATCTGATTTTAATGGTGCTGAACACTAGATGGTGATCACAATTTTGAAATTTTGAAACTTCTGCTAACGGTGACAACAAAGTAAATAATAAGTAGTTTTGGCAGTAAATGTTGAAAAACTGTCATTAAATAGTACAACATTTGGCGGACTGGGTATGTCTAGCCAGCAACAATGAAGCATAAACGATCACTATTTAGATGTTTATGATACTGGAAAGTACATTATTTCACTAATTTTATCCCAGAGTAATAATTTTAATATTTCAAGATCTATTTTCTGGAGTTCAGCACTTTTAATGCATACTCTGTACAATCAACAGAACAGATCATAACGGTATCTTTATTTCTCTCAGGTAAAGATATTTGGCAGCATGAGGAATAACTTTAAATACATACATGACCAATGGGCCAAGTCTATGTGGAAAAGCAGCCAGATGCCAGATGCTTGGGAAGATTGTTGTGTGGAGTACTGGTGTGAGGAAACCAGGAAATGCATGAGAAGGTGAACTGGCCGCCGTGATATAACTGAGAAATTGTTAAAAACGGCGTTAAACACCAATCAATCAATCAATCAAAATACATACATAGTCAATATATAATTACTGTCATGTGAATAAGGGTTTATAACTAAGATATGGGGGGGGGGGGGGGGGGGGGGGGTATTTTGTATTCATTATGCCTATTTACCTTGGAAGGAAAGAGAGCAATATGAATACTCATATATACACCTACAACAGACGAGCATTCACCTATTGCATTATTTTATTTTCACAAGTTAAGAACATTTAATATGAAGGCATGTGAATACATGGGGATGAGGACTCAGTAAGTTTTCACAGAAAAGGGGCGTTAACACACCCTGGTGCAGAGGTAGAGCGTCGGCCTCTCACATCAAAGGTCCCTGGTTCGAGTCCCGTGATGAGCGGGTCCTGACTTTGGGATTTTTCCACACAATCGGCGCGAGTACTGGTTAAGTATCCAGGAAGCAGACATCGAGCGTGATTAATATAAGCTTAAAGCTTGTTTCGCAATCGATTTAAAATAAATAAGTTTAAACTAACACACCCTGGGACGTAGATACAATCTTATCTACGTTCCTGACACAAACCTAAAGGGAATCAGCAGACACTTACACTTCAGATAGAATTATTTGATTATATCGAGGGCTTGGCGTGAAACGGTTGTAACTAAAATTGGTATTTTTTTACCAAGGTTAATCACCTCGCCGTAAAGTCTTTATAGGCGTTAAATAATTTTTCTTGGTAAACAATGGAAATTTAGGTGCCATTGCTCGTTCTGAGCAATGGCACCTAAATTTGCATTGTTTACAAAGGGGTCAAAATTGCCCCTAAACCAGGGTTTTTAAAATAGGTTTTTAGTTACAACAGTTTCACGCCAAGCCCTCGATATACGTATACATGCACACACATTTACATGTGCATATGTTGAATAAAGACGTAGGGAAATAAGAATGAACGCTGCTCCGGGAAAACCAACCTTGACGTAATTATTAACACGTGCGGAAATAAACAGGTCTGCGGATTCATACTGAAAATCCAAATGAATACTACGTAAACCTTTTCCCTCATATAGACGCTTTCTGACGCCTCTGCAGCAGACGGCTTTTTGAAAACATAGTGACAAAAAGAAGAAATTGCTCAAAACGAGCAATTTCTCCTTTTGACACAATGTTTTCCACTTTTAGTCATAGGTTATCCATTCAATTATAGAGATTTTCCATTTTTTGACAAAATGTGTTCAAAGTCGTCTTCTGCAGAATTGTCGTATGAGGGAAAGGGTTAAAGGAGTTTCTTGGAACCTTTTATAACTAAAGTCATGCTGTGCTAAGGACCACATTGGAGTAGCGATTCTCTTTCTATAGCAACCACATTGTTTAGTTTCCCAAAAACGCTTTTTCTGCACAAACGACCCTAAAATTTACGACCACCTTTCAACAAAGACCATATGAGCCGTCCCGTAAAGAAAACCAACATTATGGCCTCTGCGTAATGTATCGACCTAGATCAGCCGGCGCAGTCCGCGCAGACTGATCCGGGGCCGACACATTTTGTCTCAGGGGGATAGATGTATAGAGTAATGATTCCTGATAAAGAAAATCCACAGGAGACGACAAGTGTTTCTCCGTGTTAGCCTGCGCGGCATGCTAAGGGTGATCCGGGTCGATACTTTACGCAGAGTCCACAATGTTGGTTTTCTCGCCGGACGGCTGATATTGTTTTGTTCCCGTGAGTGGTCCTTATACACCGCTTCCACTGTATTTGGCAAAAAGGTGAAGAGCTAGATCAGACTGCGTGGATAAACTTGCTGATCTTGAACAAATGCTGGTCGCAAATTCCTTTTGAATTAAATAGACCACAGCCCATATATATAAATTGATAAACGCCGTTTTCAAAAAAAGAAATCAGTCAAATCACGGCGGCCAGTTCACCTACCAATGTATTTACTGACTTTCTTACACCAGTACTCCATGAGAATAGTCTTTCCATGCTATAGCAAAAAATGTTTTGCTGTCCAAACCGCTTTGAACTCCGTCAGTAGCTCGCTTTATTATTCATGTATTAATTCCAATTAATTTGTTGCATAAGGTCTGAATAAGGGGAACGACCGATCGAGTCGCAAGTGTTAGTTCATGTCACATGTTCTAGTAACAATATGATAATAGATTTGGCGTTCACGGATTTTCTCGAAGCTATCACTTACATTGTGAAAAACCGACACCTTGTTCTGATTAATCGTACACATATCGTAAGGACTCTTTGTAAACAAGTCAAATTTCAACTGTATATTGCGTAGGAAAGCTAGAGAAGTAATTAGAAGTTGACCTTATATGATCACTTTATTGTCGTCATTCTCGAAATAAAACATCTGAAAATATCCTGGAGATAAAAGTGGAATATTAGTACATTTTTATATAAAAGTAGTTAATGTAGTTCAAATATTTATTCAAGTATAGAGGCCACTGGCCAATAATACAACATATATTCAGTTCATTATATGTACAAGAGTGACATATGGTTATGATAATTAGAATTTGTTTAAATTCCAATCAAATTCATATGATTATCTTTCCAAAACATTTACGAGTATATATATGAGCCATTCCACGAGAAAACCAACATTATTGACTGCGTAATGTATCGACACGGATCAGCCTAAGCATACCGCGCAGGCTTACCGGATAGATGCTTTTCTCCTCCTGTGTTTTTTCTGTTTCAGGAATCCTTACCCTTTACCTCTATCGCCCTGAGACGGAATGTGTCGGTCCGGATTAGCCTGCGCGGACTGCGCAGGCTGATCTAGATCGATACATTACGTAGAGTCAATAATGTTGGTTTTCTCGTGGAACGGCTCATATATATATATATATATATATATATGTATATGTCTTAAAAAAAAAAAAAAATTGAACGTAACCTTTACCAGATTTAGATGACTTTGAATTCATTTGTAAACATGGCTGGCTGGTGTTCAGGGTAAATGGACCAGCAATACTGGTCATTTTCCGAGTAACGCCATGATATAACTGAACAATTGTTGTAAGCAGTGTAAGACACCAAACAATGACAATGTAAACATGGAAGAAAAAGAAGAAATTGCTCTTTTGTACGACTTCTAGTTTTCATTACAAAATAGTTCTCTGCTTATAGCGTCAACCGTTGTCTGTATAATGATGTGTTTGTTTACTACTTTTCCTGATAAAACACGTGCGATAACTGGAGCCAGCGATGTTAGTAAACGCGATACAACTTATCATATCCCTTTGCAATCCGCCATGGCCGAGTGGTTAGGGTCAAGGATTTGGAACCCGGGGGTCTCGGATTCGCTCCCCAGTCGCGGGGCAATTGTTATAGTTGAGTGCCCTTGGACAACGATGGACAACAATAAAACAAATGAAACAGATCATGCCCCTTTTCAGGATTGCTTTTTCATATCATAATTGCATTTTTTAAATACTGGAGAAAATGGTGGATTTGAAGAGGTTGTTTTTCTTTTTTCGAAAATGGTATACTGTTTAACACAAACTTGGTCAATCTGTATGATGAAGTCGATGAAAAGAAAACGAATTACTTGTACTATCGAGGCGAGAAAGTGTTAGATACATTGTATTCTGTTTTATATTCGCCATATATAATCACCAATGAATTGATACGAACGCTTGGAGAAATAGTTGTAAATGGCCCTTCTGTGGTCATGGTACTTTATTCCAGCAACCACAACATAGAGCTATATACAGAAAAATAAGATTAAATCATCGAAATGTTGTTTTTATTGAGATCTAAAAACGTGTTTACGCATGTTCATGTACGCCTTCGGTAAATAACACTAGAAGTGTACGATGAAACCCTTCAAATGCTGATTATTTTAAAATGGACTGGTCCAGCATTGTATTTGGGGTCCATTGTCAATTGTAGGAAATATTGATAATGAGTATTGAATAAAGTTGAAGTCCTTGTGGTAAAAAGAGAAATTGCTCATTATCATTTTCTACACATAAAGACGCTTTCAAACAAACGCCTCTGCAGCAAAAATGAAACCGTTGGTGAGTGTGAAAGGGTTAAGCACGGACAATGGATTTGGCGTTCAACGATTTTAATTTTCTCGGAACTATCACTTACATTGTGACAAAACGACACCTTTTCTGATTGATCGTACAATTATCTTAAATGTCAACTATTGTTGTATGATATCGCGTGGCAAAGCTAGAGAAGTGATTAGTCGTTGACCTGATTATGATCATTTTATTTTCGTTCCTTCTTGAAAAAACATCTGAAAATATCCTGGAGATAAAGAGGAATATTCGTACATTTGTATAAGTACAAGTAGTTCAAGTATTTATTCAAGTAAAGAGGCCATCGGCCAATCATACAACATAATATACTATTAGTTAGGGGGTCTGTAGGCGAGGCATTAGCCGAGTCCCCCTTATACATTCCAGACCCCCTATTTTTCCGTAGTGGGTCAGTAACAGACCAAATAACTGATTTATTTCATCGACCACAATATCTCTATAGATGAAATTTACGGGTTTTGGCGCCAAATGACTAGCGTTATGACGTCAAACCGCTGACGTGACGTCATTTTCCTAGTATTCAGTCCAAGTATTTTTAAAATTCCTAGTATTAAACCCACTTTAATAATGAAATGAAACAATATCAATTTGTTTTGCTCATGAAAGGTGGTTGATGGAATAAATCAGTTATTTGGTCTGTTACTGTACCACTACGGAAAGATTTTGTGTTCATTTTCATAAACACAATTTACAGTTGTACTATTGTTAGTGATTTCCGAGATTTTGGGATAGAAAAAGCTGATTTTAAAGGAAGAATCGATGAATGGCGGCCATTTTGTCGACTATTGACTTCAAACTGACCCACTATAGAAATTTAGGGGGTCACCACGTGACTGCTCTTGTCCAATGAAATCGCTAGTTTCTAGTGGGAGGTGAAATACTATAAGTTACGGAAATATAGGGGGTCTGTAGGATTAATAGGGGGCGAGGCGAAGGTGTTAGATACATTGTATTCTGTTTTATATTGGCTCTATACAATCACCAATGAATTTATACGGATTTTATTCCAGCAACCACAACATGGAGCTAAATACAGAAAAATAAGATTAAATCATCGAAATGTTGTTCTTATTGAGAACTCAAAACGTGTTTACGCATGTTCATGTACGCCTTCGGTAAATAACACTAGAAGTGTACGATGAAACCCTTCAAATGCTGATTATTTTAAAATAGACTAGCCCAGCATTGTATTTGGAGTCCATTGTCAATTGTAGGAATATCAAGATAGAAATGATTACTTGAGCAGCCGACAGTGTAGAGCATGGTCGGAAGGAGCGGATACGCCGGTTGTTCTGGCTCTATATTTGTGGCACAGGCTTTTTACACACTCGATTCATGAAGTCTAAGGGTTAAACGTGTAACGCCTTTTCGTATACCAGTGCAATGTTGTCTGTTTTCTCTGCCTTCAAACCGTATCCGCGGTGTAGTAGTAGAGCGTCTTCCTCGGGTGCGGGAGGTTGCGGGTTCGATCCTCGGTCGGGTCATACCAAATACTTTGAACATTGGAATAATGGCTGTTTCCTTGGCAATCAGGGTGGCGGGGTTAGGATTACGACTGACTGGCTGGTGTCAAGATAATAGGACCAGCGGTACTGGTAACTTACTCTGGAAAAGTCGTGATACAACTGAACAATTGTTGAAAGCGGCGCTAAACACTAAATAGTCAAAAGACAGATTCGTTCCAGGTATATGTTCGAGATAAATGATATATTCGAACTACTGCTTGATCGAGACATCGCCAGACCACTGTATTGATGATTCCGAGTCACTAAACAATACATAGGGACCAGTATGTTGTAGTAGCGATACTGGGTTTGGTACTGTACTGCGAGTGGCATGGACAATTGATAGCTCAATAGGCCGAAGGTCGAGAGAGATGTCAATCTGACCACACCTCGAGTAGACAATTTAAAGCAACGTCTCGCTACTGCAACTTAATATTCCTTGTTTGCAAAAACCTCAATATTTGAAATGTTATAAGAACCACTTTGTTATCTATAATTCACAGAGATGCCCTGCTGATCAGCATCATGGACGTTGTGACGAGTATCATTGCCGGATTTGTGATTTTCACGACTTTCGGTGGCATGGCCAAGAAAATCGGAGTCAACGTTGAAGACGTGGCCAAGGGTGGATACGGGCTTGCTTTTGTGGCCTACCCCGAGGCTTTATCTAACTTTCCACTCCCTCAACTCTGGTCTGTCTTGTTCTTCTTTATGCTGTTCACCCTCGGGCTTGACAGTGAGGTATGTAGCATATTATATCATATTTAAGTCACTTCGCACTAAAGCAGAACTAAAGACATTTTGAAATGATTGGATATTTAACGTAAAATTTCATATTTGAGCCGTCCCGCGAGAAAACCAACATTATGGCCTCAGCGTAATGTATCGACCCAGATCAGCCCGTGCAGTCCGCACAGACTGATATGGGCCAACACATTCCGTCTCAATGGGATAGAGGTATAAAGTAATGATTCCTGAAGCAGAAAACGCACAAGAGGCGAAACGTGTCTATCCGGGTTAGCCTGCGCGGCATGCTTAGGCTGATCCGGGTCAATAATTTTCGCAGCATCCACAATGTTGGTTTTCGCGCGAGACGGCTCATTTGTACATTCAGAGGTTATAACAATGCTAGTACAGTCATATGTGTTCAGAAACTCATCAGTTTGTTTGCAGAGGGAAAAGATCGTCTAAATTGTCGCTTGTCGCAAACTGCCGCAGAACAATTCTTGGTTAACACGGTTCATTCGTTTTATAATGTATGTTTAGCGACAGTTCGAGGGCTTGGCGTGAAACGGTTTTAACTGAAATTGGTATTTTTTTACCAAGGTTAATCACCTCGCCATAAAGTCTTCATAAGCGTTAAATCCTTTTTCTTGGTAAACAATGGAAATGTAGGTGCCATGGGTCAAAATTGCCCCTAAACCAGGGTTTTCATAATAGGTTTTTAGTTACAACTGTTTCACGCCAAGCCCTCGAGTTGATCACGGCTAGACGAAAGTAAAACGCAAGTCGAACTCAGGTAGAGCGCAGGTAGACGCAAATACCTGATTTCAAATTAGGTTGATGTAAAACATTAAGATTTTGTCACGCTTATGGCGCCAGAAATAGTTGTGTCTATAGCGTATTACCCCGTTGGACGCCATTGACTATGAGTTTAATACTACTCTCCGTGGAAGTTCAATCATATTACAGCGATCAATGCACTCTCATCTCCATTGCCATCATGGATTTCCAACACTAGTATTATAAACAACATTATTCGACCCATGCAACTGAATTTCTACCCAAATAGAAAATTAGATATGAGCATATTGGTTGAGGACAACTGTCGCTGGTTAGAAAATGAAAGGTATCACTTAATATCAAATGAATCGTCTTCACGAATAATGCAATATACTGTCGTTAAGTAAAAGCGCCCGTAGTCACTACATCTTTGACACAATACTACGCCAGCTTCGGGAAGTGAAAACATCGGCCGTATGTGTAATTCATTTGATTGATTTGTTATCTTACTACCCTTACTTTTGAACAACAAACCTGAGCAGACACGTTCAAGTTTCTTTTGCATATGGCTTCCATTAACGTGAGTGTATCCCATCATCAACATTTAACTGGTTCATACTTTAAATCATATCAAAAACATGGTTTAGACCGACAAGCACTTGTAAACACACCATGTCATCATTTGTTATATTCTATTATTACTATTATTATTATTATTATTATTATTATTATTATTATCATTATTATTATTATTATTATCATTATTATCATTATTATTATTATTATTATCATCATCATTATCATTATTATTATCATTATTACTATTATTATTATTATTATTAATAATTTTCATTATTATTTTCATTATTATTATTATTATTATTATTATTATTATTATTTATTATTATTATCACTATTATTGTACAGGGGACGTTAGACATTATTTTAATTCTATTCCAGTTTGCCTTGTTAGAGACAGTTTTGACGTGTATCCAGGATGAATATCCACATTTAAGAAAATACAAAGGTTATATGTGCATCGGTACAGGAGTTATATGTTTTTTCCTTGCCTTACCTTGCGTTACACCGGTAAGTTGGTTTTATTATCAACGGAATGAGAATAGATATACTACAATCGATGGCCGTTGGCTTTTGAGTAACATAGATGAGTATGAGTTGGGCTCAGGAAAAAGCAGCATTAGTGCATCACGCGCAGTCCAATCTTGCTCTGCAACGTTTTACCATAATTCATAGTTTTTTTCTAAAAACGTTAGTTGGAAACAGTGGTGCATAGGTACAACACTAGACAGACAAAAGAACAGATTTTGTTATTTAGCCCAAGGTAATACCGCCTCGCTGGTGTAGTGGTAGAGCGTCCGACATGGGTGCGGGAGGTCGCGGGTTCGATCCCATGTCGGGTCATGCCAAAGAGTTCAAAATTGTAGTAATGACTGCCCTCCTTTGCTTGGCGCCCAGGGTTGGCACCCAGGGTTGCGGGGACTCATTGGTGTCAGGATTAATGAACCAGTAGTACTGGTAACTATCCTAGGAAACACCTTGATATAACTGAAGCATTGTTGAAAGTGGAGTAACACACCAAACAATCAATCAATCAACCGTAAAGACAACAGATCAGATTGTGTTATTCCGCCCAATGTCAAATCGATCGCTGACACGCCAAAGTCAGAGAATTACCTACCACTAATTTTAAATTTTATTATATTTGTTAGTTTAGTTTAAACTGATTTATTTTACATCGATTGCTTAACAAGCTTTCAGATTATATAAACCATTTCCAACATATAATAAATCTGCAGCAGACAACATATAAAATGTCTGTTTAAAAATATGGGAAACCTCTATAGTTTAACCATTGAATACAGTTGAAAACATTGTGACAAAAGAATAAATTGCTCATGATGAGAAAATTCTTCTTTTGTCACAAGGTTTTCAAAATGCGTCTGCTGCAGATGGGTCCAAATGCGTCTATAAGTGGGAAAGGGCTAATCACGCTCGATGTCTGCTTTCTGGAATTTTAACCGGTACTCGCGACGTTTGTGTGGAAAAATATCAAATGCAGAACTCGATTATCACGAGATTAAAACCGGAACCTTTGGAACAAGAGGCTGACGCTCTATCACTGTACCATCGTCTTTCACCAATTAATTATATTAAATTGTTTTACAGGCTGGTGATTATATCGTTTCCCTTATGGACGGGTATGGAGCTGATTTTTCTGTTCTCTTCGTGGCTAGTTGTGAGTGTATCGCTGTAATGTGGGTGTACGGTAAGTCATTATTTCAAATACAGTCCGACCTCTGTTTAATAAAAGCACTGCAGTGCTGACGGCCTGGGGGCTTCTGCAAGGTTGGATTTTTCGACGCACGGGCCCTACGGCCCCTGGTTAATCCGCCACTGTATATTTCACGTGACTTCTTTCGTGGGGTTGGGGGAAGTTAGGCACGGGCCCTATGGGCCCCCGCTAAATCCGCCACTACATTTGCCACGCTTTTTCTTTGTTTACCATTAATTGTTCGACACACGGACACTACGCCCCCCCCCCCCCCCGGTTAATCCGCCAATGTATATTTCACGTGACTTCTTTCTTTTTTTCCATTCCCCTTCGCGAATGTTAATAATGTTAACAAGCGTTCATATTTGACCTCTCAGCGCATTGATTTCTAAAGCATTTCTTAAACTTATATTGGAGTACTCACGCCTTAAGTTTTTCACTGATGTTTCCAACAACATTAAAATGATATTTATGGGGGAGATCCTAACCTTTTAAATGCAGTTTTGTTGATTACATGATGAACTATTTTTCTCGCGCAGTTTCTCGTGCGTTGTTTGGTGCTAACAGCAATTGGCAGGCTGCCAACATCGAACAAAATGGTATTACTACTATGACCAGGGGCTAAAGCCCCAGGCCAAAAACCAACCATGGAAAGAGTTAGGTGTATGTACATGTAATAGCGGTGTACATTATATTAATCAAATATGATAACGCAATGCATCTCCTAAACAATCCTTGTTTTTGACGGGAACTCTCCACCATGCGCAGTCATAGAAGTTGTCCGGCAGGGACAACATAGGTTTATTGACCATTTCATTATTCAAATTAAAATCGTTCCCGTTGACGAAAAATCGAAAGGGATCAGGACAATTATATAAGCCGCGAAAGGACAGATACATTATATATAGTAAATGAGTGAGCGATGACAATCTGTGACATCTCTAGAAACATATGTTAATTTTTTATGAAAGTAGCAGGGCGTGTGACGCTTTCATGGCGCAACGTATTTAGAGACGTAATATAAGACGTCACTTCAAAATAAGTGGATTTCTGTTATTATGAGTTATTCTGAGTTATTGTGATCGCCTTTTGTGTGCGATGTGCGTCGTGCGTCGTCCGTAAACATTTTTTCCTCAGTAACCAGTAGGTCATTTGGGATGAAACTTAATAGAGACCATCCTCTCAATGACCTTACCAGAATTCCTTCAATTCTTTGGGATTCTCGCAGAATTCTGATTTCCATGGCGTAAACAACTTTAAATTCTTCTTCTCCCAAACTGGTTGGGCGTTTTTCAAATAATTTTGTAGAAATGTTCCTTGGTTGACCCGTTATCATATTCCTCCAAGCCATGTTGATTTGCCAAAAACATGGCCACCATGGGGCGGGGCTATTTTTCATTACATGGCTATAGAGAAAACTTAAAAAATCTTCTCCGACGAAATTGTCAGGCTAATTTTCCTACGGTGACACTCTATCGGATTCCACCAAGCCATGTTGATTGGTTGAAAAACATGGCAACCAGGGGGCAGGGCTGTTTTGCCTTTTATAGCTATAATAGTGAAAGCTTAACAAATCTTCTCCGACGAAAGTATCTGGCCGATTTTCAAAGACTGTTTGGAGATTTATTTTTTGTCTAATGGCAGTGGAGCGATACTGGCCCTCTTAGGCCTCTTGTATTAGCCACACAATGAGTTAATATGGTTGCGGTTGACTGTGTGGTTGGCATGACAAATCACATTGCATAAGTCGGTTAAGTAATCCAGGGCCATCAAGGCCCTATTGTTCTTTAAATCTTCGTATTACATGTGTTTGTCATATATTGATTGTTTTTCTAACGATCAAAACTCGTTTAGAGGAATAACTTTTACTTTAGAGAATAACCTTTATTCATTATAAAAATAAATTGGCTGTAAGATTTCTCATTAGCTCCGCTCGTGCAATTCATGCTTATTGAATATATGGATAACGATGAACCAATTTCGTCCACTTATCCAGTTCCGGATTTCTGGGCATGCGCATTAATCTTCATGTGTTACTCTATTTTAGGTGTTAATAGATTTGTGCAAGACATGACGCACATGTTAGGAAAAGCACCTGCACCGAAATATTTCTGGATGGTTTGTTGGGCAGGTATATCACCTATAGTCATAGGGGTAAGTTAACCTTTCTATCTTTGCCTCGGTGGTGTGGTGGTAGAGCGTCCGCATCGGGTGTGGGAGGTCGAAGGTCCGATCCCCGACCGGGCCATACAACAAACAGGTTGTTATGGCTGCATTCCTTGGCGCTCGGGGTTTTGGGTTTAGCATTACGACTGACTTGCTGGTGTCAGGACAAATGGACCAGTAGTACTGGTAACTTAACCAGGAAACGATATATTATAAATGGAAAAGTGTTGAAAGCGGCGTAAAACACCATACAATGAATAGCTTTTCTATCCATATATATGTAACTCTAGGCATTACCTTGCATACCATGTTTCTCAACACCTTTGTATTATTGTAAAATGATCTCGTATCAGAGACTACTCTATACTGGTATGCCTATGTAAATTTCCAAAGGCCTTGCATCATTCGACGGTTCAATTTACAATAACTTAAACTAGTTGATAGATAACCGAATATGTTCAAAACAATTGGAACAATGAGAATTAATATATTCATTTATATTAACATCCATCAAAGACAGTAATAAGCTGATTCTGCGTTTGGTGTTTTTCTAGTACTGGTTAAGTCTCCATGACATACTGACATGTACTAAGATTAATATAAGCTTAACGGAAATATAATGATACAGATATCGAGGTTGTCAATGATTTTAATTATCTTGGAACTACTTTCAACTATACTGGATCATTTGTATTGAATAACAAATGTTTAAATGGAAAAGCAATGAAGTCAATGTATGTATTATTGAATAATATTAAATCTTTAGAAGTACAACCTGATATAGCGCTTCAGTTGTTCGATTCATTTGTTGGCTCTATTTTAAATTATGCCTGTCCAATATGGGGTTTTACCAAATATAAAGAGCTCGAACAAGTTCATCTAGCCTTTTGTAAATCTATATTGGGTGTCAAAAAAAGTACAAGTAATGCCGCTGTTTATGGAGAACTCGGGCGCTGCCCTCTATACATTAATAGACATGTTCAAATTTTAAAATATTGGTTTAACCTCATACATACTGACAACATTTTGCTTAAAACCGTATATAATGAGTCTTTCAAGCGTTGTATTGCAGGAAGTAAAAACTGGGTATATAATCTCAAGTTAATGTTAAGCGAATATGGTTTTGCATATATCTTTGACAATCCAGGTTCAATAAACAGTAACTCCTTTTTACCACTATTCAAGCAAAGACTAATTGATATTTTCCTTCAAAAATGGCAATCTGATTTAAAGAATAATTCTATATTAAATTCTTTATATATACACATTAAAACTGATTTTGGATATGTTCGATATCTTTCTCAAATAAGTTCATTTAACCTAAGAAAACAAATTACAAGTATTCGTGTTTCTTCTCATAATTTATTTATTGAAACATTACGTTATGGACGAGAGAGGAAAGACAGGTGTGAGAGATTATGTACTATGTGTGAAACAGGAGACATTGAAGATGAGTTCCATTTTATTTGCAAATGTAGTTTTTATTCTGATATTCGAGTGCAATTTATCGACAAGTACTATATCACCGGACCGAATATGTTTAAATTCACCAAACTTCTATCCTCAACTACAAAGAAAAAAATGAATAAACTAGCTAATTATATATCTTTGGCAACAAAACGTAGAAATAGTAATATATAACCATTATTCTATACATGTTTAGCATGCATATAATCATAGTTATATACGAAATTGTTCATCCTCTATGTAGTATATAGTATAAAAATTAACATTCTTAATAAGTGTCTTGATGTAACCGTGTTTGATTTGTGTTAATTCATGTATAAATATGTTTTGTATGACGAGATGCATGTATTTTGTATAAGTCAAATTAAATATGTTCTGTTCTGTTCTGTTCTGTTCTTAACTATTGTTTGGCAATCTATCTAAAAACAAGTCAGTAGTTGCTGAGAAATAGCCCGCACAAAAGCGGGACTGACATCCGGACGGACGGACGAAAGGATGGACGGAGCGGCGACTATAATTAATGCTCCTCTCAACCCCTATTGAAATGGCCAGCCATTTCTGTCGTGTGAGACACCCACCTTATAATTATGTATTTAATAAAAAATATGTTATATGATATCAAGAGTCGAGAACTCTCGGAATAATCTGGGCTACACAAAATCATAACAAAGTAAAACATTTACATTCACCCACCTTGTAAATATGTATTTAATAAAATATGTTATATGATATCAAAAGTCGAGAACTCTATTGGCATTAACAATTACATGAAAATAGTAACATAGTTTATCACCTACTTCTAATCAATTGAACCCGTCCACACGTAAAGTTACACGTTGGCAATTGTGAATAGTACAGGTTCAGATCAGTCTTCCCGTATACTTAACCTTATCAGTATTCACACGGGTTGAATAAATCACCTAACACGCTTATGGAAGTAGTATGTGAACATTATCGACTTGGAATGACAATGCAGATGCACAGACTTATTTTGATCAACAATGTTAATTAAAACCAACATGTCCATTTTCAAACGGTCGGGTGATTACTTATTGATACCGCATTGAAGAAGTATAATTGTTTATTACGTGAAAATGAAACGCAAAACGTTCGCTCTTATGACTTTCTCAAAACTAGGTAGCTAATACTTTGATTATATGAATAATCATATCGATTCCGTACAAGGAAAATGCTAGACGTTGGATGTTGTGAATAGTATAGACTCAGATAGTATACATGTTTCTAACATATTCGTGTAAAAAGATTCAGTCAAATCACAGCTCCCATTCTTCTTTCGTTTCTTCTCCGTTATCTGACCTCTTCAAATCATATTTTCCAATCTTACCATATCTTAGATTTTTTTTTTTTTCATAATAAGCATTAATATCAAGAAAACACTCGAGTATACTTAACCAGGTAGAACATCTTCAGTTCATATCAACTCTTTCAGCGCCAAAGGCAATATTGAGCTTTTTGCAAACAATACTGATTCAGGTGAGTCAGCTCGTAACGAACTGTCTCACCTGAAATCAGCATTGTTTGCCTTGTAGTTATCCAAATATTCCAAAACTCTTATAACATATGGTGAAATAGAGTCGCCCGACTTTGGACATGGAAGAGTCTACTTTAAACAATTCGGCGCTGAAAGAATTAAAGTTTAAACATGTATTTATAATTTTTAACTGTATGTATTGTGACAGGGTTTTTGGATAAATTGTGGGAAATAAATAAAAAAAGAAATAATAGAAATTTTAAAAAATCATGTCAACTTGTGTAGCTTCTGATCAGACTTCGCAGGTGGACAAGATGATCTTGACCTACACTGTTCAGAAATGCCAACATGTTCCCTTACTCATGCACTGAATCATTCATACATTCACATGTTACCTCTTATTTCTAACATTGTTGTTGTTATATTGTACTGCTTGTCGAACCCCACGAGCTCAGTCGGTAGCGACGCGGGCTGTCAATCAAGCCGAAGGGGTTGTGAGTTCGAATCTCAGCTCGGCCAACATTTTTTCCGACATTTGACAAAAGTCACTGTGACAAGCGCCATTCATCTTTTACCAATGGGCTAACTGTCTATGTGGAAAATCAGCCAGTTGATTGTAGAGTGTGTTGTGTGGAGTACTGGTGAAAATCAGGAAACACATGAGTAGGTGAAATGGCCGCCGTGATATGACTGAGAAATTGTTAAAACACGGCGTTAAACCCCAATCAATCAATCAGTCTGTGTGTTTGTTGGTGGAAGAGCGTGCCTCTCGGATGCAGTAGGTCGCGGGTTCAATTTCGGTCGAGCCATACCAAAAACAAAATGGAAGTAATGGCTTTCCCTCCTTGGCACTAAAGGAACGTTGTGAAATAACTAAAAACTTGAAAGATCGGGCGAAAAAACACGATACACAAATTCGTTGTTTAAATAATTCTATATTTATCTATATTCCAGGCCTTATTCTTTTACCGGATGATCAAATACAAAGCGCCGGAGATAAGAGATGGTGTACCCTTCCCACAGTTTGCCCAGGTCATCGGTTGGATCTTAACGTGCATTGTCTTGTTCCCGATCCCTGCAATGTTTCTATATAAACTGTACCGTGCAAAGGGAAGTCTTATGGAGAGGCTGATAATCATAACATCCCCTACGGCTGAATGGGGACCCAACGATGGAAGTGACAAACGCCCGATTGCCGAATCGTTCGATATGACGAGAAAATACGGTCTCGACAATCCAGGAGCAATCAATCCTAATATATAAAACTGATTTACCGTATAAAGCCCTCCCTTTCTAACATACAACAAATCAGAAGCAGACGACGTTGAAAACAACTTGGCAAAAGTTTACAAACTCTCAATAAGACTATAATTATTTAATAGAGTTGAAAACATAATGAGCAATTTCTCCTTTTGCCAAAATGTCGTTCAAGGGATATCTGCCTGATATGCATCATACTGCGTTAACATGTTGGAAAGGAAGGGTTAGGCATTTGACTTTTCGGCATAGGTTTAATTCCACAGGCGTAGCTTAGTAAAATTGGCGCTTTATTTCCATTTAAAGCATCTACAGTGTAATAGCAACCCGTGTAGATAAAAATCCGACTGCTCATCGGCACAGATTCATTTGGCTGTCCACAGTGTGCATTTCATCAACATTAATTTTTCAAGAAGCTTCAGAGAGACGCATTGTGCATTTGGACCATGAAGCGTGGATGCACGACATATCTAAAGTCTAATCAGTGCTCATTTTAAATACGCCATGCTTAGTTTTCAAGAAGCATCACGCACCTTTGCTTCATTTGTAGTCAATAGTTCTTCCACCAAGTCTGTACATATCCATTACAAAGCATCGTCATCAATTGTAGTGCGTTTGCATGGTAGGTTTTCCTGTTAGACTATTGAAGCGCAAAATATTCACTTCTTCATTCCGGTTCTCTTCCAAAACCACGACGTTTAAAAATTCTCAGGTAGACTTATTAGAACCAACGTGGTTTCTTCGTAATGTGTCGATCCAGATCAGCCCGCACGGTCCGCGCAGACTAATCCGGGCCGACACATTTCGTCTCAGGGGGGGATAGAGGTATAGAGCAATGATTCCTGAAACAGAAAATACGCAGGAGGCGAAAAGTGTCTGTCCGGGTTCGCCTGCGCGGAATGCTTAGGCTGATCCGGGTCGATACTTTACGCAGAGTCCACAATGTTGGTTCTCTCGCGTGACGGCTCACTTCTCCAGTCCGGTTCTCTTCCAAAACTATGACGTTTATAAATACTCAGGTAATGTGTAAGGTGTTTCCTATGCTGTTAAAACTACTGCAACATTATACGATATCACTCGGTATACATGTACTTTGTATATATATTTCATTGTTATAGATTATATATATGTTTAGAAATTCGTTTTAGGCATTTGATATTGAGCCCTTTTAGCTCAGTCGATATCGACGAGGATAATCACCCCAATGGTCGTTAATTCGAACCAAGTCTCGGCTATCTTACTTTCCGCTGATTGACAAAAGTTACTAATTGTTACTAGCGACTTTGATTGTTTCTTCAACCAAAGGCATTGCCTTGAAAGACTGTTGTGTGGAGTACAGCTGCGAGAAAGCCAGAACAAATACATACGGTGAACTGGCCGTCGTGATATTTAAATGAAATGTCGTTGATAGGGCTCTAACCTCCAATTAATTAATCAATTGTTGTGTGTCGTATATAAGAACCGAATCAGGCAAAAGGGGGTTTTGTTTAATCTACGTGAAATCATCGCACAGGTGCGGCGTTGGCTAATAACCCATTGAATGAGAATTATGAGGAGGTTTTCTCTGAAATTGCATTAATTGAACATTGTATGCAAACAGTTGTCACTACGGTGATGCTGTGAGGGATGTCTGAGTCTCCATATATTTCATATACAACTATACCCCTTTTCACTTAACTCGGCTACCATGTTGTTTTTTTATTTCATTTGTCTCAATTTGATATTGCTTCAATAGCATTTTGATTCATATCGAACAATGACTATAACAATTAAGCAGCCTCATTTGTAAATATCCTAACACATACAAAAGCATTTTAAAACTTACCTAGATCGAATTGAATACCTATATTAAATGATGATGGTATTGATTCACTAAGAAAGTGTGAATTCTTTTTCGTTTATAATAGACATTTACTGGACTGTTTCTACAAAATACAATTATATATAAACGACTTTCTTTTTTTCTTTTCTTTTTCTTCGATATTCTTGTAACAAGGAAGATCAACACAATGTAACGTTTGAGCTTCGAATAATTTGCGTCGTATTTTCAAAACATCCATGTTTCCAATAGGGCGTTGCGACTAGGCCCAGGGTCTTCGCGCTGTTCCCTATCTTGTCTAACGAGATAGTTTTTAGAGAAAGATTAGGTAGTTTGTTAAACTGTTTCTTTAAGTTGCCATTGCATCCATAGTTATTCCATAGACGTTGGTGATAAACCCCTGACGGATTTTTACCGAAGGAGAATTCCTGTGAAAATTGGTCCGAATTAGCCTAGTGGCATAGGGGGATATGTCATTTAAAGATTTAAGAAACAAGAGGGCCATGATGGCCCTGGATCGCTCACCTGATTTTTTTTTTCACTTTAGCTATATAAGCCCCGCCCCCTGGCGGCCATAGTTTCCGACCAATCAACTTAGCTTGAAGGAATCTGATAGAGGGTCACCCTAGGAACATTTCTACAAAATTATTTGAAAAAAGTTTTCACCATAGCCATATAAGGCAAAAAAGCCCCGCCCCCCTGGCGGCCATATTTTTCGACCAATCAACATAGCTTGAAGGAATCTGATAGAAGGTCATCCAAGGAACATTTCTACACAATTATTTGGAAATCGGCCTGACACTTTCGGAGGAGAAGATTTTTCTAAAATTTCACTATTTCTGAAAATCTGCCAACCAGTTTGGGAGAAGAAGAATTTTGAAGTTTTTTTCATTTTGTTGCCATGGAAACCAGAATTCTGCATGGATCCCAAACAATTGAATGAAATCTAGTGAGGTCATTGAGAGGATGCTTTTTGTGAAGTTTCATCCCAATTGACCCACTGGTTACTGAGAAGAAGAAGTTGACGCACGACGGACGACGGACGACGGACGCCGGACAAAAGGCGATCACAATAACTCACCTTGAGCAAAGCTCAAGTAAGCTAAAAAGTTGTTTCCGTGTTCATGTAAACAGAGTTTTACGTGGAATTCGACGTTTATTTTGCAATAAATGTCCTAAGAAACATTTCAGTGATGTTTGGTTTACATTTGCCCACTGCTTTAGGAGAATATGTCAATATAATAAATTGTTGACGGATGAAGCGAAGAGCAAAACGGACGATGTCCCGCGTAGAACATCTAACGATTCCTAAAGGAACATCCGGGGCTTGACCAACAGGGACACCCAAGGCATTGCGATCAGGGATATCTGGGGCTTTTCGAATAGGGACATCCGGGGCTTGGCCAATAGGGACACCCGAGGCATTTAAAGCAGGGATATCAGGGGCTCTGCGAACAGGGCCATCCGGGGCTTTGCCAATAGAGACATTCGATACCTGAGCGCAAAGGAGGCAAAGCCATTACTATCGTTTTTATATATTTGGTGTGACCCGGACGGGAGATTGAACCCGCGACCTCGTGCACCCGAGGCGGACTCTCTACCACTACACCACCGAGGCAGTTTCGCGAACATAGACATCCGGGATTTTGCGAACAGAGATATCGGGGTCTTTGTGAATAGGAACATATTAAAATAGCAATTCGAAAGCGGACCTAGTTCAAGGTCGGCGTTCGGGTTCTTATATCAAATCGAACTCCGATGGCCGAGTTAGATATTCCATGTAGGCGTTTTATTTGCTACTTAAATTCGTACGTATTTTTGGCCGGAGGCCTCGGTACACAAATACACTATTATGTTTTAGCCGTGTCTCGTTAGGTCAATCGGTAGCGTCGCAGGCTGTCAATCCAGTCGTTGTGAGTTCGAACATTCTTTCAGAAAGTCGACAAAAGTCACTGTGACAATTGGCATTCGTCTTCCACTAATTGGATATTAGTCTATGTGGAAAAGTAGCTCATTGGAAAGTATGTTGTGTGCATTACATATGTGAACTGGTCGCCGTAATATGTGTGAACAACTGTTGAAAACGGCATAATAATCAATTAATAAATCAGTCAAGTAAATTGCTTTATAGAATCGAACATCGATGGCCGAGCTAGGTATTCCAGGTCGGCATTCGGTTTCTTATTTAAAATCGAACACCGATGGCAGAGCTAGATTTTCCGGATCGGCGTTCAAATTGCTATTTAAATTCGTACGTAATGTTATCCGGATGCCTAATTACGCATTTCAACCGTGCCCCGGTAGGTCAGTCGATACCGTCGCAGGCTGTCAATCCATTGGTTGTGAGTTTTTAACCCAAGCTCGGTCAACTTTCTTTCCGACGTTCGACAAAAGTCACTGTGACAATTTTCATGTGTCTTCCACTAAGGGGATATAAGTATATGTCGAAAAATAGCCAGTTCCTTAGAAATTATGTTGTGTGGAGTGAATATGTGAACTGGCCGCCCGGTGTTTCACAATCTCTACTTTCACTTTCAAAAGACCAATTCTCAATGGTTACATTGTAAATCTACAAACCATGTAAACATTACAAATTGGTCTTTAAAGGTCAAATTACGCCAAAAACTTCCATGGTCAAATAGCCAAATAATCCCTAAAAACAATTTTGTTTGTATAGAAATGAGTATATACCATCACCAGGATATGGATATGTGTATAAGATGCATTGGAAATGGTTGATTTGATCACTTTTAGTACTTTGACCTTGTGTTTGAAAGTGCAAGTAGAGAATGTGAAACACCGTCTTGGCCCGATTTGGTACAAAATGACAGTTACCATTATCGCCTGATGAATTCTATTTTGCATATTGCTCATTTTAAGCATAACAATTAGAGAATAATTATCTGTTTCAGTTTTTATGGAAATGTCTTTCATCTCGTTGAAAGAAATTTCGATAAAAGATTGAAACAAACAATAATCTTCTAAGAACTGATTGATCGATTATTTGGTGTTTGACGCCGATTTCAACAATTTTCAGAAATATCATGGCATTTCCTGTGTCAATTACAAGAAATCCTGGTCAGTGTATCCTGATAAAGTCAGTACCGGCAACTCTGGGCGCCAAGGAGGCCAACAATTACAACCATTGTTAAGGTATGTTGTATGACTTGGCAGGGGATCGAATCTGCGACTCCCCGTGCATAAGGCGGACGCTCTACAACTACCCATCGATATTCTCCTGCTCCGACAAAGATAACGTGACGTCATTTGCGACCAGTGTAGATCAAAATCAAACTTCGCATCCTCCGGATAAGTACAGTTCTTCGATAAGTAAATGGGATGTTCAGGAAAGTTCTGAAATTGATTTCCATTTTTAGCTCGTCTGTTTTTCGAAGAAATAAATAGAGAATAATAGGTTTGTGCCGTGGATTGAGAAAGTTTATCTGGCAAGGCGGAGGCTCACCCGATAAATTACTCCGCCTTGCCAGATAAACTTTCTCAATCCACGGCACCAACCTATAATTCTAATTATCCTGTCGCATTTTTTTTTTCTATGGCAGCTTTAAAAATATGTAACTTACTGAATATTTGCTGTTTTTATCGATTGAAGTTGGAATTTACAGCGACGCTTGCTAAAAAAGTAGTCCCGGCTAGCAGGTGCCCGCAATCTTATCACGTGACCAACTGACGTAGATTAAAATAAATATACGGCACCCTTTTATCGGGTCGAAATTGCTAGACGTGACAGGATAAAGTCGGGCTATTGTGATACCCTTGACGTCGTCGTTGTCTGCTTCGTCTGACTTATCGTCACAAAACATACATTCTAACTCAAACATACAGTTTCACATACAGGGGCGTAGCTTGGCAATAATCAATGTGTAGGCCGTCTCGTGAGAAAATTAACATTGTGGACTCTGCGTAAATTGTCGACCCGGATCAGCCTAAGCATGCCACACAGGCCTACCCGGATAGACACTTTTCGCCTCCTGTGGATTTTCTGTTTCAGGAATAACAACTCTATACATCTCTCCCCCTAAGACGGAATGTGTCGGCCGGATCAGTCTGCGCGGACAGCGCAGGCTGATCTGGTCGATACATTACGCAGATGTGTATCGCCGCAGCTGCATTTTGGGGCATTTTTAGAAAAAGAATGTGTAGGTACGTGCCTACAGTGCCTAAAGGGAGCTACACCCCTGACATATTCAAAAGAAATTGTGTACACATGTTCCTAGAATCATTACGCATGTATATACCAAGTCACATAACTCTGGCTTTAAAGAATATTCAGTTATGACCCTTTTTGGACTTAAATTTTCATGAATAAACAAGCGAATGTTCGCTTTACGGCGCTCTTGTCATTCTTGAATATGGCTGTGCATTGTGAATGCCGATCTTTATCTACACGTGTGATAATTACGCTAAGGATGGTTTTCGCATAGCTACGCTCCAATATTTTCTCTATGTAGAGTACTACTTGTTAAAAAAATCCACTAATGTATAGAGTTATTGGATGGCTCTTACTACGTTAATTGCACTTGAATGAAGGTCTAACCATGTTCAACCTACATAATTCCTTCACCTTACTAATTTAAAAACTGTTTACGTAAAAATACGATAATTTTCATAACTAATATGAACCTTTCCACGAGAAAACCAACATTATGGACTCTACGTATAGTATCGATCCGGATCAGCCTAATCATGGCTGATCTGGGTCCATGCACTACGCAGAATCCATACTTTGGGTTTTCTAGTGGAACGGCTCATATGTATTATTATTGATTGGAATTGAAATTATTGTGGCAAATGCTAAAATTGCTTATTATTAAAAATGTCTCACAATGTTTTCAACAGTTGTCTGCTGCCGACACGTAAACAATGTTACGGCTGTAAATGGGAAAGGGTTTAACTACGGCTTGTTGTTGTAATAAGAACCATTGAACGTTTGATTAAATTATATTGACACACATACACCCCCACGTTAGACATTATCACCTAATTAATATATGGGCCGCTCCATGAGAAAACTGGTGATAGTGGCATGTAAAATGACGTTATCATCGCTTAAAGTTTGACGTCCTTTTGTTATAAGTACGCGGAAGTAAACTCACATGTTTTCACAAAATTTGATTTGGTTTATAAACGTCATGTTCATCGGCGAATAAAATGAAGAGTGGCATACTGTTACAAGCAGGTTTATCTCTCCCGTTTTTTTATTATATAGATGCCCTTAACTGGTTGGTAGCAGCCACAATATAAACTAAGTATAGCTATCAAAATACGACAGTTAATTTGTTTGTATTTAGAATTAGGCTGAAACTTTAGTCGTTGGTTTTTATAACGTATTGTTTGACTTTCTATACATATTCCCCATGGAAGGATTTGAAAAGCATGGTATAAGTTTACATTGAATATGCCATTATGAAATGAGAGTTTCGGATTTACTTGTGATCTGCGTCATAGGCCTCAGACATCGAATATGAACATATTCAAAACATGGTTAAACATCGGTTTGCAGGTATGTCATGCGGGACAACAGGTTATGGAGCTCATACAAAACCGATCTCGGAGTACTTGCAAACAGTTTAAATCCACAGCAGGGTACGCTCAATTCACAAAAAAGAAAACTTCTCAAAAACAGCATCCATTGTGATCACTTCGTATGTATGTACTGGCATATCTTTATCCGTGTGTGTATTAAGTTATGCTACTGTTGAATTTCCAGGAGCACAGCTCACTAATGGAATGCTCAACGTAATCCAAATCCCCTTATAATGAATTGTGCTTAGAAACACTGTGCATGCTTTTAAAATGCAGATGTGTCATGACGGTTTTGCTAAGCTGAAGATAGCAATAGTATTGCTTCAGAATAGTTCAGTCCAATTCCATGCATTCACGATTCGAGCCCCGGTCAGGTCGGATCTCTAAGGTCTGTTACAATCGCGCCCGATATGAAACTACATAGGAAAAGCCTCGAGAACGTTTCACAACATTCTCAGACTCTCGAAGACGAGTTTTAAATTTAGAGAGGGTATATGTAGCCAAGGTAAATGTATAAGGAGACAGTTATACCGTCCTTGCTATGGAGCTAGCTTTAATAGCGAGGTGCTAGAGCGTTCGCCTTCGGATCAAAAGGTCCAAGGTTCGAGCCCTATTCAGGTCGGATCTTTGAGGACCGTTACATTTTAAAATAAAAGGTCAGGAGCAGATCAGTATTGTTTAGTATATATAAACTGGAGAATTATGGCAGGGTCATTTCGTTAGGTCAATGTCGATCTATATTGCAAATGTACAAACGCAGAACAGAGTCATAAACCCCTAAGGGCTTCCATGGTTTGTCATCATGTTATCGGGGAAAGCTTTGCGACTATTGCATCGGTTTCAGGATGATTATACCGGTAGAATTTTTTTATAAAACACCATTAAATCAATCACACTTAACCCCACGCATATATGTCAATCAAGTATCGTGTATTTACACCATTTGGTGAATGCACCATTTGGCAAGCAACGGGTTACAATGTAATATCGTGTATTTACCTTTACCTGAATGCACTATTTGGCGAGCAACGGGTTACAAGGTAATATCGTGTATTTACCTTTACCTGAATGCACTATTTGGCGAGCAACGGGTTACAAGGTAATATCGTGTATTTACCTTTACCTGAATGCACTATTGGCGAGCAACGGGTTACAAGGTTATATCTTGTATTTACCTTTACATGAATGCACTATTTGGCGAGCAACGGGTTACAAGGTAATATCGTGTATTTACCTTTACCTGAATGCACTATTTGGCGAGCAACGGGTTACAAGGTAATATCGTGTATTTACCTTTACCTGAATGCACTATTTGGCGAGCAACGGGTTACAAGGTAATGTCGTGTATTAACCTTTACCTGAATGCACTATTTGGCGAGCAACGGGTTAAAAGGTAATATCGTGTATTAACCTTTACCTGAATGCACTATTTGGCGAGCAACGGGTTACAAGGTAATGTCGTGTATTAACCTTTACTTGAATGCACTATTTGGTGAGCAACGGGTTACAAGGTAATGTCGTGTATTAACCTTTACCTGAATGCACTATTTGGCGAGCAACGGGTTAAAAGGTAATATCGTGTATTTACCTTTACCTGAATGCACTATTTGGCGAGCAACGGGTTACAAGGTAATATCGTGTATTAACCTTTACCTGAATGCACTATTTATTTGGCGAGCAACGGGTTACAAGGTAATATCGTGTATTAACCTTTACCTGAATGCACTTTTTGGCGAGCAACGGGTTACAAGGTAATATCGTGTATTTACCTTTACCTGAATGCACTATTTGGCGAGCAACGGGTTACAAGGTAATATCGTGTATTAACCTTTACCTGAATGCACTATTTATTTGGCGAGCAACGGGTTACAAGGTAATATCGTGTATTAACCTTTACCTGAATGCACTATTTGGCGAGCAACGGGTTACAAGGTAATATCGTGTATTTACCTTTGCCAATCTGAATGCACTATTTGGCGAGCAACGGGTTACACGGTCATATCGTGTATTTAGAGTTGTCAATCTTGATGCAATATTTGGCGAGTCACACGTTAAAAGGCAACATCGAGTATTTTCCTTTGCCAATCTGAATGCACTATTTGGTGAGCCACGCGTTACAAGGCCACGTCGTGTATTTAAATTTGCCAATGTAAATGTACTATTTGGCGAGCCATGCGTACAAAGCCACATCGTGTATTTACCTTTGCCAATGTAAATACACTATATGGTGAACCACGCGTTCAAGGCGACGTCGTGTATTTACATTTGCCAATATAAATGCACTATTTGGTGAGAGCCATGCGTTACAAGGCCATACCCGAAGTTAAAGATGAGCCGCGTTTTGAGCGAATTGGGGTTGTGTTGCCTGCGGGTACATTGCAGACAAGTCCCACCTGGTCCTTTACTGCACGTCTACATGTCATATAATCCTGGATTTATCTTTCGGCAAAAGGTAGAATATGGGTCCTACTAGTTGTAGGGCAATGTCAACATACACTATGCCAAAGCGTGGTAGATCTTAACATCGTCAGGCAAAGGTCCCAATTCCACCAACGATATATATCGCCTCATAATACTGAAACAATTATATCATCATTTTTGTTTTCCAAATAAAAATGCCCCATAATAGTTCATTTCTTGAAAAGTATTGCTGGTCAGAAACTATTTATGCCACCATAATCGTTTACTTTTACCGGATAACAATGCAATGAGGTAATCGAAATTAAAAAACATGAATGCTGGTATGTTTTCCAACCTTACTTAAAATTTAGGCATAATATAGAGCTAAGTATTGTTGGTGAAATTGGGGCCAGGTCACGAAAAGCGTATGCTATTCATTTGAATCTTAAAAAAGGCATATATTAAAACCACGTACCTTACTTAAGATTTTCCCTTATTAAGGAACAAGTAATGCGTTTTCTCATTTTTGTTAATATTTTGTCTTCCAGTTAGAAACAAAAACAACATCAAAACAGGATAACATTAAAGTACACTAGGTTACAATTTATTTCAATAATTGTCAACGTTTCTAATTCCGTGTACCTCAGTAGCTTGGGGACGCTCACTAAAAATGACAGCCACAGTCTAACCCTTGCTGGAACCATAAAGAGCCGGCTAAATGAGTCTGAACGATTGGAGTCAATGCAACTCTTGAGCTTCAGCAGGTGGCGTAGTATTGGTTTCATACTTATATATTATTATCTCGATTTAAATATAAGGTGTAGGACCAGTATCATCTTTCCTGTTCGCCTCGATATAGCCTTTGCTATTGAAAGCCAAACACAAACAAACAATACTTATTCCGGCACACATTTTGGCGTTGGATTTATCAGACATTATATTGAAGGAAGATCAATTGCGATAACTGTATAGGCCAGAATCACGGTCGCCTTGTTTGAGTCAGGATGAACGAAATGATAAAAAAAATAGTCGTTGAATAATTGATGAATGAAACAAACAGCGTAACATATACTGGATAGAAGTTGTAAACATTCTGAATTATACAATAGTACTTCGTACGCAGTTTACCCTTGCATGCATGACATAAATCTACAGCAGAAGTTCGTGAACTTGTTTACGACTGATACATCTCGGGATATTTCCGGGAACAGACGAATGAATATCTTCGCTGTCCCAAATTTGGACAAGACGACACCACCAGGTGGCTAACCCTATTGCTTACACGTACCTACTAGTAGTTTATGTCAGACGATATATGACTTTTGTGAACAGTCTTTACTCACAAAGTCTGAACAATATATACAGAGTTCACATGCTACTTACACACACGTATTAGAATAAGACTGGATAGGTAGACGAGGTCATCTAAATCTATACTGTTAATGAATGTCAAATTGTAAAGTATATCATGCACTTGCTCATTTAATGTGAGCCTTGCTCAAAGAAACCAACCGATAGGCCTAACGTATTCGTAAGATTTTCTGACTCAACAAAATTGATATAAAATGTTTTAGACGTTTCTTGAAAAGAGTTTAAATACCGGTAAGTGTTGTTCATATTTCAGTGACGTTCGCTTACCATATTTGGTACCGTATTAGACCTTGTCAGTCAAATATGAAATTGTAATCAATCGAGATTGTTTGCGCATGAAAATATGTTTGTATTTGCACCAGAAATTGTGCGGTTATATAATAAATAGTGTTATTACTATCTTTTTTTTTAAAAAAACACGCCTTATGATTAAAGGCCGAAACCCGGTCGGTCAGTCTGAAGCGACGCGGTATGCCAATATAACGGTTGTGTGTTCGAACCCCAGCTTGGCCAACTTCAGTTACTTGGAGAGACTTGTACATGCATGCGCTTGCAGATGTTTTTTAGGAGCGTAATAATTCATGGATTCGAGATTGCATTTTAAGCCACGCCAATCGTCATAAAACACAAACAAACCACCGTTAATACTACCCGGTTCTCACGCACCACATTGCTTTTGTTTTGTGATACAGAATTTGCGTTCGGCACGCGAGTGTACTGGACAAAATATACCGATTTTGATTGGCTAAAATACTGCATAGTATTTGCATATCGGACATATAAATTGGTTTTCTGGATCATCACATTTGACTGATAGTTCACAGATGAACTTTTAAACATGATACTAATACGTGTAAATGTCACCAGGCTTGTATTGCTTCTCTTCGTACTGCAAGTTGTAAGAAAACACCGTGTTTTTGTTCCCCAGTTTCCTATCCTTCACAAGCAGACACTTGATTACTGTTTTAGGAAATAGGTGAGATACTGTACTTTCGTGAATGTTCATTTGTTTCTTGTATTGGGGGTTTTACGCAATGTTTAACTTTATGCAATACCCCTGGGTAAACAAACCAGTACTTGTCTAGGGAATATGCCTTACCCGATAGCAATCCACTATGAACGCCGCGCCAAAATTGGGGTTCGATGTAGTCTCTGTAGACAAGGAAGTTTAATTTAGAAACAGAAATGAAAACATTATGAGGCAATTTCTCCTTTATCTATGATGTTTTAAAATATCCTTTACCACCATATCGTACGAAACAGTCGTAACTATCGGAGAATGCAGGAAAGATATTGCGTGGTATAATAGGTTACAATTCATGAGTGGCTTACGCTGCCGTTAATATTGTTTCAGCTATTTCGCGGCGTTTTCTTGGTAAGTCATCAGTACTTATGGTCCTTTTAGCTTGACATCAACCAGTCAGTCGTAATTCAAACCCTTGATACTTCTCAATAAGAAAGGGCTTATTCATAACCCTGAAAATTATAGGGGTATATAACTTTATTGAGTGTATTGGGTAAAACTTTTCACACGCATTTTAAATAAACCTTGACTTCAGGGGCTGAACGTTACCATGTATACCTCAAAGCCCATGAGCACTACTGATAATATTTTCGTACTTCTAGGTATAAAAACGCATAAGATAAATCCGGGTAACAAACTATACTGTAGCTTTATAGATTTCAGCAAAGCTTTTGATTATATTGAACGCAACATTCTGCGATCTAAATTCATAAAACTCGATATTCTCGGTAAAATGATGACAATTCTGAAATATATGTACTGTAGTATTAAATTACGTGTTAAGATTAATAATTAATTAAGTAACGAGTGTTCGTGCTTTTTAGGCGTACGCCAAGGCGAATCTTTGTTTTCAATTATGTTTACGATGTTCATCAATGACATCGAAGAACATCTAGAAGCAGTTGGTTTGAACGGTATAGATATGTATATGACAAAAATGTTTATTTTACTTTACGCTAATGACATCGTTGTGTTTTTTATTTCGGCGGAGGGCTTGCAAAATGGTTTAAAAGGCTTAAATACACGTAAAATAAGTGTACAGAAAGCTAAAATAATTAATTTCAGAAAACGTGCTACTTTGTAAGAATCTAAAGTTTACATTTAACGAGTAATATCCTAAAATAGTCAATTCTCTTTCTTATCTAGGTGTTGCCTTTTTCTCAGGTGGTTCGTTTACTACAACAAAGGAAAATCTCGCCGATAAAGCACAAAAAGCTATTTTTAAACTCAAGATATACTTCATCCTCGGTACCCAGGCTATTCATAAAATATATGATACCCTGGGCAAATTGGCTAGCGAAATTTCGTAAAGCATGCGCCACGATTTCCTCAGTAACAACACTGTAATTTTAGTATCGCAAAAGGTTTGTGTCATGCGGCCAATCAAGCGGCTGCATTTCTCCTGATAAATTATTCATGAGTACGAGATTTGTACAGCCAATTTGCCCAGGGTATCATATATTGTATGAATAGCCTGGTTACCGAGGATGGATATACTTATACAATTGTCCTAATGTCAGCGTGAAACATAGACTTGATCTTTTTGACAAGTTCATGTTTACCCATTTTGAACTACTCTAGTGAAGTATATCTTCACTACTTTATCTTACTTTATCATAGGGAAATTGTGTCTAACGTATTCACGCACAATATTGCAAACGTATTTTACAAGTATAGAGTTGTACACAAACTGACTTTGTTTACGGCGTACTAGGTAGATTTCCGTAAGCCTACAATAGACATATTCGAATTGTAAAATATTGATTAAAAATATAAAAAAAATAGTGATGATTTAAAGTATTGTAAAATCATGTTGATCGAAATCGAAAGTCGATATAGACAAAAGTCAGACTTTATGCCTGATTTTCCTAGCAGACAACTTTGGCTAGGCGTACCTATTACTTGTGAAAAACAAACGGCTCAACAACAAAATAGTGTTTTCTTGGATTAAACATAGATGCATAGGAGTGCTCATCCAGAATCCAGCAGACAAAATGGTTAAAGCAGTTTGAATATTGAGGTTATACATTCACGCAAAAATGTACTTTAAAGAAAATGCAGTGCTTAAGGTAGAACGCGCCTCTAAAAAAATATTCGAATTTCCTCACGAAATTTTGCCTCACCATAATACAGCATATGCCCAATAACATTCTGTTCTTACTTTGTTCGTATCTAAAACAGTTTTTAAACTACGAGACCTCAAAGTATACCACTGACGTCACTTTTTGGACGTCTCTCAAATGTCCCTCGTTATAACAACAACAGCTGATAGTTTGGTCAATTTTAGGTCGATAGCTGAGAAATTGTATCACGATTTGCATCTTAAGAATAACTTTGCGTACATGTAATTTTCTTTTTTGTGACGTACGTTTAAAAAGAATAACGCGTCTATAACGTCACTTTTCAGGAGCGGAATGCCGTCGCGTTACTCGTAAAAAAAGGCGCCTTTCTTTCATTTAAAAAAAATCTGTACATTTAATTTTTGATTTTGTTAAATCTTCTTTTTTATAATCTTATTACAAATGGTTTGATATCAAGAAAAGTATACCTTACCGAGTTCGTTTTTGCACAATATCAGTTTATCTCACCCCTTTACCTATTCAGTTATGACGTTAAACAGTTGTATTTTAGGTATACATTATGTGTAAGCTGATAAATGGTCCTTGTTGCAGTTATGTTATTCAGTCGGCAGTAAAATTTAATAATATATTATATTCCAATTATTCAGATTTTAATATTGATGGACAAATAATAATATATGGGTCTATAATGGCTTCAAATGTTATACTAACTATTTGAAATAATAACTCACATAATGTTGCGTTTTTCATCCGATGCTAACTAATTAATAAAGAGATATTATTTCAATAAATTATATTAATGCTGTAAAATGAAGAACATTGACAATTAAAATGGTATCCTTTGAAAGTTTTTCTTTTTTCTGGTACAGAAAGTCAACTTCATCTGTTAAAAAAGCCTCTTTTCAGTATATCTTATTACACCATTAATTTTGAATCAAGAGATAAATTCCTGTTTACTTTTTCAACGACGGAAATAGAAGTGATTTAAGAAATATCCCCATTCCTTTGAAATCCCTTAAAATAGAATAAGTAGAACGTAATTAGTGGGATCTCTATTGGTTATCGTTCGAATAAAACATTTTTGAGCCAACACAGTGAAGGCAATTTTACATTATTATGCAAGTGTTCAGTTCAAAATGTCTGCAGCAGACGACTATGAAAAATTTAGTAAAATATATGGATATTCTCTATAAATGTAAGTCTCATTATTGAATATAATTGAAAAGGTTGTGGCAAAAGTAGAAGATGAGCAATTTATTCTTTTGTTGCAATGTTTTAATATTCGTCTGCTTCAGAATGCGTCTACAATGGGAAAGGGTTTATACTTTACCCTAATTTGTTAACAAAATTAATGCATTAATACGCCTCAATATGTTACATATATCGGACATGGCCCATATCCGTGGAAGGGGTAATGCAAGTGACACATGTCTGTTTTTAAGTTTCGTTTGACCTGAATCATAATAATAATAAAACATAATGATAATAGTTACAACGTGAATCGTCTACCGCTGGAAATGTAGAAACTGGGTAGCCGATCTCATCAAAGTGTTTTCGAGCGCACGTCCTTTCACAAGATTCACGTGCCTTTGTCTCTACAATCGGCCCTACTATTTGCTTCATTCTTTTAAAAGTTATTTGGTGGAAACCATTCGTGCGAGTAGGTCAACATTTCTGAAAGGTGGTAAGAGTTTTATTACAGCAGGTAAAGAGACCTATAACGGATACTTATGTTAGTTTGCATTTTACCGGGCGCAATGGACCGAGGCGATACAATTGGGACTTTAATTAAGTAACTTATAGGATGTATTTAGATTTCTTTACAAATCACTTTCCCACATACAATAAATATGCTGCTTAAAACTTTCAAAATATTTTTTAAAAAATAGAACATTTAAATACTCAAAGAACAAAGAATAACTATTTAATATTGCGAAACTATTGTGAGAAATATAGAAATATTTCATAATGAGCAATTTCACCTTTTGCCACGATATTTTCAAAAGTTATCTGCTGTATGTTGGAAATGGTTAACAAACAGGAGAGATAGTCATGATTCAATTTGAGAGAAGGCTGTTCGGGAATGTCCTCCCGCGATACCCGGGAAAGTGCATGTGCAACGAAAATTATTATTTTTCTCTCATAAAGAGTGTGTTATATGCACATCTATCCTTATCTAAAAGTGTATAAAGTAAAATAATAAACAAAACTTTACCTTGCTGAAGGACGCCTTGATGTTATTTGTAAAGGACCCCTTCCTTCCTTTCTATAGGTTTCATGTATGTATTGCAGACACAGCGTGGCAATGCCGGCAGCGAATTATAACTTAGTTAAAAAGTCTAAATTTGTAATCCTTTACAAAATCTACGATATTCAAATGATTTTCACAACTTTGACAGCTTTTTGTATGTCCACAATACGTTTTCTTGGTAAATGATCGAGTTCTCTATTTGCTTGATGATTCTCGGTAACTTTTTTCAAGTAAAGTGATCTCTGATGAGTAGCTTTCGAGGCAATCCTGTCGTTCTAATGCATTTCACGCTCCATTATGCACTACATTAGGGGTAAGATAAATTGATATTGTGAAAAAACGAACTCGGTAAGGTATACTTTTCTTGATATCAAACGATTTGTAATAAAATTATAGATTAATAGTTTAAAAAAAATCAAAAATTAAATGTACAGATTTTTTTTAAATGAAAGAAAGTCGCCTTTTTTTACGCGTAACGCGACGGCATTTCGCTGCTGAAAAGTGACGTTATAGACGCGTTATTCTTTTTAAACGTACGTCACAAAGAAGAAAATTACACGTACGTGAAGGTATTCTTAAGATGCAAATTGTGATATAATTTCGCAGCTATCAACCTAAAACTGACCAAACTATCAGCTGTTGTTGTTTTAACAAGGGACATTTGAGAGACGTCTAAAAAGTGACGTCAGTGGTATACTTTGAGAACTCGTAGTTTAAAAACTGTTTTAGATACGAAAAAAGTAAGAACAGAATCTTATTGGGCATATGCTGTATTATGGTGATGCAAAATTTCGTGAGGAAATTCGAATATTATTTTAGAGGCGCGTTCTACCTTAATTGGATCTTTAAACCTTGTGTGCCGGGCTAGTTTTCCTGGCCGTCCTTTCTGCAACAGACTGATTGATTCAATATGTGGTTTGACAAAGAGATTACCTCAGTCTTTGGCTGGATATTTTTTAAGAATTTCAATGGTATTTCAGTCTTCCATATAATGTACTGGGTTTCTAATGAGGACTTACAGTTATTTACAGACAGAGCAGGGTGTTCTTGTCTGGGTTTTCGGGTCTTTTCTGCAGGAAAGTGGGCACAGGAACACTGGCCACATGCCTACATTGAAAAGTGCCTCACTAAGGATATACCATTTTTAGATTTGTTTCCGATGTTAGTATCACTTCACATATGGGGGAGAGCCTCCGAAACAAACAAATTGTCTTTCATTGTGATCATTGACACATAAATAGTTCAGATTCTTTATACTTTTAAAGGTATTCATCTTACTCTGTTTGAAGTTGAATATTGCTTTCAATGTTGTGCATGTATATGGCTATTAAAATAAAGTAGCTTTCAATGGCAGAAATTTCGATTGTTGGCACCAGAGGCCGAATCAGAGCCAACAACTGTGCCAAGCCACCTTTGAACCTCTTTTTAGCAACGCTCAAGAAGCTAGTGACGGCAAGCATCTCGGCTAATTCACAAAGCGCTTACAAGAACAGTCTATCAGCCTGTATGGTCACCCCAATGTTCTCCTGCTCCCATTCATTAATACTGAGTTGAGCTTGTTAATTCTCCCTCCATTAATTCCACATACTTTTCGGAGACTTTTACATCACAAAATAAGGAACGCTTAAGAACCCACAGCTGCATTCATTGTTAAAACATTACTAGACGGTTGTAAAAGAGCTCGGAATTGAATCGACCCGCAAGCTCCGATCATAGATGTCATACTGCGTAGAATATGTAATATTTTGCCTAACATTTGAAATTCCCCCATTTTCGTTATAATAACATATCAATGTTACATGTATACACAACACATAAATGACGATGTCGATAATACAATTATAAATTAGTAAGTGACTTTACAAACTTTTTGATGAAACCTAAATCTTTTTATTTCTTTTCCAGATAGTGTGTGCATAAATTCAGTTCAGACTGTTATGCTAAATATCTTGTTTATATCATTATATTCGAAATGTTCAATTATATAACCAATAGGTTTTGTATATTTCTGTATACACCATATTTTTCCAAAAATTAAATTATTTGCGACCAAAAGGTATTATACAGTTAACAAAGAAATTCTCAAGGTCTTCAGTAATATAATCTGTTATCTATGAAACTATTTATGTGACAGTAAAACGACGACCAATTCATGTCTAAATGGACTGTTTTTCAAACATAACGTCGGCATGAGGTTTTAAAGATCTGTTTTTCATCTAAGTCGTGTATATTTGTTTGTTAGTGTTAACGTGTTCTTAAACAATACTTTCCAATTTTGTTTTAAATTTAGTTTTTGTTGATTTTACTGATTTCAGAATACTTCTGCGTGTTAAAGGTATGGAGGTTTTCACAATAATAATTTCTGATATCCAATTGGTTGTGTTTTCGAATTTTCTTAATCTTAAATGTTCATCTATCTCACCATGTTCATTTATAATGTCGATTATAAAGAGTATTCCCGAATGAATCCAATTTTGAAATCATTGGTATTTATTTTTGAATTAAATATGTCTGTTTCCCCAAATAAAAAAAGAACTTATTTTAAAGAAATTTGTTTGTTAGTGTTAATGTGTTCTTGAACAATACTTTTCAGTTTTGTTTTAACTTTAGTTTTTAGCTCCACTGCCAGTCGAGCTTATGTCAAGGCGAATTGTCCGTCGTACGTACGTCCGTGCGTCAACTTGTTGCTTCAAACGACTTCTCCCCCCTAACCACTTGGCAAATTCGGATGAAACTTCATAGGAAGCATCCTCTCGATTGTCCTCTCTTAAAGTCCTTCAGTTTTTTTGGATTCATTCAAAATTTTGGTTTCAAAAGCAACTGAAAGAAATATCTTTAACATTTCTTCTCCTCCTAAACTGGTTGGCCGATTTTTCTAATAATTTTGTAAAAATGTTCCTTGGATGACCATCTATCAGATTTGTTCAGCCATCTTGATTGGTCCAAAAACATGGCCGCCAGGGGGCGGGGCTATTTTGCCTTACATGGTTAAATTGAAAACTTAAACAATCTTCAGAATACTTCTCCGTGTTAAAAGTATGGAGGTTTTCACAATAATAATTTCTGATATCCAATTGGTTTGGTTTTCGAATTTTCTTAATCTTAAATGTTCATCTATCTCACCATGTTCATTTATAATGTCGATTATAAAAAGTATTCCCGAATGAATCCAATTTTGAAATCATTGGTATTTATTTTTGAGTTGAATATGTCTGTTTCCCCAAATAAAAAGAAATCTTATTTTAAAGAAATTGTTTGTAAGTGTTAATGTGTTCTTGAACAATACTTTTCAGTTTTGTTTTAACTTTAGCTTTTAGCTCCGCTGCCAGTCGAGCTTATGTCAAGGCGAATTGTCCGTCGTTCGTGCGTCCGTTCGTCAACTTTTTGCTTCAAATGACTTCTCCCCACTAACCACTTGGCTAATTCGGATGAAACTTCATAGGAAGCATCCTCTCGATGTCCTCTCCTAAAGTCCTTCAATTTTTTTGGATCCATTCAAAATTCTGGTTTCAAAGGCAACCGAAAGAAATATCTTTAACAGTTCTTCTCCTCCCTAAACTGGTTGGTCAATTTTTCTAATAATTTTGTAGAAATGTTCCTTGGATGACCATCTATCAGATTTTTCAGCCATGTTGATTGGTCCAAAAACATGGCCGCCAGGGGGCGCGGCTATTTTGCCTTATATGGTTAAATTGAAAACTTAAACAATCTTCTGCGATATGTCAAGCCGATTTTCAAATAAGTTTGTAGAAATATTCATTGGGTGACCCGTCTATCAGAATCCTTCAAGCCATGTTGATTGGTCAAAAACATGAGCGCCAGGGTGAAGGCTATTTCGCATTATATGGCTATAGTGAAAACATTTGGTAAGTGGATGGATTTAATAAACGTTATTTTTCCATAAAAAGTCAAATTTCGCTCATTCCAATTCAAAATTCAAAACCAATATTTGAACATGTTTCAAATTTTATTTCCCAATTAAGATTTGTGCATTTTATTTAAGATCTAATGCGCGTGAGCGAAGCCTCTGTCAGTAACCAACTTCAAGGAGACAGGTCACTTTTTAACAAATAATGTAAGGGTCTAAAGCAATAAGCATCTTCATTAGATCCACCTTCAACATTACGTATCCCTGCCTAGTGCATGGTGACTGCAGGTCTAGACTTTCACAGATGCCGTGCGGTCGGTCCTAAACATTTATTTTGTCACGCATTATCATTATCACGCACACAATTTATTGATGCACGAGCAAAAGCTATATGCTCATTAGGTGTACGTATTCAAATATACACTGCCCACTCCTTTCGCATCGGTAGAACATTTTTCTTGTCTGTAAAGGTGTACCGAATGAACGAATTAAAACATTTGGTAGATGAAAAACTGAATTCTTTGAACGCTACATCCGTCTTAACTAAATTAACTTTTTTATAGTCAGTAGTATTCATTGCTTCCGATTAAGTATATTCACATATCTTGGACCCATTTGCGACTCGCTGATTGCCAGAGTGGAAGAAAGATCTAAATTTAGTAGGTCACTCGATTTTGGTTTAAATGATGAAAAGGTGCTTTGGCTGGAAAACTTATGAAGTGCATGCAAAAGGGCCTACTACTATATATATTCCTTCTTTATTGCCACTGCTTTTATTGTTTGGTCAGACATCTTACATATTACCACGGGTGTACTGGAGAGGCATGGATTCGAATCCATTAAACTTAGAAAAAATGAATAACTAGAGGAAACGCATTCATAGGGCTGGACATCAAATGGTAATAAATCTTTCGAATGGTAGATCAATTATACATGAAATAGATACCAAGACGAATGGCCTAATTTCCTGTGTAGGGGATCACCTTACCCCAGTTGGTAATGATAGTTTTCTTAAAACTTTTGCTTAAGCAGTGTCCTCTTTCTTTAAGTATGATGACAAAGAGGTTTGTGATGATAATAAAAAAGGCCGCTAAATGGTGGAAAAAAAATATGCTCAATTTGCTGTGTGAGTGAGCAAGTGAGTAGGAGGCATAGTGATCTAGCATACCTAATAGTCAGAATTCATTGTTATTTACACCTTTAACGTCGACCTCGATGCTTGGACTCTGCATTAGGCAGGAACGGGGACTCGGGTGTCACGGACGAGGAGCTTGGAACCTGGGTCGCTTTTTCTTCAAGGATAACGGAGCTTTGAATAGCGGCTTCTCACAGCATTCCAACACTCCATTTTCGTCCATTGCTTTGGCTATGGCTTGCACCATTGATACACTTGTGTATAACGGAAAGGGATGTCCAGAACAGGCAGATAATTTCCTATATTAGCGCATATTTCGAGGAACCTACTTTTAGGCCTGTTATATGTATTGGACAATTGTGAGGGAAGGATTGAATGAACAAATAAATGCTTAGTAAGAGTATGTACTTTTGTTGACTTGAATAAAAGCGGAAAATGTTAGGGTATCATACTAGACTACTAGTTATACATATTCTTGGCGTGCAATTGCACAAAAGTCCTATGATCACTTTGCCGCCCTTCATGATGGCTGGACACCACTTGCGTCCAAATGTTTTCACAATGATAGTATATGTTTATATACAAATAAAGCAAGGGTTCGTAAAATCAGTCAAGGACGAATTTAATATATGTAATCAGGCCTGTTTGTAATTATGTTTAAGAATTATTTCTACCATTAAAATGAACAAAATTACACATAACTAGTCCAGAATAGATGAATGTTTTTGAAGTCCATAATATGCTGTTTAAATCTTCGAAATTGAATAATGACTTTAGATTAAACATATTTAATTCTCATATATTTTACATAGTAGGAAACATCAAGAAATATACAATGAAGAAATCGATTGGACTGAAAACTCATAGCTTATTTCAGGTCCTCTCCAATAAAGATTGATTTACAGGAAACACGGTGAATATCTAACATGTTCAGAAAATATCAGCTTACTTTAGCTTTGTAATTAATCATAAAAGAACAAAATTACATAATTGCGAGTGGAGAGAGGGCAAGATAGTGGGACAGAGGGAGAAAGAGATAGCTATACAGAGAGAAGAAAGGAGATAAAGGAGGGTAGGTGAGCGTATGGGATGTACGTTTATGTATATATCAAATATCCATACCAAATAAAACGTAACATAAAAAGATTCTAATGAGTTGCAAGTTAACACAAAGAATTAGGAAAAGGGGTTGATTATCGTGAGCTTAACCTTTTGGTTCCAATTATAAATGTTTGAACTGATTCAAAACTAGCATTATTTACTTCAATTGATGAGTTTGGATTTCCATATAACAAACTATCGAGCCTAATGTTTTGTGACTTTAATGACTTAATGGACAACCAACCTGTGTGCATATGCGACCATTGCAGAGACAGATTAACTTGTGCGGCTGGGAATGACCTTCGTTAATTTTAACTCTTTCAGCGTCTTATAGTAAACTCGTCCAGATTTGAAATCGGACGTCTCCATTGTTCATGTAATATATAAATATATTGATATCTTAAAGACAAACAATATGTATTTCTGGTTTGACAGCTCGTCAAGAGCTTACTCAACAGAATCTAAAGTGTTTCAATATTTCTATTGGTGCTAAAAGAGTTAAATTTAATTGGACGATACTATATATTTCTTCGGTGCATGTTTTCATAATCCGGTTCCCATAAGCTTTAATGATGTGTTCCACATACAACAAATCTGCACCAGTCCACATTTAAAAGAACAAGACAAAAACACGAACAATGTCGGCTGAAGAGTCATTGGAAAACGTCTATATGAGGGAAAGGATTGAGATAACTAAAAATGATCAAAAGTCAAGAGCCTAGTCGCAGAATGTGGAAGTGACTACTGAAAGGGACGTAAGGTGGTCGTTATTTCCCGAATATCAGGAGCCAGCATACATGGTAAACCTACTCTCGGGAAGGCTGATCGCAACCGTCTCACAACTAAGTACAGTCAAACCATGATGGCTCGAGCGCACAGGACCTTCAATACATAGTTCGACCTATCCGTAGTTCGAGGTAGTCAATATTAGACGTAATTATGAAAAGAAAGAAATGTTTTGCTGACTATAAGCATGTAGTTTGTGTTATGAAAACGCATACGTAAAAAACCCAGTGTTTTGTTGGTTTTTTTGTTTATTGCAGATATATTTATGACGTAGAAATTAAGTACTTTAAAGGGAAAAAATGCAATACTCAGTTTTATTTCTGTAATCTTATTTAATACATGTTGTACATGTGCCAATCAGCATAACCAATACGATTAAAAATGCACCTTGTTTATCCGTGTGACTTTTTCTCAAAAGCACGATAAGATATTTCATTTTATTATACCTCACGTGAATTTGTAATGTTAAATTCTTATATACCCATCATGGGCAATTTCTTACTGTCTCATGCTAACAGTACGTTTTTGAACGGTTAACAGTATACTGTTACATGGCACGTGCGTCTTAAACGTTGGTCATGCACGTGAATGACGTTATTTAAAACAATAACGGCACCATTTAGACGTTCGTGACATGTAACAGTATACTGTTAATCGGTATATGTATATGTGATGTTATATTGTAGTAGATCTAACCATTTTCACCTCCCCTATAAAGTTTCAGAATAAATTGAATAAACTTGTAATTTTGTTCGGTATAATAAAATAAATATTGCATGGCTTCCAGTGTGACAGTACATATTGTCGACAATATGTACTGTCAAACTGGAAGCCATGCAATATTTATATGGTGATAACCACACGACGTATTTGCTTATTTTCCAAAGAAATAAGACAGACAGACATAACATTTTGTTAATGACCTAAACCACATTGTCTAAACATATACATACACTATACAATATACACGACAGGAAAATACGAATTAATCAAACATGAAAAAAACGTGAATTAAACATGAACAAAACGTGAATGAAACTTGATTTAAACATGATTTAAGCATGAGCATTATATGTAATGTCATGCAGAAAATAAAGGCTACGTATGAGAGAATGAGCGAGCGTAAAGATGAGTGAGTGCATAAATGATCAATCAAGCAACCACTAGTTTTCTAGGAAGAAATCATGATACATTTAATGTGTTTCTCAGAAGAATCGTTTATGCTGTTCTGGCGGGAGGTGAGTTTTTGAAATCGATCGTAAACAGAGATTTATACAACGAACACATCATTGAAAGATCATTTTGATAAAAACGAACTGCTTAAATCAACAAAGTAAAGAAGCGAGTTTAATTGAAGGTGTGAAAATAGTCGACTGAAAGGTGACTGTTCACCTGTTTGACCCATTCATTTTTAATATGTACTGTCATTATGCGAGAGGGACCGTACTGTAAGCTTTCCGTAGTAGAACGATTGAAAAGTGTTTTATTCGGGACCGGGAAACGAGTTTTGACTGGATATGTAAACCATTCTCTCAAGCTTTTGTAGAACGATATATTCAATGTAAATCATTTATGCAAAAATGACAACACATAAACAAAGATTTTCATTATTTTTAACTCCCCGGAAAATTGAAACGGACAAATACACTAAAAACTAGTTTTGTGTATCGTTAATGTGTGTGTAGGTCAATGCCACTTCATGGAATGGTCCAACTTTAATTCTGTGTCTGTCAGGTAGGCAAGTTCCTCGGTAAAGACTCTGAAATAAACAGAAAAATAAGTAACAAATGAGAACTTAAGGGGACATTTACAGTATTCAATATCATTTCTTGATACGGACCACTCTAGATGCAGAGAGGACCGCCAAATCGAAGTTGCTAAAGTTTAAAGCTCATCTTCTGTTTGTGTGTACAGTCTGACCATGTGCATGGGCCGAGTCTGGCAGTTTTGTTTTTATCCTACTGCATCCCCGTTTTAATCCTTTCCCACATGCAGCTCCCTTCGCCTTCTGAATGTAATAACACATGCCAATCTGGCACCAGCCCTCGAATTTCTGTACTAAAAACATGGCTTCATTTGGCGCCTAACATTTCTGATTTTGAAATATCTCCTTCCAAAATAGTTCAATTCAAAAGGGTTTGACAAACGATAGAAGTGTTAAACATTATAACGTGTAGCACACAATTAATACCTTTAATACCTTGCTTATAAGTTAGTTCTGACTACTTCAAGGCCCTTATCTCAGCTTTTACTTAACTTCGCCAAATTTGCAAAATTCATATGCTGACAGAGATTAAATGTACTTTGCCGCTGCTTATGAACATGTATTATGCCAAATCAAAAAGTTTAAAATACTTTTGAAAGAGTTCAATTCTCTTTTATTTGTAGATAAAGGCCACTGGCCCAAAATACATCATATACATTTATACATACATATAGAAAAACTATTTTCATGTGTGTTCCTTTATATTTAAATCAATCCATCGAATCTCTTACTTTTAATATGGTACATACATACACTGCAATGTTTTTTATACAAAGGATAACCAGAAAAGAAAATTTTTCTAAATGTAATAAAGTAATGTGCTGAGTGCTATTATTCTTGTTCATATTATGATAATTGCTGAATAGGTTGGAGATAAAATAGCACTCAAACTATTTTCAAAATTCTGCATGTGTAGTCTTTACATACAAACTTTGTTTCCGCCTTCTAATTCAGTGTTAATTCACACTAGTATCAGGTCATATTGTTTATCTATCTTTCTCGTATGTATTTTGTAATTTTTTTTGACGATAAACAGTATGTGTTCAAATCTATGAGTAAATATTCTGTTCTTTGTTATACAGAACAGAGATTTATTTTGTTATAAATAAATACAACAACTTTAAGCGATTAAACAATAAAGATTTACTCTATGAGTTGATTTTTTTTCCATTGTCCATTTTATGAAAAGCTGAGACTGTTACACAAGTTGCAACTTTCCTAAGTAAAGCTCTTAAACTCAGAAAACAAATTTTGGAAAAGTCATAAAAAGTAGCCTTCAAAACGATAAGAATAAGCAAAACATTAAAAATGTTATCCAAATGTATCAATGGTTTATGTTATTTCTTGTATATAATCATCAATGTATGCTTATTTGTGTGTATATAAAAAAAATGTTAGTATATTGAACGTAGGCCTAAGTACTTGACTAACGCATTGAATTGAATTAAATTGAGTAGCTCACCTTTCCGAGCAAGTTAAGTATATCGGTAGTCCATGCATGGTGATTATCAACAACTTTAGCAATTATACGATATTAGTAGCTAACCTTTCCATGATAGTTAAATATATCGAAAGTCCATGTGTAATGTTATGGCCAGAACTCGAGTTAATGAATATAATAAACTATAGAAGTAAATAAGTACAGCCATACGGTGCTATGTTGATATTTGCCGGATGTGGTGCTGCCGACATCAGAATTTTGGGCGAGAATGAGGGCCAAGAGTGAGAGATAGATCCAGATGGGAACTCTCTGCGGGGACCAAGACGGACTATGTGGTAGTATAAATGATATTGCGCAGAGATTATTGCCACTTTAGGCTAATGGAACATTTACTTAGATATCTTTGTAAAAGGGTGCGCGACTAAAATAATTATACACCTAGATTGAATACAGGACACGTATACCAATTGATAATGTTAAATGTTCGATGCGTCAGATTCGTATTATGTGTGAGAAGTAAATATTAAAGATTGTGTTAGTCACATATACTTGTTAAACTTTATTATTAAATAGTTTTACAACGCATTGCGAAGTACTAAGAGACATACGAAAACGAGCCAAAGATAGAAAGATAACGTTACAGCTTCTGTGAATGGTGCCGTGACCAGGATAAACAATGTAGACACATATGAGAAATGTGTGGAAACCTGAAGTCAGGGAAAATTTGGATATTTGTACATTATAGCAGTGTTATTGACAATTTATACCCCTTGTGTTGTTACGAGGCGTTACGAAGTGAATCCGAGCGCACGAGTACACTCAGCCCGTTGATGCAGCCCAACAGACGAGGGTACCATACGTTTACAGTGAATAAGCCGCTCGTGTATGTTTTGATGTTGACCCAGGGATGTGTGTCGATCGATCCAAATGAAGGCTGGGACTAGAACAATATGATTAAAATAAACTCTGATATTTGAATAAGACTGACCCAGGGATGTGTGTCGATCGATCCAAATGAAGGCTGGGACTAGAACAATATGATTAAAATAAACTCTGATATTTGAATAAGACTGTGTTTGGAAATTCGTAAAAACGTGAGTAACCATTTTGTTTTGGTATTGAGAATATTACAATGGCCTAAGTTTAAGAAAAAGTCTATATAATGAAATTCGTAAAATATTGCAATTGCAATAGTGATATTTTGGACTATGTAACGGGGGTATGTAAACATTTATATGGGCTTGGTATAAAGGTTTGAATTTGTCTGAATTGGTAGCCTGTAGATGTGTAGAAAAAAAAGTGTAAATTAAAACTAGGATATACGCAGACAATTTACAAAGCTAAATAAACGTTAATTTCAGGTATAATTGGGAGGAATTGAGACAAGGGTTAGTTAGTTTAAACTTATTTATTTTAAATCGATTGCGAAACAAGCTTTAAGCTTATATTAATCACGCTCGATACGGTTAGTTAGGTAAAAGGTTTGCCTGTGTCTCGTACTTAGTATAGGCACGGTAAAATATGTGTCTTATATCGGTTAGGTAAATGTATAGATTTTCATTGTAGGTATGTTGTATGTTGTATGTAGCTTATGTAATTATAATACGAATTGTATAAAATGTTGTTTAAATTGAGTAATTAAATCTTCAATTAGGTATGGTTTGATTCATCTAGCTTTTGAGTGATGGGTGATGAGAGATAGAAGGATAGTTTAAATTTCAGTTGTGTATAATTGGTAGCATGTCAGGGTTTAGTGGGCAGTATGTATTTACTGGTGCATGTTGATTTGCATTATGAATTAGTTAATTCGACCCACTTTTGGAGTCCTTTTTGACTGCTATTTTGGAGGTGGTGAGTTGCAATGCAAGCACGCTTTGCTATGCGTGTCACGTCGTGGTTTAGACTTGCTTACTGCGGAATCTCCCGTGAATTATATGGAAAATTACGGATAATTGTCTCAAATGACAGCACTATGGCATTTCGTGTATAGTTGTACTGGCTATGTTACTATCGAGATAAACGTCGAATATCATTTCGATTGTAAACATTTGGGGGTTGTTTACTGGTGATGGTGTATGTACGTGAGAAGGGGAAGTAAAAATAGAATAATTACATGTTTTGTGGTATACAGAGTGCAACTCGATATTTGTACAGAAAGGTGTGCTACCTAGATAATAATAATAGGTAGTTTTTCGGTGTTTTCCTGTATGCATACAGTAAAATGAGTTATTTCATGATGTCGGGTTAGTTTGCCAGACGAAGTTAAAAAGAGAAATTTGCGTAGTGATCGAATAAAAGATATTTAGTGTAGAATAATATTCGTACTAGAAATTATTTTGGACTGACAATTGTGAGCAATATGAATAGCGTGTCGGGAAAATAATTAAATATGTTCCATGGTAAAACGGGTTATGACTTTTTGTGATCCCAGTTTTTGGGTAGTGTTAGTTGATTTATTATCTAATGTAGCTAATTTATTGGTGTGACTGATGTTAATCTGTCGCGGTTTCATCAATGTTGGTATACATTAATGTTAAGTTGACTAACTTACGATATGATTAATCAGTTTAGTTCGTGACTAGTGCCAAATGATTGGTGAAAAGATTCCATATAATTTCTCAATCACATGTACGCATCAAAGTGAATTTAATCTGGGGGAACGTCTCTTAAAAGACGTCGTGCCATGTTAAAATAGGTCCTATGGGGAAATGAATGTATAGCCATGCAACAAATTTCAAAAGTAAATTATTACATTCCGCGTTTGAAATGATAACATTTTCTATATGTACTTGTTGTTATTATATATTGTTGTATCCAAAAAGTATATATGTGTTTTTCGGGCACGTGAAATTTAATAAGATCATTTAAGCTTATCAAGTCTTGATTGGGAGGACGAAAAAAAAAGTGAAAAATTAATTAATCAAACTTGTACAAACAGGAAAAACATTAATTCCAAATTCCGATTAATCACAGAAATATATGTACAATCGTGTTTCGTGGCAACAAAGGATTGATATCACATTAAATCCGCCGTTAGGAATAATTCATCTCAATAGTTCTTGTAGCGCCAACATTAAACAATGAACGTGTGTCTTTAATTACTGGCACAGGAATAAGCAAACGTCAAGACTATTCGGATCCTTTAATATAGATGTTTGAGAAAATTACATTCAGGGATATTATTCTTGTAAAGGAAGTATATGAACAATGACCTATAAAAGTGGCATTTTTATCCAGAGGAAAGAAATTCATGTAAAAAAGGTTTTCTCAAATAATAAGAATCCGAATGGGTTTGGGATTAACCACAAACATGTTACACAAGAGCACACACTCACGAATTATACTTTCTCCAAGTTTCATGATTTTAAAAACGGAGCCGTTCATGTACATTTTCATGCCGAAATGTATTGCATTATGTCGGTTAGAATCGTAAAATCGCTTACGGAAAGTGTTCGCCGAAGAGCACCTGCCTGCCCTCTAGCGGAATTCAAGCACAACATCTACGCGTAAACACAACTATAGTATAGGTTGGGTGTCCAATACAAACCGTGGTGAGATAAAATGTACATAACTGTTATAACACACCAGTTCAATGAGGCATATACACACAATAAGTATGTTTATCTAGTGCATTTAAAAGTAATGTAAGTGCTGTTTATGAAAAAAAGATGATTTGGTAAGTCACAGGAAACTTAAATTATTCAAATTTCCATAGTTTTCTGTGATATAACTGAAATCATCTTCTGTTACACAGTAAGTAATGCTAATTGTTTGGTGTTAAACGCCGCTTTCAACATTGGATATGTTATATCAAGGAGTTTCCTGGGTAAGTTACCAGTACTACTGGTCCATTTGTCCTGACATCAGCCAGTCAATAGTAATGCTAACACTGCAACCCTCAGCGTCATGGAAGGCAGCCATTACTACCATTTGTAATATGGTATGATCCAGCCAGGGCTCAGACCTGTGACCTCCCGCACCCAAGATGGGCGCTCTACCACTACACTATCAAGACGGTCAAGTAAAGGTTTATCTAGTGCTAATCTGATTATGCTGTTTATTAGACGATTTCCGGTATGTCACAAAAAATGACATCATCAGATTTCACAATATGATATTGGCCGGAGTTTTATATCGGGAGATGTCAAATCTTTTTCCCCCAATGCGTAGCTGTGTCAATAAGGGAAATCATGCATATTGAAAAGATGCAGTTTAGACGTCCGAGAGCCAGCTTCTCGGTGGAGATAGGAATATAGCTAGGAGAGAAAACATAGAGAAAGAGAGAAGAGTGAGCGGGCGTTAGAACTACATCGTGTAGAGGTGCTGCCGAGATCAGACTCTTGGGCGAGAATGAGGGCCAATAGTGGAGAGATATATCCAGATGGGTCCTTTCTGCGGGGACCATAACGGAAGATATAGTAGAAGAAATGGTGTCGCGCAGAGATGATTGCCACTTTGAGCTAATGGAACATTTACTTAGATATCTTTGTAAAAGGGGCGCGACTAAAATTACTTATACACCTAGATGGAATACAAAAACACTTATACCAATTGATGATATTAGATGTTCGATGTGATGAGAAGTAAATATTAAATATTGTGTTAGTCACCTATACTTGTTGAACTTTATTATTAAATAGTTTTACAACGCATCGAGAAGTATTAAGAGACATACAAAAACGAGCCAAAGATAGAAATATAACGTTACACATGCATGGCTGTTATCAATAACTTTAGCAATATAAAAGATATAAACTCTATGAGTAGCTCACCTTTCCTTGGTAGTTAAATATATCGAAGGTTCATGCATGGCTGTTATCAACATCTTAATTAATTATACAATAGAGATATACATGTAATTTTTGAATAGCTCACCTTTCCGCTGTAGTTAAGTATATCGATAGTCCATGCATGACTGTTATCAACCTCGACCCCGAAGGCCTGAACCACCTGAATGCAGCTAGTCTCTCCCTTATACCTCAGTGATAGATTGAATGGGTTCTGGGATCCGGGGTAAGTCTCGCTAAGTATGGTGGCGGCCTGAATAAACGCCTCCAGAACACCAAGGATTTGAGGGGCGGGCAGAGTAACCTCGTATCGTCTTTTTGCTCCACCTTCCATGTCTACATTTAGCGTCAGTTTGAGATTCTAAAATCGAAAAAAAAAATAGGCCATCTACCAAATTTGCTTCTAAATTCATTTTTCCGTCAGTTTTTGGAAAGATTACTCATTAAAGTAATACCTTTATTTGGTCAGCCTATATCCACACGTTTTATGCCTGCTTCCTGTAGACTTAAACCTTTCCTGAAAATAGACGCATGTTGGCGCCTCTGAGGCAGACGTCTTTTGGAAACACTGTGGCAAAATTTTAAAGTGCTCATTATTAGCAATTTAACCATTTTGCCAGAGCGTCTTCATATGTATTTAATACTTAAGCTCTCGTCAATGGAAATTGTTCGAGTGTTTGCAAAGTCGCCTGATGCAGATGCGTTGTATGTAGGAAAGGGTTAGCCAGCACTCACGCTATCATTAAACTCTCAAATACGAAACGCGCCGGCCCGCGAGAAAATGAAAATATGGCCTTTGCGTAATGTATCGGCCCAGATCAGCCTGCGCCGTCCGTGCAGGCTAATCCGAGCCGACACATTCCGTCTCAGAAGCATAGAGTCGAAAAGTAGCCTGCGCGGCATGCTTAGGCTGATCCGGGTCGATACTTTACGCAGAGTCCACAATGTCGCTTTTCTGCGGCGATAGACATCTGCGTATTATATCGACCAGATCAGCCTGCGCTATCCGCGCAGACTGATCCGGCCGACACATTCCGTCTTAGGGGGATAGATAGAGTAGTGATTCCTGAAACAGTTAATCCACAGGAGGTGAAAAGTGACTGTCCGAGTAAGCCTGCGCGGCATGCTTAGGCTGATCCGGGTCGATACTTTACGCAGAGTCCACAATGTTGGTTTTCTCGCGGGGCGGCTCAAACGGTCTTGAACACAGACCGTTTTAATGCAGACAATTGGTAACTATCGCTTGAAATAATACCCACATGCTGAATAAATAACAAAAGGAACTATGAATGATTACAAGACGGTATAACCATTGCCACCGAAAATAATTTCAAACCCCGAAACCCGATTTTCAGAAAGCCATTTAATGACCCACCCTGACTTGTCAAGTAGAAAGAACAGTACTTACGATAAATAAAAATCGTTTGTGTAGCCTTGTGTTCATGTCCGTCGAAATTTGTTTGCTTGCTTGAGTATTTTCAGAATTGTCATCGTGACCGTCAAGCTCATTGTAAAATGCGGTATCTACGTCTGCAGTGGAATCCTCGTGGTCTACAAATGTTTCATTTTCTGTATTTTGGACGGCTATTTCGTTTGGTTGGTAGGGTTGGTTCAAAGACTGGTGTTTTAATTTCTGTAAGTATATTCAATATTGATAAGTTAGAATATGAGAATTATAACCTTTTATTTACAACTAAATATGCATACATGCATTTAATTACACTGCACCAGTGAGAATTTAAAATGAGATAGCTTTAATGAGCTTAAGTTAGCGATTAGGATGTATTTCGGTAATGATAACGCAGTGCATGGTTCCAAAAACAAAATCCTTCTTTGGCGCTCAGGATTGTGAAGTAAGCCTTACAGTTGTTCTGGTAACGTACCTAGAAAACGCCGTGATATAACCGATTTTTTTTTAAAGCGGCGTAAAAAAAAATACAAAATAATCAAATAAATCTTTAAAAAATATGTTAAATGGTTACGAATTAATCTCAACATCATCGGTATGCACATGGCTTGGACACCAACAGCAATGATAGCACAATTAGAGTAAACTCCGATTCCATTGCGGTCATAATATACTGGCGGAATGATATAGAGATACAAATTAAGATAGTATCACAATAGAGATATTATATCTGTAACGACAGTACATATCTATGAAACAGAAATAATAATATGGATATATACAGTGTTGTTTCGTGAGATTTACTGCTTTTCTTCATGAATATGTACTTTATGACATTGTGTCATCTTTAAAGTTCGATTAGTCTAGCACAGAAAGCGGTTAAGTGCATTTTGGGACTATGTTAGATTTCCGATCACAGAGACTACACTAGTACACCAACGAGCGTTCGAGCATTAGTCTTTCTGTTTCATGTGAAATATCGGTTACAAGTTTTGAACCTAGAATCTTTAACATGAAACCTTCGTAGGAGTCCGAACTAAGTTCTTCCGCAATACCAGCATTAACCTCATTAAACGACGTTTACTGCGACGTCAAACATGAACACTCACAAAGAACATGTTTTATACTATCGGTGGTAAACGCAGAGCACAGTTTACAGGTTACCCATATTTTAGCAATTGTTCTGGCAATAGTTGGCTTTACCTCTGTAAACACATCGTAAATAACACTTGGGTAGATTGCAGTGTGCAACCGTTCAAATCTAGAAAATCTGGGTCGAGACCTATTCTCAATTTCCAGTTGACGGATACATATACATTGACAACAGTATTTACTGTTAATTTCCAGCTAGTTTTAGACGGCAGAAGTCCTGCATTGTTCAAATATACATTGATCATATTTAAAAGACCATACATATTCAATATTCTGAAAATATCAGGGATAAAGCCTTTTGAGACCCTTGTCGGATTTTGTATAAAGGTCAAAACTTTTTTGAGTAGCAAGTTTGTACTCAATGTACTCAATGCTCCGTTTCTTAAACTGAGTTGTTTGCGCAAAAACATTAGTTTTCTTATGTCAATTCTAGATGAAAGACGACCATATATTCGCACATGTCGGATCTTGTTCTGGTTTTAAAACCTCGGATAAAGTTTTCAACATAGTGCTGTAACTGATTAACTGCATCTAAATCAGTATGTGACATGTTGTTCCAGAGTTCACTACCGTACAGTATTGTTGGAACTACGATACTATTGTATTGTTTCACTGATGTAATGGGATTAAGTGCATCAGATCGCATACCTACATCAGCTAATGCAAAGAATGCATTTTTACCTTTTTGACATCTTTCTTTAATTCTATTAGACAATTTAAGGGATGCGTCTTGCCTGATTCCCAATTGTATCGCATGGTATTGTTCGTGAATATATTATATGTGTTCCCGACGAGAAGCGAAAGTGGAGCGTCATGTTTTAACCTATTAAATACCACGATGCTTGATTTACTCGCGCTTACTTCAAACATCCATTTTGTCGCGTATCGGTAAACAATGTCTAGTAAGACTTGCAAATTGTTAGATCATAAGAATCGACAATGAGTCGAAGTATTTTACCGTATAACCCTAGTTGTGCCAGTTTAAAGAATAGCCCGTTATGCCAGACAGAGTCAAACGCGGCCTTAAAGTCAAGAAATGATTATATACTGTTTCCTGTAAGTTGAAAGCTGCCGATATACAGCTATGTTCTTTCTGGAACCCTTGCTGCTGGACATGAGCGAATGTAATTGACTTCGATGAAAGGAATGATTGGATTCTGCATAGTAAGAGTTTTTTAGAAGCACGGGATTAATGATATTGGTCTATAACTAGATGGGTCACTTTTACTCTTTCCCTTCCCTTTGAAGATAGGAATAATGAGGCTCTTCCCTCAGCTTTCCGGAATAATTTCTTGAATTAGAACGCTATTAAATAAATCAGTAAGACATTTGTATAAGACTTTACCTCCATGTATGATATGCTCATTAAGGATAAGGTCATGTGACGGGCTTTTACTCCGTTTAAATCTTTTAAAATATGTTCAACGTTTTCGCGAGTAAATGGGGCTATTATAACCATGTAAACCGTATCATTTTGTTCGGCTGAGTTGTCATTCATTAACTGTTTAACCAGTGAATTGACTTTGTCTGTAAAGCCAAATGGGTAATCATCTTAGGTTTCGGGGAAATCAAAGGTATCTTTGAAAATTTCTGAAAGACCGTTTGATAAGATTTTCTTCTACATATGTTATCTTCTTATATATAATTTCAGCACATACATGTACGTTCGGTACATTTTTCTTTTTCCTTTTAACCAGTTTCCAAAACAGGTTTACGTCTAAATGGGCAGTCTTATCAAGTTCTTCGAATGTTTTATTTAGAAAGAGATTACAAGCAATGAGTTAGTTTCGCCTGAAATTGCGTTTTGCAGATTTGTATCTCTGATATGAATCATACCCGACCCCTCTTGGTCGGCCAAGGTTAATCCAGATACGCCTTAGTCGCCTTGCTTCTGCGCGGGCTTGTCTTAGGTCATGCGACCAATACGGTTTCGTGTGTTTGTTAAATTTACCTTTTGGTAGGTAATTGTCAGCTGATTTTAAGGTCGAACTTACAATAAAATCAGACAACTGATTAGGATCAAGTTTTGAGGTGGAAGTTAGAGAGGACAGGTATTGAGATGAATATTGCGGTAAAACGAGCATTTTCTCCTTCATCCACAAGGTTTCCAACTCAGTACTCTTTACCTGTATCGCCCTGAGACGGAATGTGTCGGTCCAGAATAGCCTGCGCGGACTGCGCAGGCTGATCTGGGTCGATGCATTAGGCAGAGTCAATAATGTTGGTTTTCTCGTGGAACGGCTCATCTTTAATGCTGTTTTTAAAATAACGGTGTCGAGTCCCGGTAGCTCAGTCGGTAAAGACGCGGGCTGTCAATCCAGGGGTTGTGAGTTCGAATCCCGGCTCGGCCAACTTTCTTTTCGACGTTTGACAAAAGTCATTGCGACATGCGTCATTTGTCTTCACAATAGGCTAAGTCTATGTGGAAGCAGCCAGTTGCTTGGGAAGATTGTTGTGTGGAGTACTGGTGTGCGAAAACCAGGAAACATATGAGTAGGTGAACTGGCCGACGTGATATGACTGAGAAATTGTTAAAAACGGCGTTAAACCTCAATAAATAAATCAATCATAAAATAACGGTTGCGGTGCTCAAACGTAGGAGCGGTTCTATTCGGGGGCTACAGTGGTCGTCAATTAGTCAAAGAGAGATTAAAGAAACACCATTTCAGTACCATAGCAAACATACGCAAACACGTTTTAAATACAATTGATATAACCACGCTGGATTTGGTTTTCCTTTGGTCACCGCATCCCACATATCATAATCTGACGTCGACACAAACGAGCCGTCAATGTGTCTTGTAGTAGAGAATTAGTGTAAATAACAATACTATTCAAAGCGCAAACACTTACCTGTAAATATTTGGTTATTTTACCAGTCTTTCCAGCGGAGGAAGCGAAAGAGCTCCCCATAGATGTCATTAACATGAAAAGTAAGACTGCGATATTTACTTCAACCATTTTTTCCCCCAATAAATGTTTCTTTTTTCACAAAATTAAAATAAGTTATCAAACTATTCTTAAAAGTTCTGTGAAACGTTTAGCTGCCGTGGTGTAAGTCTGAAGAATGAATTGGTTTCTCTTCAAGTTATCCCTTTGTACTCGACCATACAGAATTCTTTGCGGTTACTTGTGTAATATATAGCAATTGAAGTTGGTCGCGAATCACGTGACATCAATGCCACACCTTCTCATGAATGGTATAGTAATGAATTATAGGCTTTAACGATTCCAGTTTATCTGATTTGCTAGCCTTCTTTGTCAAACGTGTTTATCCCTTTCCCTCATATAGACGCTTTCTGACGCCTCTGCAGCAGACGGCTTTTTGAAAACGTAGTGACAAAAGAAGAAATTGCACAAAACGTGCAATTTCTCCTTTTGCCACAATGTTTTCCCCTTTTTGTCATAAGTTAGCCATTTAATTATAGAGATTTTCTATGCTTTGACAAAATATGTTCAAAGTCGTCTGCTGCAGAATTGCCGTATGAGGGAAAGGGTTATATAGCTCGATGAATATAAGGATGCATGTAAAAAAAAACACGACAACAAGTTAAGATGAAGTAGTGGATTCTTAGAATATGTGGACAGACATACATACATACGGACGCACAGACGGCATAATTGTGTCAATACAAGCGAAGTTAAAGTGTTTTTAGTATATTCTAAGAATACTTTGCTTCAATGTCGTTAACGTGCTACCTGACTATGCAGTCGGTACGGAAAATAAACCGAGACATGAGTCATCCCGCGAGAAAACCAATAGTATGGACTGAAGCATGCCGCGCAGGCTTACCCGGATAGACACTTTTCGCCTCCTGTGAATTTCTTTTTCAGGAATTATTACTCTATATCTGTATAGCCGTGAGACGGAATGTGTCGGCCCGGATTAGTATGCGCGGACTGCGCAGGCTGATCTGGGTCGATACATTACGCAGAGGCCATAATGTTGGTTTTCTCGCGTGACGGCTCATCGTATGTATTGGTAAGATTCTGAGCAGTGTAAACTAATAACTACATGTACCTGCAATACTTGACATCAGGTTCTACACAAGTTGGCTGACGCTTCTAACAAGCCCGTGTTAGTTGTATATACGTATCTACCGAATAAACCTTTATCAGATTATGTGGATGAACATGCTCATCTTTGTCTACACTGTTCCACACACCAGTTAACTCGAACGATTTCCCATTAAAATGAACATTGCTACATGACATGGACCATTAATTATCAGTTATGAATGAAATTATAAGGAATGTATAGCAATATCAGCTGTAGGAAGTACCTATTGGTAGCTATTTGGTACTAATGACAAGGTCAGCATTAAAACTTGGTAGCGTTCTTTTCTATACATTTATATAATTACACACTAGACATTTGTGTTTCGTCCCTTTAATATCAATCTCATTGGAAAACAGACCTAAACGTTGCTCTCTCGTATATGTATCTGACATGAATTGTCATTTCATATAAAGTTTTATTAAACGAGTTCAAAAAAATTGTTATTAAGCGAGCCTCTGGCAAGCTTAATAAGAAGTTTCTTGGACGAAAAACAAAAAGAAAATCGGGTTTTCGCGATCAGAAAATAGTCCCAAAATGTAATACTTAATAAACTGTAAACTAATCATAATAGAAATATGTTTATGACCGATAATGATCCCTTTACCTCGTCCATCTATCGTGACGTTTGTGTTTATCGGATGCACGTTTTCAGCCATGTAAACATTCGCGGATGAATACAAAAATAGTGCTTCCGGTCACGTTATATTATACACGTTACATATAAAGAAAAACGTAATTGGTTTATTAGATCGGATACAGGCATTGTCATGTGATGCATATCATGTATGCGTGACGAATGAATAGCTCGTTTTGAACAATTCCTTTTTCATCCACAAAGAATTCAAGGGTAGTCTGCTGCAACTGTCAAATTTCTTTCTTCATCAAACGGGTCATACAGTGAGAATTGATTTTATTTTTTATTTAAGTTTGACAACTGAAAATCAAGCAGCGCTTCAGTGTTATCCTTTCCATGGCACATACGATATGTGATGCCTTTGCAGCAAACACATTTTAGCAGACGCTATTTCAGAATAATACATGTTTCTTTTCTTTTTTCCAAAATATTTTTACATCCGTATAATAATAAAACTTCAAAATGTTAAACTGTACCATTGCTTTCCTCAGGCATCTAGTTTTGGATCCGACTACTCTTAAAGTACCATCAGGCAACCAGTTATAACATTGTTATGTGATTCATTTAAACTTTGATTGGACTTTTACGCCGTTTTCAACATTATATCAGATAGTTTACGGAATCCAGTTCATCAGAAAGTTGTTTTCATGATGTTCTCGACAGATCATGAAATCCACAATATTATTAAAAGACCTATAGATGCCTTCAAACATGACTGTCGAGGCCCAGTAGCACATTATGTAGCAATGCGGGCTGTCA
>JASEVX010000011.1:26337526-26339795 GCA_031761405.1 Serripes groenlandicus
AAATTATAGTGATTTAAAATGTTTATTTGGTTCGAAACAAAATGAAGAAACGAACAAACCGAGATAAAAATAACAGGTGAGAGAGGGGAAAATGACTTTGAACGAAACACTCTCCTGCCTATAAAGAGAGTTTTAAGAACGACAACATCTGCGAATATGAAAGAATCGGGTCTTTCCGTACAAAATTATTTCGTCCTTGACAAATTTAAAATGTGTCATTTTATTCCCTAAAGGCTATTGCTTCCGATCTGCCATATTGTTATGGCATCATTGACACAAGGCGCTCATCTATAATATAATTTTATAACATGAGTATTTGTTGTGTTCGAATTAAGTTTAAATTATACCCAACATTTCAATGAGATTACAAAAACTGTTTAGTTGATATTAATTTCGAAGGTGGTCTAATTTATAAATATTGGACGTACATTCATTCAACATTAAAGTATAATATAATTAGGATGCTAGCTAATATCATTTGAGAAAAAGAGAAAACCTCATGTCTTCTAGTCAGCATTACACTTAACCTTATCTCATTGTTTATAAAAGTAGTTGCTGCAAGGTGTCCACTGTTGACTTTAAAAAGTGGAAAAGGTATAAAATGACGTGCTATTGCAATTGCAAAATCCTAAATTGTCTTTTCCTCTGGTTTTATTGAAAAAATAATAAAATTCAAATATTCTGACAAACAATCTTGAAATAGTGTAAATGTGGAAATTCCCACAAAATCTATAATATTTCTTAATGAAAAGCTCTGTATACATACTAAGACTAATGATTGGCAAGATTACCTTACTCATTTCCATTACTGTTTATTATCAATAATTAGTTGGTTGGTGTATGGTCAAGATACTTGGATAGGGAGATTTATCATAAACAAAGAAAGCTCTTCATTCATTCACCAGCGTGCCTAAACTTCTATTTCATCACTTCGTTGACAAAACCATGCAAGTTAGTACATTTTTCACATTGACCCCACCCCTTGATGTTCCAATATGCCCCTCAGTTGATAACTGTTTTATTCAACTACTATAATGTTAGTGTTATACATAACTGCACTATGATATCCGGCGACATTGATGCGTTGCATCAATTTTCTCTTGTTTTCGATATATAGAAGAACTAAGTAAAAGTTGAAATTGGCAAAATTGTACTTGTAATAAGACACAGACATATACATTAACTACAGTTAAAAACTCTAGGTAGTAGGGGCCTTTGTATGCGTTTACGTACAGTTAAGGACTCTGGTAAGTCGGAGCGTGTGGTATAATACGTACAGAAAGACTCGGTGAGTAGGGGCTCTTGTATTTGTTTACGTACAGTAAAGACTCTGGTAAGTCGGGGCCTTGTGTGCTTATAGTACAGTAAAGACTCCGTGAGTAGGGGCCTTGTATTCGTTTAGCTTACAGTAAATACTCCTGGTAAGTCAGGGCTTGTGTGCTTAAACTTACAGTTTAAGTCTCGTGTGAGTCTAGGGCCTTGTATGCGTGTCACGTACAGTTACGACTCTGGTAAGTCGGGGCCTTGTGTGCTTATACGACAGTTAAGACTCGGGTAAGTCCATAGGCCTTGTATGCGTTAACGTACAGTTAGACTCCTGGTAAATCGGGGCCTTGTGTGTGCTTACACGTAACAGATAAGATTCTGGTAAGTGGGTGGCTTGTGTGCCTTATACCGTACAGTATAGACTCGAGGTGAATAGGGGCCTTGTGTGCGTTTACGTACAGTTAAGACTCTGGTAAGTCGGGGCTAGTATGCATTTACGCACAGTTAAGATTCTTTGGTTAAGTTGGGGGCCTTGTGTGATTATACCGTACAGTCAAAGACTCTAAATGTGGGAATTTTGTGTACCAGATGCTTTCATAGTCAGTGGGGATAAAGTGTAATTGACATGACATTGTAAATGTTAATTTTTTTTTTTTTTTTTGTAGCGCCACAGCTTGTTGTATTTCAGTTCTCTTTATCTTTGCTTGAACAATAACACCTATACTCGTTATGACGTTCATTAGAAGAAGTCACTCTGTGCATTAGAATATAAAATAAATCAGTATGTAGCTTGTTTAAAAGAATGGTGTTTCGTTAGACAGAGACCTAAAGCAACATGTGTAGCGCCTAAGCTTGTTTATTTCAGTTTCTGTTCTTTTTTCTTGAACCAATTAACACCTACTCGTATGACGTTCATATAGAGGTCATTATGTGCATTAGAAAAGTGTATAAGAACAAATCGGTCTGTACCGTTTAAATGGTGTTTCGTTTAGTCAGAGACCTA
>JASEVX010000011.1:26339995-26390932 GCA_031761405.1 Serripes groenlandicus
ACCAAGTGAAAACTTGTTTGATGATGATAACATGTAGATGCGTGTTGATGCCTCTGCAGCAATAGAATTTTGAAAACCTTGTGACGAAAAAAGAAAATTTCTCATAGCTGCTATGAGCAATTTCTCCTTTTGTCACAATTTTCACAACAACTCAATTGTTATAATTTCAATCATAGAGATTTTGACTATTTTAGACTGAACTGCTTTTATTCTTAAGCTCGTCTGCTGCAGAATGGTTGTTATGGATGTGGGAAAGGATTAAGTAAAATCCTTATCAGTCACATTGATTCGGGTATAACTTGTTTCCTAGAGAAAACGGAGAGAACGATTTTATTCACAATGGATGCTTCAAATAGATATATTATTATTGTGTCAGCCTTGAAATATGTAAAACATATACATTTATACATTGGTTTTCCTATCAGTTGTATATAAAAGTCAGTTCCAATTAGTAAACAGTTGATATATCGAATGTTTTCAATACCTGTTCTAACGGAGGACTATTATTATTATTAGTAGTAGTAGTATGTGATGATGATGATAATGATGATAATGCTGATAATGTTGATGATGATGACGATGCTAATGATGAGATGATGATGATGATAATAATAATAATTACATAATAATAAATAATAAATAATAATCATAATGATGATTATTATTTCTATAATCATTATCATAAGCAATCATATTTCAAACATACATGGTTCTCTTAGCTGATCTTCTTTTGTTTCAGTCCCTTTCTCTCTATTTGTCTCTTCACTTGTTTGTTGTACAAAGAAGTGAGATAGAACTATAATGTCTATTATGTTAGTCTGTTTTATTGTTTAGTTATATAGACATCCCTTGTATTTTGTACGTTGTGAACACTGACTGTGATAAAACATTGAATTCAAAGGACAACATTAACCCTTTCCCTCATATAGACGCTTTTTGACGCCTCTGCAAGCAGACAGATTTTTGAAAACATAGTGACAAAAGAGAATTGCACAAAAACGAGAAATTTTCCTAAAACTTTCTTTCTCTTTTGCCACAATGTTTTCCACTTTTCGTCATAGGTTATCCATTTTGATTATAGAGATTTTCCATTTTTTGAAAAAAATATGTTCAAAGTCGTCTGCTGCAGAATTGTTGTATGAGGGAAAGGGTTAACCCTTTGCCAAATACAGACGCTATATGACGCCGCTGCAGTAGACGATGTTCATAATTAGAAATGTCACATTTTGTCACAATATTTTCCACTTTATTCAATAATTGTTCCTTTCATTACCAGAGAGAGTTCTCATTTTTGACTTAATGGTTTTCTATAAGTCGTTCTGCTGCAGATATGTTGTATGTGGGAAGGTTTAACCCTTTTCCCTCATATAGACGCTTTCTGACGCCTCTGCATCAGATGGCTTTTGCAAACATAGTGACAAAGAAGAAATTGTGCACAAAACGTGCAATTTCTCCTTTTGACACAATGTTTTCCACTTTTCGTCATAGGTTATCCATTTTCAATTATGGAGATTTTCTATGTTTTGACAAAATACGTTGAAAGTCGTCCGCTGCAGATATGTTGTATGTGGGGGGGAAGGGTTGACTATGGATCACATTACGAGAAACACGAAAACATTAAACAATGAATAATGTCTCCTTTTGTCACAATGTTTTTCGCTTTATTTAATAATTGTTCCTTCGTTTAGTAGAGAATTTTTCATAATGTTTAACTAAATGTTTTCAAAGGTCAGTCTGCTGTAGATGTATTGTTTGTCGGAAAGGGATAAATATGGTCACATCATGGCGACAAACAATTCTATTGAGAAATGAGCAAGTGACCCCTTTTGTCATAATGTTTCCCACTTTAATAGAGAGTTCCATACTTTTATCTAAATATTTTCAAAGTCGTCTGCTGCAGATTTATTGTTTGTCGGAAAGGGATAAATATGATCACATTATGCGACAATCAAAAATGTTAAGCAATGAGCAATGACTCCTTTTGTCATAAACGTTTTCTTCTTTATTCATAACTGTTGCCTCTATTTATAGAAGAGTTTCCCTATTTTTGACTTAAAGGTTTCAAAGTCACTGATCTGATATCGCGAAGCCACAGACCGGTCTAAATCTTTTCCCGGGTTCCTATTCTCTCAAGCTTACTTAGTGATAAGTAATAGTTGAATAACTTAAAAGCTATATATTTTTTATCAATTTCCTCCACTACCTAACCCCCCCTAATAAATATGTCCCTTTCCCACCTATGAGACCGCATTTTGATGCATCTGCATCAACACGACTTTTTGAAACATCGTGACAAAAGAAGAAATTGCTCAAAACGAGCAATTTCTTCAGTCCCTAAGCCACAATGTTGTTAATTTTAGTTCAGTAATTATAACTCGTACAAATTATAGATTTGTTTTGGTAGACATTTACAAAGACGTCTGCAGCCGATTGTTGTATGTGGAAAGTGTGTAGTTGGAATGTGTGCTGAGAATTTCGTTAGTAGCAACTATGTTAGTCAGACTAAGTAAACTAGACGTCAAAGTCATTTGTTCTTTTTTATGGTAAACACATGACTGTGTGAATGTGTTACAGATCCTTAGTTAAGATGTAAGAGTACAGCAAAACCATCTTTGAATATCATATTCCCTGTCTATATAGCAACTCACATTTTTATATACCTGCAAATAACGACCGCATATGAACAAAGGCCAGCGTGTTGTCGTCCCATTTGTGGTCTTTTCCACACAGTTCTTTTCCCCAATTATGAACTTTTCTGCATAAGAGAACCTGCAACTTAACGACAACATATGAACAAAGACCAGAGTGTTGTTCTTCCCATTTGGTGGTGCTTTATAGACAGGTTTTGGCTGTAGATATACCAAGCACTAAATAGGGTTGGTGTCGTTAAAATACCAAAGGCCGATTTATCGTTTCACGTGACCCTTACAATGACCCTTAATTTTTCTATCATCTAGGAATAACACGGACTCCAGAATGCGAGACTCATCCGGATCGTCAAGTACACACCCTCCGTTTTATCCGATAATGACGATGATGAAATAGACGTGGTTAACGAGGAAGTCTTCAATAAAACACAGCGTACGTGAACATAAGTCTATTATTTCATTTCAGCCGTCACGCGATAAAACCAACATTGTGGACTCTGCGTAAAGTATCGATCCGGATCAGCCTATGCATGCCGCGCAGGCTAACCCGGGCAGACACTCTTTCGCCTCCTGTGGATTTTCTGTTTCAATAATCATTACTCTTAAACCTCTATCAACCCGATACGGAATGTGTAAGCCCGGATCAACCTGCGCGATTACGGCGCAGATTGATCCGGGCTTACACATTCCGTATCGGGTTGATAGAGGTTTAGAGTAATGATTATTGAAACAGAAAATCCACAGGAGGCGAAAAGTGTCTGCCCGGGTTAGCCTGCGCGGCACTGCATAGGCTGATCCGAGATCGATACTTTACGCAGAGTCCACAATGTTGTGTTTTATTCGCGTGACGGCTGAAATGAAATAATAGACTTATGTTCACGTACGCTGTGTTTTATTGAAGACTTCTCTCCGTTAACCACGTCTATTTCATCATCGTCATTATCGGATAAAACGGAGGGTATGTACTTGACGATCCGGATGAGCTCGCCATTCTGGGTCCTTGCGGTTATTCCTAGATGATAGAAAAATTAAGGGTCATTGTAAGGGTCACGTGAAACGATAAATCGGCCTTTGGTATTTTAACGACACCAACCCCTATTTAGTGCTTGGTAATACAGCAAAACCTGTCATAAAGACCACCAATGGGAAGACAACACTCTGGTCTTTGTTCATATGTTGTCGTTAGTTGCAGGTTCTCTTATGACAGAAAATTCATAATTGGGAAAGAACTGTGTGAAAAGACACAAATGGGACGACAACACGCTGGCCTTTGTTCATATGCGGTCGTTATTTGCAGGTATATAAAAATGTGGTTGCTATAGACAGGGAATTGATATTCAAAGAGGGTTTTGCTGTACTTTAAATCTTACTGACTAAGGTATGTAACACATTCCACCAGTCATTGTTTTACCATAAAAAGAGAACAAATGACTTTGACGTATTAATAGTTTACTTTGCTGACTAACAATACTTGATAAGAAATGAAATATTTAGCCCTTTCCACATACAACAAATCGGCTGCAGACGTCTTTGTAAATGTCTACCAAAACAAAATCTATAATTGTAGGTATATATTACTGAACAAAATTTAAACATTGTGGCAAATGGGAGAATTGCTCGTTTTGAGCAATTTCTTCTTTTGTCACGATGTTTTCAAAAGTCGTGTTGCTAGCAGATGCATCAAAATGCGTCTATAGGTGGGAAAGGACAGAGACATATTTATTAGGGGGGTTAGGTAGTGGGGAAATTGATAAAAATATGCTTTTAAGTATTCAACTATTACTTATCACTAAGTAAGCTTGAGAGAATAGGAACCGGGAAAGATATAGACCGGTCTGTGGCTTCGCGATATCAGATCAGTGACTTTGAAACATTAAGTCAAAAATAGGGAAACTCTCTATAACTAGAGGAACAGTTATGAATAAAGAAGCAAAACGTTATGACAAAAGGAGTCATTGCTCATTGCTTAACATTTTTGATTGTCGCATAATGTGATCATATTTATCCCTTTCCGACAAACAATAAATCTGCAGCAGACGACTTTGAAAATATTTAGATAAAAGTATGGAAACTCTCTATTAAAGTGGGAAACATTATGACAAAAGGGGTCATTGCTCATTTTCCAATAGATTTGTTTGTCGCATGATGTGACCATATTTATCCCTTTCCGACAAACAATACATCTACAGCAGACGACTTTGAAAACATTTAGTTAAACATATGAAAATTCTCTATAAACGAAGGAACAATTATTAAATAAAGCGAAAAACATTGTGACAAAAGGAGACATTATTCATTGTTTAATGTTTTCGTGTTTCTCGTAATGTGATCCATAGTTAACCCTTCCCCCCACATACAACATATCTGCAGCGGACGACTTCAACGTATTTTGTCAAAACATAGAAAATCTCCATAATTGAGATGGATAACCTATGACGAAAAGTGGAAAACATTGTGTCAAAAGGAGAAATTGCACGTTTTGTGCAATTTCTTCTTTTGTCACTATGTTTGCAAAAAGCCATCTGATGCAGAGGCGTCAGAAAGCGTCTATATGAGGGAAAGGGTTAAACCTTCCCACATACAACATATCTGCAGCAGAACGACTTAGAAACATTAAGTCAAAAATGGAAACTCTCTGGTAAATGAAGGAAACAATTATTGAATAAAGTGGAAAATATTGTGACAAAATGTGACATTTCTAATTATGACATCGTCTACTAGCAGCGGCGTCATATAGCGTCTGTATTTGGCAAAGGGTTAACCCTTTCCCTCATACAACAATTCTGCAGCAGACGACTTTGAACATATTTTTTCAAAAAATGGAAAAATCTCTCTATATCAAAATGGATAACCTATGACGAAAAGTGGAAAACATTGTGGCAAAGGAGAAATTGCACGTTTGTGCAATTTCTTCTTTTGTCACTATGTTTTCAAAATCTGTCTGCTGCAGAGGCGTCAAAAAGCGTCTATATGAGGGAAAGGGTTAATGTTGTCCTTTGAATTCAATGTTTTTATCACAGTCAGTGTTCACAACGTACAAATACAGGATGTCTATATAACTAAACAATAAAACAGACTAACATAATAGACATTATAGTTCTATCTCACTTCTTTGTACACAAACAAGTGAAGAGACAAATAGAGAGAAAAGGGACTGAAACAAAAGAAGATCAGCTAAGAGAACCATGTATGTTTGAAATATGATTGCTTATGATAATGATTATAGAAATAATAATCATCATTATGATTATTATTATTATTATTATTATTATTATTATTATTATTATCATCATCATCATCATCATCATTAGCATCGTCATCATCATCAACATTATCAGCATTATCATCATTATCATCATCATCAATACTACTACTACTAATAATAATAATAGTCCTCCGTTAGAACAGGTATTGAAAACATTCGATATATCAACTGTTTACTAATTGAACTTACTTTTATATACAAACTGATAGGAAAACCAATGTATAAATATGATATGTTTTACATATTTCAAGGCTGACACAATAATAATATACATTTGAAGCATCCATTTGTGAATAAAATCGTTTCTCTCCGTTTCTCTAGGAAACAAGTTATACCCGAATCAATGTTGACTGATAAGGATTTTACTTAATCCTTTCCCACATCCATACAACACATCTGCAGCAGACGACTTTGAAAAAGCAGTTAGTCTAAAATAGTCAAAATCTCTATGATTGAAATTATAACAATTGAGTTGTTGTGAAAATTGTGACAAAAGGAGAAATTGCTCATCATGAGAAATTTTCTTTTTTCGTCACAAGGTTTTCAAAATTCTATTGCTGCAGAGGCATCAACACGCATCTACATGTTATCATCATCAAACAAGTTTTCACTGGTACCAAGTACAAGATCAGTTGACTAATATTGGTATATAAATGCGACACGGATGTAGTCAAACTTGTATCCAGCAGCCACCTAGAAGAGAGTCAAAATTTGGCTGCTGAACACAAAAAGTCAAATAAAGAAGAAAATTTCGTTCTTGCTAATCTTTAAGTGGCTGCTTAGCAGAGGTGACCGCTAACACAAGTTTGACTGTATTTCCTCTTCATGAAAATATTTCCCTATCTACCGTTATTCTGATACGGATGTTTGTAGGGTGTTTTATCCGATTTCAATAATGTTTCAGTTATATTTCGGCTTCTTCTTGGTACGTGAACAGTATTGCTGGTCCATTTATCCGAACACATGAGGGGCCGCCGTTGTAACGCGCCAAATATCATAACCCGCGACTTCCTGCATCGAGGCGGACGAGGAGGTCTCTGAGTTTGGTGACATCTAAATGTGTATGAGCCATTCCACGGGAAAAAACCAACATTATGGACTCTGCGTAATGTATCGACCCAGATCAACCTGCACAGTCCGCGCAGGCTAACCCGGACATATATTTGTTTTCGCCTCCAGTGGATTATCTGTTTCACGAATCATTACTCTAAACCTCTATCCCCCCCCCCCCCCCCCCCCCCCGAGATGAAATGTCTCGGCCCGGATTAGCCTGCGCGGATTGCGCAGGCTGATCTGGCTCGATACATTCCGCAAAGTCCATAATGTTGGTCTTCTCGTGGAACGGCTTATATATAATACGGCCACACAAATCCAATTCTGTATTTTCTTCTTCTGACGTAACAGTCAACCACAATTATAATATTTTATAAATAAATGCATTTTTAAGTGCGGCTTTACTCTCAGATACAATGCAGGGTGCGAGGAGTGATTGATGTATACAATCGACTAAATCTAACCAAGTCGGCCGATCGCATCCTCACCAAGCACTTTTTTGTCTCAAACTGATGAACAGCATTGTTATTATTTTGCTTCCACACTAATTCATGTGGCAGAAAGCAACCTTCATCGAAATAAATTCTCTGAGTTATTAGTGTTTCAGAATAATGATGGTAATAACAATAATAAATGATGATAGTAGTAAAATAGTTAAAATGATATTAATAATATTTTCCTCATTATTATTAGTGATAGAAGTAGTACTAGTAGTAATTATCATCATAATCATGCTAATAAAAATCATATTAGTAGCAAACAAGTACAACAAATAACAACGATAAAAACGATGATGATAAAAACGAAAAAGACGGAGTGATTGATGTATACAATCGACAAAATCTGACCAAGTCGGCCGATCGTATCCTCACCAAGCACTATTTTGTCTCAAACGGATGAACAGCATTGTTATTACATTGCTTCCACACTAATTCATGTGGCAGAAAGCAACCGTCATCGAAATAAGTTCTGAGTTTCAGAATAATGATGGTAATGACAAAAGTAAAAGATGATAGTAGTAAAATAGTTAAAATGATATTAATAATATTTTCATCATTATTATTAGTTGTAGAAGTAGTACTAGTATTAATTATCATCATCATCATCATAATAAAAATCACCTAAGTAACAAACAAGTACACAAAATAACAATGATAAAAACGATGATGATACACATGATAATGTCTTAAATAAAACATGTAGCAGTAAAAGTAAAATACAGTCTACTCACACTGTCTGCCGGTGTATTACTAATTCTTGATTCGGATTTATTAACTAAAATAAATACACTTTACAACATTTATAAAAGAAAACAGCTAAAACCTTTGGATTTGTAAAAATAAAAATAATTTTTCAAATCACAATAGAAATTGTATCTAGTAAGACCTTAATTAAGAGACACCCCGTAGCGTAACGCGATTAGAACTGTTTAGTTCATGGACGAAATAATCAGGGGACGTCTGATCATGTAGAACCACGGATTGTCAACCGAAAAGGGGGATCCTGCGCTTGTACCTAGATTAAGCTTTCGTACAGTCTCATTGGAGTATATACACTTTCACTTAAATATTGTATAGGATAAATGTATTTTCTCGCAAACATACAATGTTTGATTCCTTGGCCCATGTCTATTTGATGATGAAACATGCCGATATTAAGGAGGTTGGATGGGCATTTTTTTTGTGTGCCACATGCCGGAAATATTTTTTGTCACATTGACCAATAGCAATCGACGAAAATATCGCAACAAAATAAATCTGGGTACTTTATTTTATTAGATCAAGTTATTTTATACAAACTTGCCTAATCCTGCGCTAATTTATCGAATCATTTCCCGCATACAATCCTAACAAGTTGTTCGGAGTTTTTACACTTGTAATTTTGATCGATTACCTCATCGTACTTTTAGATTCGTCGGTATTAACTCTTTCAGCGCCAAAGGCAATATTGAAGTTTTTGCAAACAATACTGATTCAGGTGAGTCAGCTCGTGACGAGCTGTCTCACCTGAAATCAGCATTGTTTGCCTTTTCGTTATCAAAATAGTCCAAACTGTTATTACATGAGAAATGAAGACGCCCGATTTTTAACATGGAAGAGTCAAACAATACGGCGCTGAAAGAGTTAAGGAAAACTTGCAGCAAAAACAAACATATGTAGTATCTGTATAATTTGAAATTTAATTTTGAAACAGATAGGAAACTGTAGTTGGGTTTTTTCTCCCTTTTCTAGAATGTTTTAAGAATAGTCTACCACAAAATTGTATAAATAAGTCGTCTTTATTAGAGAAGGCGGGTAATTTATCATATGGTGTATGTATGTATGAATCAGTTAATTAAACTACTTTCCGATGCCGCGGATGAGGGAGGTCACGGGTTCGATCCCCGGCCAAGTTATACCAAAGACTTTAAAATTGGTAGTAATGGATGCCCTCCTTTGCGCTCAGGAGTGTGGGTAAGCATAACGACTGACCGGCTGGTGTCAGGATGAATGCACATGTGATACTGGAACCATACCCAGGAAACGCCGGTATATAAGTGAAAACTGTTGAAAGCTGACACCAAACTATCAATTTATCAATATTTACTCTATGGTCATCATTATATTATATTCTCGAAACAGATCATTATCTAAACTTGACAAAAAGTTGACAATCCTTTCCCGTTTGCAGACGCATTTTGCCTCATCTGCAGCAGACGACTTTTGAAAAAATGTGACAAAAGAAGAAATTGCTCATAATGGGCAATTACTCCATTTGCCACATTTTTTCAATTTTATTCAATAATCATACTATCATTTTAAGAGAGTTTTCCTAGATTTTAGTCTAGTTTTTTTGTTACTCTTGGTACATTTTAACAATGTTATATGAGGTAATAATAACAACATCTATATATATATATATATATATATATATATATATATACCTATTGTAGTATAAGAAAAGACCAGGCTATGATGTATTAAATCAAAATAGTATATGCAATTCAAGAAGGAAAAATAAAATTTAAAAAAAAATACACAAAAAAGAAAATAAAAACGACATAAAAAAATACAAAAAATACAAAGATTTCATAGATGTTTTTCAGAGACATATTTTTATTTTTTTTTTGTTTTTTTACAGGGATAAAGGAGATGTAAGAAATGCAAATTTCAATACTTATCTCGCTGATTTTCTGCTTCCGTAAGTATTTAACCCTTTCCCTCATATAGACGCTTTCTGACTCCTCTGCAGCAGACGGCTTTTTAAAAACATAGTGACAAAAGAAGAAATTGCACAAAACGTGCAATTTCTCCTTTTGCCACAATGTTTTCCACTTTAAGTCCTATGATATCCATTCAATATTTAGATTTTCCAGTTTTTGACAAAATATGTTCAAAGTCGTCTGCTGCAGAATTGTGGTATGAGGGAAAGGGTTAAGTATGATTTTGTCAAAATGTCAATATACAGTCAAACCTGTGTTCAAAGACCACTCTTCAGAAGTGATCAATCTGATCTTTGTTCACATGTGGTCTTTGATTGCAGGGTGATTTATACAGAAAATGAGTGTTTAGGAAACTAAAAGTATAGTCGTTATAGGCAGGGAATTGATAGTTCAATGTGGTCTTAAGCACAGGTTCGACTGTATTTAAAAAGGACGCAGTTAACAGTGTAAATTAATCATAGACTGTTCGTGTTCAATTCAAATTTTGTAATGAAGTACTTAGGCCTCCGGCCGATATACAGGCACGAATTACATTAATATCTATACACATAAAGCCATAGGTAAATGATAATTTATGTACATGAAATAACATGAACATTGAATACATTTGGATCCCATTGTTAATGTTATTCTTATCATTTTTAAAGGCTATTTTTGTGACTTTTCCAAATTTCGTTTTTTCTGTTCTAAGCTTAAGAGCTTCAATTATGTAAATGTCCCACTAGCCTAATTGTTCGTTTATTATTCAATGAATTGATTGATTGATTGATTGATTGATTGATTGATTGGGGTTTAACGCCGTTTTTAACAATTTCTCAGTTATATCACGGCGGCCAGTTCACCTACTCATGCATTTCCTGGTTTTCTCACACCAGTACTCCACACAACAATCTTCCCAAGCAACTGGCTGCTTTTCCACATAGACTTAGCCCATTGGTAGAAGACGAATGACGCATGTCGCATTGACTTTTGTCAATCGTCGGAAAGAAAGTTAGCCGAGCCGGGATTCGAACTCACAACCCCTGGATTGACAGCCCGCGTCGCTACCGACTGAGCTACCGGGGCTCGGCTATTATTCAATGAAAGTATGTGTCGTTGCACGAGAGAACAAACATTGTGGACTTTGCGCAAAAGGTATCGATCCGGATCAGCCTAAGCATGCCGGACAGATACTTTTCGACTCCTTTGGATTTTCTGTTTCAGGAATCATTACTCTATACCTCTATCCCCCTGTTATCGTGTCGGCCCGGATTAGCCTGCGCGGACAGCACAGGCTGATCTGGGTCGATACATTACGCCGAGTCCATAATATTAAATTTCTCGTGGAACGGCCCAATCATCACATTAAAAACATCTATGTTTCTAGTACGTAGTCAATATTTTTTTTAATAGAACAATCTCAGATGTTCATATGATGGTCCTCATGCTTCATCTCGGCCTAAACTGTTCGCAGTTCTTGTTTAAAGGTGTCGAACTCCAGATTATAAATAGTATATGAATTTTTTTTAAACTGTTCAAAAGTTGTCCTGAAATAATAGAATCATACTTCTGGGATAAAATTAGAGTAATAATATCACTTTCCAGTACAATAAACAAGCTTAAATTTTACGGAGTAGACATACCTAGTAAGGTATAATTTTCTTGACTTTCAATTGACTGTTTTTTAAACATTTACTATCAAAATTGTTTTGAACTATTTATTACTTACTTTGTTATCACTATTTGCAATATTTGCAGAAGTTTCAACATTTCAAAATGTTGATCTCCATCTGGGGCTAGCACCTTCAAAGTCACGCAGATGTCACTTAAAGTCACATGACGCAAGATACTGATTATGGCAAGTATTGAAATGAATCTCTCGCAGCAGACGACTTTTGAAAACATTGTGTCAAAAGGAAGAAATTGCTCATGATGGTTTACGACTCTATTGATAAGTTATAGTCATTTAGAGCTAGTTCTTATATTTTGCCAATGTGTTTTCAAAGTCATCTGCTGCAGATGTCCTGTAAGTTTGAAAAGTGTTAAACATTTAGGATTTGTTCAATAACAGTGCTTCATTTTTTCTCTTGCAAAACACAAAAGTCTTACTTCAGTATTTTACTCGAAAAAGTATATCATGATATATTCTTAGTGAAATAAAATATAAATACGTGAAAAATATCTACATTGTGGACTCTGTTTATTTTCTGTATCAGATAATACTCTATACCTCTATCCCCCTAATAAGGAAAGTGTCGGCCCGGATTAGCATGCGCGGACTTCGCAGGCTGATCTGGTCGATACATTACGCAGAGTCCATAATGTTAGTTTTATCGCGGAACGGCTCATATCAATATATCTGCGTAATGTATCGACCAGATCAGCATGCGCTGTCCGCGCAGACTGATCCGGCCGACACATTCCGTCTTAGGGGGGGTAGATGTATACAGTAGTTATTCCTGAAACAGAAAATCCACAGGATACGAACAGTGTCGGTCCAGGTAAGCCTGCGAGACATGCTTAGGCTGATCCGGGTCGATACTTTACGCAGAGTCCATAATGTTGGTTTTCTCGTGGAACGGCTCATGTATGAAATTAGATGTAAGATACATATTAAACATCCCCGTGAGGAGAGGAGAAGTACAAACATTAATTTATGCTTTTCTTACAATGTTTTTAAATACTTGTGAACAGTAGTATAACTGTCGGAATTGTTTTTCCTCTATGAGGGGAAAGGTGTTAATCGCAAGGCTAACCGCCGTAAATCAGCTTAATAAAAAGGATACGTGTTTGAAGGGTCATACGCGGAACAGTCCGTAATCTCCACAGTGCACTAAGCGGATCAGATTACCTTCGTCTCAGACCAATTAGCCCTTTCCCACCTGTAGACGCATTTTGTCGCATGTGCAGCAGACGACTTTTGAAAACATAGTGGCTATTACTCATAATAAGCGATTTCTCCTTTTTCAACCATGTTTTAAATATATTCTAAACTTAAAGCAGATCAAAGTTCTTGCCTACAATGTCGGCTGCTGCAAATTTGTTATATTTGGAAACGGAAAATGATTTTTTTTTCTTTTTTATTTAATGACAGAGAAATCTTTAAAATAAGAGTTTGTCGTAGAATCTTTTGTATAGCCCTTACACACTTAAGCATGGTGAAACCCCTAACCCTTTCATATTTTGAAGCTTCTTCAGCAGTCTACATTTGAAAACATTGTGATAAAAGGGGGAAATTGCTCATTTCGCCACAATACTTTCAACTCTAGTCAATAAAAAGAGCATTTATTTTAACAGATTTTGCAAGTTTTTGCCCAGAAGTTTTCGAAGTCGTCTGCTGTAGATATGTTGTATTTCGTAAAGGATTGAATAAAACGTCGAAATAAAGGATAAGTATTTTGAGTATTGTTTTCAGTTTTTCAACAATGTTTTCCTGTTGTTCAATGTCGTCTATACGGGTAAAGGTCCAACAAGAAATGACATGAAAGGAGCTTGAACCCTTGTCTCGGGCACGAGCTTGAACCCTGTACTCGGGCACTTTAATATAAAATGTAAATCACTCTCGATAAATCATACCCATGTACTTCACTCTCGATGAATTATACCCATGTACTTCACTCTCGATAAATCATACCCATGTACTTCACTCTCGATAAATCATACCCATGTACTTCACTCTCGATAAATCATACCCATGTACTTCACTCTCGATAAATCATACCCATGTACTTCACTCTCGATAAATTATACCCATGTACTTCACTCTCGATAAATCATACCCATGTACTTTACTCTCGATAAATCATACCCATGTACTTCACTCTCGATGAATCATACCCATGTACTTCACTCTCGATAAATCATACCCATGTACTTCACTCTCGATAAATCACACCCATGTACTTCGCTGGGCGAGTATTGGATCTGACGACATCGCATAAAATGAGCCGTCCCGCGAGAAAACCAACACTGTGGACTCTGCGTAAAGTATCGACCCGGATCAGCCTAAGCATGCCGCACAGGCTAACTCAGACAGATACTCTTCGCCTACTGTGGATTTTCTGTTTCAGGAATCATTACTCCATACCCCTATACCCCTGAGACGGAATGTATCGGCCCGGATCAGTCTGCGCGGACTGCGGAGGCTGATCTGGATCAATACATAACGCAGAGGCCATAATGTTGGTTTTCTTGCGGGACGGCCCAAATGTTGTTTCAAATTGACCAAACACATTCATGAGCAGGTTCTCATTTTTCTGTCCAATGAAATCGCACGATACAACAAAAGCTCGCTTCTGCTATAAAAAAAAAGGATCACTTTACAATCGGAACATTCAATCATTGTTATGGGTTATCTCCCCTGCTGATATCTATCGATTGAGAAGACGACAATTTGATTGGTTCACGCACAGGTCGATCTGAGACGATCTGTAATAGGCGATCATCATATTTATATGAGCGTCTGCTACTGCATCAAAGCTCTTAATGGTGCTATCCGGTAATCAACCTTAAGGCGTTTGCGTCCAGCCAATCCGTGCAGTCTGATCCGACTCTGTATAGTTCACTAATTGTTCGAGTGACATGAATAAAGCAGTTTACATTTAGATCCTTTATCATGGAAGTGTAGGTAGATTACTTTCAATACGTGTAACAATTACGTTAGAGTTGCTTTTCCTGGAGCACCGCTCATCGTCGAGCCCTGGTAGCGACGCAGGCTCTCAATCCAGGGGTTGTGAGTTCTAATCCCATCTCGGCCAGCATTCTTCATGACGTTTGACAAAAGTAACTGTGACAGTCTATGTGGAAAAGCAGCCAGTTGCTTGGAAAATTACTTGCTTGCTTGGAATACTGGTGTGAGAAAGCTAGGAAACACATGAGTATGTGAATGGCCGCCGTGATATGAATGAAAAATTGTTGAAAACGCTGTTAAACCCCAATCAATCAATCAATCAGTCATCGATAAAAACTTATAACCTACTCATCCTCTTCTATGTGATTTTCTGCTGCCCGATGACACTCCAACTTTCATTGTCTCAATATATTCACCTTGTCCATTCTGGTATCATAAGGGTTTTCCTGTACCACGGAGTGCCAGAATAATAAGAAAATGACATGAATCAAAATTTTAGTCAATATTAATGAGAAAGAGGACAGACTACGGTCAATGAAATTGTATGGTAGGAAACGGTAGCGAATGGTAGCCAATGCACCAATCCAATAACACGTATTTTTTACGTCTGGTGGGGACCATAATATACAGTGAGATGTTAATCTGCTACACTGGAGCCAAGGCAGGTTGGTCGTGTATACATCAAAATTGCACCACTGTGCCCTCCGTTCTATAACAGTTTATTATGGAACGCCGTTATTGTCTTAATATGTTGTACATGTATTTTATTATACGCAGTACATTTTCATGTGTACGAGGTACATATTTCATTTGACATGGTACATTTTGCATTACATGCAGTGCCTTTTCTGTTTCATATGGTGGTTATTTAATAATATGCAGTGCAAAATTGTGTAGATACAGTAGAATAGCCATATTATGGTGTACATATATACAGTCAGTGTAGTGTGGTGGTTTTTTGATAATATGCCGTAGTTTTACCATTATATGCAGTGCATTTTTCATTACGATGATCATACTTTCCGTGAGCTAGAAAACTGCTAGACTGAACGCACAGCAGGTAAATGTATCCACACCGATTAAACGTAAATGAAGTTGTTAGTAAAAAGTGGATATAGCTCATTTTACATCTATAAAAACTAACGTTTTGCTCAATAACATTCCAATGCAGCAGTATGTCTCAACAAAATTCGGGATATCTTATTATTTTACTAATACCACGTAAAAAACAATTTTGGTACGAAAGATCAAATTCATTTCAATGCATTTGTCTATTAAACGCAATGCTATTTTAACAGTATTACATACAGTGGAGTAACCTAGAAGTATGGAACAGCGAAACAAGTAAAACATGGTTTGATACCGTATTGAGACATACATGAGTGGGTATACTTAAGGGGGAAATGATGTATCTCATGTAAAAGCGAAGACTGTTCTTAGCAAAACTACACCTTTTGCTACAATTTTTACAAACGTCGTTTGAGGCAGATACAGCAAAATTCGTTAACATATTGAAAAGTATTTTCTCGACGCGATGACTAACTTATAGATGTGCAAAGAAAAATTGCAAAATACAATAATGTGATTCTTCTTTTAGAAAGCCAATTGAAACTTTATTTAGTAAATTCTGAAGTAAGCAACGACACATAACAGTAGATCTTCCACCATCTTAAACCAGTGTAGCCCATGAACAGCCTGTGTGTTCAATATAATAAAGCACGCGAGTGTCAGGAACTTACAATACTGTTTAAGCGCTGATGCAAGCGCATGATTGTGTTATGCATGTAAAAAGCGACTTGCATGACTTATCCATAGTGTCCGAAAACCGTATTCACAGTGTCGATGTTGAAGACAGCGGTTCAATTGAAATGCACCAGCCTCGTTATCAGCAGGCCCCGGGTCTGAATCGATTTAGGTCACAATACACCAAATAATGTCCATGTTCATGACTATGTATAATAATCAAAGCACTGAAAGTGCTGAGAGCAGAGGACTAACTGCAGATCAAGAGTAACCTAAATTTGGACCTAGATTTACCGATCAAAAAAGTCGAACAAGAACACTTTACAATAACACTTTCTTTTGTACATATATTTAATAATATAGGAGTTGAACGAAAAATACTGTACAGACAGTATGGACATCTTTAGATATCCTAAGATTTGATACAAATTACTTCCCTTATAATGCCCATCTGATATCTGGGAAGTACCCATTCAGCATCCCTTCTGGCTTACAATGGGTTTTAGCTGTTATTGTTTATGCAATTAACACATATACATGTCATATCAAAATCAATTGAAGGTGTCAGCATTACAATAAAAGATGAATTGAGTGACCAATTATAATATCAATGCAGAAATAGAATCCTGTGTAATTTACATTTTCGTTCTTATGAGTAAATTTATCTTATTAAATATCTTGCATATGATTTGTCACTAAAATAGATCAACTAAATAGTCAAAGTTATATTAGACGTGTATGTTGTATCTTTACAAAATATCAACTACTGTTACTATCATTTAAGTAGTATGATTTTCTTCAGGTATATATTTTATCACTGGGACTTGACTATCTGGAAAAGAAGTTTGAGTCAAAATCGAAAGCTGCTTCCACTCGATTCACAGATATGTACATGTGTTTCCATGCATTCGTTTGTTGACAGCGTAGAAATACATTTTCCATTTTCAATTCTGTAATTCCTATATTTCAACAGCACATTTCTTTGGAGTTCTTTTTATTACATAAGTGATGTCAAATAAATACCATTTTTTCTGGCTTTTAGAGTCTATTCATCATGGCCGCGGATGTATTTGGTGTAATTTGACCTAGAAAGCGGTCTATAGAGGATATACAATCTTGAACATAAGGCAATCTTACTCACGGACTATGAGTAAGGTTACGAGCTAGAGCCCATCCTATCAACTCATCCTAATTGATTGAATACCGCGAATACCGTTACGAATACGAATGCAAAACGTTCCATTAAAAGCCGATTATGACATGATTAAGGGAGAATTGATAAAGCAAATAATATCAATATACAGAGAAAAAATACTCATCTGCGGGTAAACTAACTAACAATGAAAATGGTGACAGAATATTTACAGTCAGTAAGTTATCTCTACAGGAACATCTGCCACTAATCATGATACCTGCGACCTCCTGCACCTGGAGCGGACGATCTACCAATACACCTCCGAAGTGATAAATTGTAAAAAAGCCTGATGTCAGTTTTATCAGTTTTGGTAACTTACCCAGGAAACGCCGTGATATAACTGAAAAAAATGTTAAAATCGGCCTAACATACATGTACCAAACAAACAATTAACAACAAAAACATAAATACGTATTGACTTGTCAAAAAAGATACAAGGGGGCAAACAGTCAAATAGAGAGTGAACCTGATTTAGATTAATAACTTAGATAAGGAAAGTCAATTAGTAAAACCGTTCAGGTTAAAAGTTTAAAATCTGTATTGCACAATGTGGTATCACATTGGTACTTGCAGCCGTTGGTAAGTCGCACTTCCACGCAACAATTGATCGTACCCAAGCCGTCGAAACCGGTGATGGCATGAATTATACCCCAGACAAAACAAATCACCTTAATACGACCGCCACATAGGTAAACCTACCCCGGACTACATACAATTGATTGATTGATTAATTAATCAATATAGTTGGTTGTTTAATTGATCGATTGATTGCAGATATATTGATTTTAAAGTTGAATTTGTATCGTTGCTATTTTCCCCGGAAAACACCATGGCATGAATTATACCCCAGACCAAACAAATCACCTTAATACGCCCGCCATACCGATAAACCTACCCCGGACTACATACAATTGATTGATTGGTTATTTGATTAATTTACTACTTTTCCACAGTGTTTTCAATTCGTGTAACCAATTCTATGTTTCAAATCACCAAGACCGCTAATTTATTCACGACTTGTTTCAAAGCAGATGACTCTTTTTAACAAATGAGTTACAACGATACAATTTTCTGAATGTAATTTGTGGTAGATTTTCATGAACCCGCTTATAGTCCCCGGTCGAGAGTTTTGAGGATTTGTTCTCGAGCCTTGCTTCGGTTAATAGAACCGAACATTGTTTATTTCTTTTGAATTGTACATCGTTATACATTCTCATACAAAATACAACATATACAATACATCACATGAAAACATGAGGCGAACGGCATAGAAAACAGGGGTTGTTTACTACAAGTTAAAGAGGACAAACAAATCACATGATGTTATAACAGAGGAGAAAATATCGGGGGAATGGCAAATATAGTGGTTCTAAGATAACAATGAATTACGGTCATGTTAGTTCTTGCTTTTGATGCATCATTAACAAACTTAGCTACGTTGCATACTGTTACTTTGTTTTACATATAAAAGTGAAAACAGTCCTCATTGTCATTGGAGTTTCAACACAAACAAAAACGTAGATTTCTATATATATGAGCCGTCCCACGAGAAAACCAACACTGCTGACTCTGCGTAAAGTATCAGCCTAAGCATGCCGCACAGCCTTACACAGGACAGACACTTTTCGCCTCCTATGGATTTTCTATTTCAAGAATAATTCCTCTATACCTCTATCCCCCTGAGACGGAATGTGTCGGCCCTGATCAGTCTGCGTGGAGTGCGCAGGCTGATCTGGGTCGATACATTACGTAGAGGCCATAATGTTGGTTTTCTCGCGAGACGGCTCATATCCTTTCCCTCCAATACCGTTGACCTGTAAAATCACTGGTCGAGATTTCGGGAATGTCGATTTTCCCATGTCTCAGTCAAATTGATAACATCTTAGACTAATCAAATTATGTTAACGTCTTATATTAGTCATAATAAAGTTTTACCCTTACCAATATACAGACGTTTTCAAGCTTTCTAACGACTTTGCAGCAGACGACTTTTGCAACAATGTTATCAACTCTGTATTTATTAATTTTATTTCATTTATATAAATATTCCATATTTTTGTTCTAGTGTTTTCAAAGTCGTCTGCATCAAATTTGTCGTATGTGGGAAAGGATTAATGAAAAGCCTATATCGTTTTAAACGGTCAACCTTGTATCAATGGTTGACTATTTTGACATCCATTTTGAGTTATCTTATATATTTGATCAGGGAGGCACAGAGGGGGTAGATAAGGGGGGAGTAAACTGGTATTTTCCCCACAATATCTCTCTTATAAGTTAACCAAACCCTATGTTGTGGGTACTCAAAATAATCGTCTCACGGAGACGATTCTTTTAAGTACCCACAGCATAGGGTTTGATTATCAAATAAGGATTTGAGAACATGAAAAATGCCGCTTATCTAGAGCTCTGGAGTAGGAAAAGTTGAAAACGGCGTAAAACTCTAATTAAACAAACAGGATGGTAGGAGTCTTATTTAAGTTCCTGTATCGAGTACTTGTATTAAACACTGTTCTAAATTGGGGTTTCGGATATAAACTACAACCAAACCACAGAAAAGCGCAAGTTAAACCCATAATTTGAAACATGTATATATTTATTTGTTTGAGCATGATGTGTGTTTGTTCTTCTATTTATTTTGTGTTAGAAAACTCGTGTTTATCTCCCACTGATTAGAGGAAATAAATAAATAGATAATCAACACTTGTTTTATATATTTGATCAGGGGAGGTAGAAAATGATGAAAACGGCGTAACACTCGAATTTAAACAACAGGGATGTAGGAGTCTTATTTTAGTTCCTGATTAAACTTGTATCAAATAGCAACCAAAAAGCGTTTGTTTTCAGTCGCTAATTATGGACGTTCGCCTGTGAGAACAAGTTTGACATGTATTGACATTTATCAAGTACGTGATATGTTTCATTGTTTACTAAATAAAGCTTTATTGAGTATGCTCTTGTTATGCTGACGTCGCACCTTGTTTTTAGGGGTTCATTAACTGACAATTTCTCGTCTACAAGCACGATTCCGCCAGACAAAGACAGTGTAATCAGCAGGTAAACCTCGTTACGCCACTGGAAAATCCCTAAACTGTAACTTCATTCAGACGTATACGCATCATGGTTTCCCGGAAGTATGTAACTCAACTTACCAGGATTTCGATTCATTTTTACGGCCCGTAATCGGCTGAATGCTGCAAGACTTCGAGCGTGACGCCCTTAGGTTGATATCCCATTGAACGTAGGCTCACGTCACCGTGTACCACGTCTTTATTTGGCTCGAAAATATGTTGGATTGATAGGAAGGTAGGATTGTTTTTAAAGATGAGTACATACTTATTCTTCATGAAGCAGATGGCAGGATGCGAGTATAGAGACGGAAATGTGAAAGGCTTGGCTTTACTTACATCGTTCAACCTAATCGCTACGGGGGCGGAAATGTTTTGGTATGGATCGGTATTTCACATAGCGGGAAGACAGAACTTAAAACCGTGCGTGATAACCTAAATAGGTTCGTTATTGCTATATACTGATTATTGTTCCAGCCATCGTTCATACTGATGTTCTCCAGCAAGATATCGCGCGCTCTCAATGCCCGTTACACAGCGAACGTTCTGGAGGTAAACAACATTGAATACCCTAATTGGCCAGCGAAATCACATGAATTTACCCCGATTGCGTATGTATGGGATTATCTAGGACGATAAGGAGATACGAACTAGTAGTACTGGTACCTAACCCAGGAAAAAACGTGATAAAACTGGAAAAGAAATGTTGAAAACGGCGTAAAACACTAAACGATAAATAAGCAATTAATACTATGAGACGCCGTGTTTAGCTGTCATTTACAAAGGGTTAGATATATGAAATATTGACATGGACTGATTATTTTTTTGTTTTACCGCTTCGTTTAACATGAAATTGAAATATCGTTATTTGTCAAAACTGTTTGATATAAACAATGGATAATAAATGAACTATACGGTAGGTAATTAGGTTTTACTTTTATTCTTTTGTTCTCCAAATTTGAGTGCGCAATGTAAAAATCAGTGACTAAACTGTTTCTTCTGCGTATACTGTATTGAACGTTCATGCATGTTTTACGGTCATAACATGACTAATTTGCTAAGCTCCGTTTTATATCTAAGCAAACGTTTGGCTCAGTTGTGCCTTTAATACCACTATGAATTTCAGCTTGGAAAAACGCACCAGTTAAGGTCATGAATTCAGATTTTTGTGTTACATAACTCTGTCGTGTATTAGCAGGACCCTTTTTCACATAAGAAGTTATGGTCATAATCTCTCTGCAAAACAAGCTAAGCTATCCCTGCAATGGTCTAAGCAACGTTAGGAAATGAAATATATCAGAAGACTTACTTCCCCTAGTCCATTACATAATATAAGCGCTTTACGCAAAATACAAAGAACCAAAACAAGCGTCTTAGCTAACCTATCCTGCAATGGTCTGAGGTAGATAACTTTTGAAAATTGTAATTAATATTATGGTCTAAGGGAAACAACTTTAGAAGATGAAATATATCAGTTATTTCCCCTATACCATAACATCATTAAAATACAAGAACGACTGTCGTAGGAAAGTTATTCTGCAATGGTCTAACATCTTTTGAAAATCATATCAATTTTATAGTCTAAGGAAAATATCTATAGAAAATGAAATATATCTGAGTTATTTCCCAAAGACCATAAAATCATTAAAATACAAAAACGACCGTCTTAATCTGCAATGGTCTAAGGGAAACAACTTTAGAAAATGAAATATTATTTCTCTGTACCATAAAATCATTAATATACAAAAAACGACTGCCTTTATCTGCAATGATCTAAGGGAGACAACTTTTGATAAATTATATCAATTTTATGGTCTAAGGGAAACAACTATAGAAAATGAAATATATCTGAAGCACGAGTTATTTCCCCTGGACCATTCAATTTCTGAAATCGGATTAAACCGCTGTCTTAGCTTTTGACAAATGTTATTTGTTTTATGGTCTAAGGGAAATAACTCTAGAAAATGAAATATATATAAGAAACACGAGTTATTTCTCCTAGACCATAAACTATAAAAGCCTTACATAAAATACAAAGAGCAAAAACAAGCGTCTTAGCTGAGCTATCCTGCAATGGTTTAAAGGAGACAACTTTTGAATTTAATTTAATGGTCTAATGGAAACAGCACAAGTTATTTCCCCGAGACCATTATATTTCTGAAGTCGAATTATATAAGTGCTTTACATAAACTACAAAGGCCCAAAACAAAACTTAGCTTACCTATCCTGCAATGGTCTACAGGACACAACGTTTGAAAAATGTAATTAATTTTATGGTCTAGGTGAAACAACTCTAGAAAATAAAATATATCAGAAGCACGAGTTATTTCCCCTAGACAATAAAATCATTAAAATACAGAAACGACCGGTTAAGTCTGCAATGGTTTTTGAAAAAAGTTATTAATTTCATGGTCTAGGGGAAACAACTCTAGAAAATGAAATAAATCAGAAGCACGAGTTATTTCCCTTAGACCATAACATTCTGCAATGGTCTTAGGGAGACATCTTTTGAAAAATTATATTAATGTTATGAATTAAGTGATACAACTATAGAAAATGAAATATATCTGAAACACGAGTTAATTCCCCTCGACCATAAAATCATCAAAATACAAAAACGACCGGTTTTGTCTGCAATGGTTTTTGAAAAAAGTTATTAATTTCATGGTCTAGGGGAAACAACTCTAGAAAATGAAATAAATCAGAAGCACGAGTTATTTCCCTTAGACCATAACATTATTAAACCACAAGAACGATCGTCTTAGGGCTTTTCTGCAATGGTCTTAGGTTATGGTTAGGTCAAAGTTATTAATTTCATGGTCTAGGGGAAACAACTCTAGAAAATGAAATAAATCAGAAGCACGAGTTATTTCCCTTAGACCATAACATTATTAAACCACAAGAACGATCGTCTTAGGGCTTTTCTGCAATGGTCTTAGGGAGACATCTTTTGAAAAATTATATTAATGTTATGAATTAAGTGATACAACTATAGAAAATGTAATATATCTGAAACACGAGTTAATTCCCCTCGACCATAAAATCATCAAAATACAAAAACGACCGGTTTTGTCTGCAATGGTTTTTGGAAAAAGTTATTAATTTCATGGTCTAGGGGAAACAACTCTAGAAGATGAAATAAATCAGAAGCACAAGTTATTTCCCTTAGACCATAACATTATTAAACCACAAGAACGATCGTCTTAGGGCTTTTCTGCAATGGTCTTAGGGAGACATCTTTTGAAAAAGGATATAAATGTTATGAATTAAGTGATACAACTATGGAAAATGAAATATATCTGAAACACGAGTTAATTTCCCTTGACCATAAAATCATCAAAATACAAAAACGACCGTCTGTCTGCAACGGTCTGAGGGAGACAACTTTTGAAAAATGATATAAATGTTATGGTCTAAGGGAAACAACTTTAGAGAATGATATATATCTGAAGTACGAGTTATATCCCCTAGAGCATTCAATTTCTGATACCGGAAAATTTAAACGCCGTCTTTGCTCAGATGCTTTTCAAAAGTCTAAGGGAGACAACTTTTGACAAATGTTATTTGTAAAATGGTCTAAGGGAAACAACTTTAGAAAATAAAATTTATGAGAAGGACGAGTTATTTCCCCTAGACCATTACATTTCTTAAGTCGGATCATATAAGTGCTTTACATAAATACAAAGGCCAAAAACAAGCGTCTTCGCAATGGTCTAAGGAAGACAACTTTTGAAAAATGTAATTAATGTTATGGTCTAGGGGAAACAACTCTAGAATATGAAATATATTAGAAGCACGAGTTATTTCCTCTAGACCATAAATATATTAAAATACGACCGTCTTAGTCTGCAATGGTCTAAAGAAGACAACTTTTGAAAAATGATGTTAATTTGATGGTCTAGGGGAAAAAACTTAAGAAAATGAAATATATCAGAAGCACAAGTTATTTTCCTTAGACCATGACATTATTAAACTACACCGCTATTCTGCAATGGTCTTAAGAAGACATTTTTTGAAAAAAGGATATCAATTGCATGGTTTAAGTGAAACAACTATAGAAAATGAAATATATCTGATTATTTCCCCTAGACCATAAAATCATTAAAATACAAAAACGACTTTCTTAGGCTGCAATAATCTAAGGGAAACGACTTTTGAAAAATGATGTCAATTTTATGGTCTACGGGAAACATCTTTAGAAATTGAAATATATCTGAAGCACGAGTTATTTCCCCTAGACCATTTAATTTCTGAAATCGGATCATTTAAACGCTGCCCTGCAATAGTCTAGGGAGACAGCTTTAGACAAATGTTATTATTTTGTTGTCTAAGGCAAACAACTTCAGAAAATAAAATTGATAAAAAGCACGAGTTATTTCCCCTAGACCATTACATTTCTGAAGTCGGATCATAAGCGCTTTAAATAAAATGCAAAGACCCTAAACAAGCGTCTTAGCTAACCTAATCTGCAATTGTCTCAGGGACACGACTTTTGAAAAATGTAATTAATTTTATGGTCTAGGGGAAACAATTCTAGATCAAAGCACTAAAAGTGCTCACAGCAAAACTGTAGATTATATTTGGACATGGATTTACCGATCCCAAAAGTGTAACTTGAACACTTTACAATAGCTCTGTGTTATGTCCATATATCGAATGATAACGGAGTCGAACGCAAAATACTGTACACACAGTATGATGGTATATAGATACACCATGCACTCGTAAGAAGGACACATGAGATGAGACATGCATGTAAGAATTAAGAAAGAAGACGCATGAGCATGTAATGTTTATAAATAAGAATGTCATGAAAGATGCAATAAGCATCATACACCATGCACCCGTAAGAAGGACACATGAGATGAGACATTTATGTACGAATTAAGAAAGAAGACGCATGAGCATGTAATGTTGTATTGTGTTTGTTGTTAATTTGTTGTTGTTAATCTTTACGGGTGTTCTTAATTTTGTTGATGGGTTTCTAAATTTCCAATCGGTTTAACAACACATACTCTACATATACATTGAAATAAAACTTAGACAAACTCTTTGGCCATTTCATACTTTGCCAAGTACCTTTAAGACTTGTCGGGACAAACTGGTCATACGTCAACATCTTCAGTTCCTCCAACGGTGAGATGGTCACAATGCTGTCTAAATTGGAAACTTTAACATAGTTGTCTAACGAAAACACAATATATGTTGCTTGATTGAGACCGGTGCCATACCATAGGCAATGTCAAGGTTATCGGGTGTCGGATTGCTTCTATGGTGTGTATTCGGTTCTTTTAGTTTGTCATCAGGCCAAGCCGAGCCCCGGTAGCTGTTAATCTATGGCTTCTCAGTTCAAACCCAGCTAGGCCAACATTCTTTCCGACGTTTGTCAAAAATGAATGCGACTAGCGGCATTCGTCTTCCAACAATGTACTTACAGTCTATTTGGGAAAGCAGCCAGTTGCTTGGGAAATAAGTTTGTGTGAAATACTGTTATGATAAAGCCAGGAAACACATGAGTAGGTGATCTTGGCGCCGTGAACAGTTGTGAACATACTCCCGTTAAGTATTGGTTAGGTGAACTTGCTGCCGTAATATGAATGAACAATTGTTGATAACGGCGTTAAATCCTGCTCAATCAATCATTAGGGTCCATAGTCCCTTTCATCATTCCGATTAAAATACCTCGCTCATTATATCATTTTTTTTGTGAAGAGGAACAACCAGTCGAATGAATGGCAGCATTACTTTACCTTTGTCACGTGCAGGCGCATTTAGACGTTACTGCAGTAGACAACATGAACGCTTGGTGGCAAAATGCGAAAATGTTCACAATGAGTAATTTTCAATTTGCAACAATGCGTTTTCAATTTCAGTCCTTAATTTATAGAAGTTTTCCAGTTTTTGTCTTGATGTTATCAAAATCATCTGCCATGTAGTTGTTCTTTCTTGAAAAGGGGATCCGTTTTTAGGTGTTTTGAAATGTCATCATTAGACCACACCAAATATCGTTCACGCGCTACAACCAAACTGAAATGCTTTTATAATGAAAAGGAATGATCCCGTCGGACTATGTTCGCTCGAAATCGGTCAATAGTGTCATGAAAAACTAGAGAAAATAAGAATGGTTGGCGTTGAAAAACACCAGGCATATACAGAACAATGAATGTTTCAAACTTTATTTGACAGAAACAAACAAATAACGTATTTACTTAACACACTATTTACAATTATACAACTATTGTGAATTGTTTAGAATTGACAATATAGTGTCGTTTGTAATGAAAATTGAAATGCATTTGCGTACAGCCTGTGCAGAGCCTCTCAGTCTCGCCACAGACTTAACTGTCTGTGATTTAGTTCCAGATGCGTAAAGATTTTGAAAAGTGTAGTAATGGCTGCACTCCATGGCGCTCAGGTTTACGACTGGCTGGCTGGTTTCATACCAATACCAGGGTGTATTCAGATTTCCATACCATTACCAGGGATACACTCAGATTGACGTGTCAATACCACGAGTGTTCTCAGATTGACGTGTCAATACCAGGAGTGTACTCAGATTGACGTGTCAATACCAGGGATGTACTCAGATTGCGTGTCAGTACCAGGGATGTACTCAGACTGCGTGTCAATACCAGGGATGTACTCAGATTGACGTGTCAATACCAGGGATGCACACACATCACCTTATATCTTTTAGTAATAACCAATTTCATTAAAACCAGACATAAACTTCGCTAGCTCGTATAGGATCTGATGACTACCTCGTAAAGGTCGTCTCAGATTGACCTTTGCGTCAGCCAATCAAAGCGTCGCCTACCAACTCGTTATGTATAAAACTATGTATGTAACCCGTATAAATAAACGAGATGGATAAGTTGTGATTATCAAATGTTCCTATTGTAGAACCGAACATTAGTTGTATCGTGCGATTTCATTGGATAAAAAAAGTGCACCTTCTAATTAATATTAAAGTGTATAGGGTCAATTCGAGTCGGTTTCGTAAGATCCAATATACGTTTAGCGAAGTATGTTGGTCCGATTTAACAACCAGATTGGATAATATACGAACGATAACTTCGTTTCGGTGATTTTTTTAATTTTCATAACTGTAATCCTACCTTAAAGCTAAATATCGTTGAGAAAATGTCAGACCTAACACTCGAACGAGCCATTACTGGTAGTTTTGAATACACTTCTCTACACCTTGTCAGTTTCGATTCCAACAATCAAAGTATAGCTTTTAGGTTACACGAGCAAGACGATCTGATCTCAAATCGCTGAATTAGTATAACTCTAATACACTACTTTATTTAAACCAGTCCTAAGCTTCGCTACAGAGGTAATCGCCTGTAAAAGACCTGACGACTGCCTATTACAGGTCGTCTCAGGTTGACCTTTGCGTTAGCTAATCAAATTGTCACCTACAAAAACTTTAGTTATCAATGAAGGGATAACACATATTATGTAAACGATATAGAGAACTGATGGCTGTCGAGTGTTCAGATAAGATGAATATTTAAATGCACAGGGTCAATTCGATGCAACCTTTTGTTTGCCATTTCGTCAGATCCAAGATACGAACAGCGAAGTATTTTGCTCTGGGTTTGATACGAATATCTCACACATACAAGCTAATCAATCAGAGAGAGCAGTGATAGATCTTACTCTCACTAGAACGATAACGGTGTTAGAAAATTATGAATACATTGTACCATACACTATACAATTACATCCAAAAATCGTATTTATAAAATGCAGATATAATTTGAATTTTATAAAAATTGTAACTTTATGTCATCTCCCTTTCGTTTTTGTTTTGTTTCTTTTTTCGCATTTGAAAAAAAGTTCTTCGTGTTGTTCCTCCTCCTCCTCCTCCTCATCCTCGTCATACGCCAATAAATAGTCCAGAATATTCTGAACCGGCCAATACAATGATGTTATGTGATGATGCGTTGTCTACATACACGGATGTATACTGCTTTTCCTGAAAGTATTTAAAAGAGTACACGCATTGAAAACGTTAACTTTTCAAAGTACCCATGCGTAATCTCCTAAAAGTGTTTTAAAGAGTACACGCATTGAAAACGTTAACTTTTCAAAGTACCCATGCGTAATCTCCTAAAAGTGTTTTAAAGAGTACACGCATTGAAAACGTTCACCTTCCAACCTACCCACGCATAATCTCCTAAAAGTATTTTAAAGAGTACACGCATTGAAATGTCACCCAAGTACAAATGGATAGCCATACCTACTTGCAAACCGTTTGTGCTTGTGACACATTCAGAATACAACGTGGGCACATTGTTCGATCCCTGTTCGAGGTGGCCGTATCAAGTGTGCGTTACATTGGAAACATGCGCAGGTGTATATGACTAAGACACTATTAGAAATAGCTTATAGCCAAAATACGAACAAATAAGTGACGATATTCGAGACAATATACTGGCATGAAATGTTACAAATGGCATTTGTTGCGTCATTTTATCAAAAGATTACGGCATTTAACCACCGTTACCTTTCTTAACCCCTTCTCACATACATAAATTCTGCAGCAGGCGACTTTGAACTCATCTTGGCAAAACTATGGAACATAATGATAACATAGAGTTGAAAACATTGGAGCAAAGGTCATCTCCTGCAAAGAAGTCAGAAAGCTAGAAAACGTCAGTTTACCTACTCATGTTTTTAACCAGGTTTTCCAAAGGAAAACTCTGGTTATTAGTTTGGCGAAGTCGGCGGGCGGGCGGGCGGGCGGGCGGGCGGGCGGGCGTCAACTTTCCTTGTCCGGACCATAACTTTGCCATGCATAGAGATATTTTCAAATAACTTGGCACAAACATGCACCATATCAAGACGATGTGCCAAATGCAAAACTTGTGTCTGTAACTTCAAGGTCAAGGTCACAGTGACAACAAATAGACATCAGTTGAACTTTTCTTGTCCGGACAATAACTTTTTCATCCATAGAGATATTTTCAAATAGCTTGGAACAGATATACACCATATCAAGACGCTGTGTCATATGCACAATTTATGTGTTTAGCTTCCAGGTCAAGGTCACAGTGATAGAAAATATACTTTACTTGAACTTTTTTTGTTCAGACCATAACTTTACCATGCATATATATATTTTCAAATGATTTTTTTTGTGAATAATCAAATCTATAACATTCTATAAGCAAACAGAGCAGACCCTGATCAGACAGCTCCTACAGAAGCTGTCTGATCTGGGTCCGAAGTCATGAAACTTACTCAATTTGAGCATGTTAACATAATTATTACTATTGTAGTTACACACTTAGATTACAAGGCTAGGAAATTGGCTCGTTGCAAAGTAGATTTCAGTTACAAACTAAAAGTAGATTTGCTTCCAGGTCAAGGTCTTTAGCTTTCAGGTCAAGGTCATAGTGACAGAAAATATACTTTACTTGAACTTTTTTTGTTCAGACCATAACTTTACCATGCATATAGATATTTTCAAATGATTTTTTTTGTGAATAATCAAATCTATAACATTCTATAAGCAAACAGAGCAGACCTACAGAAGCTGTCTGATCTGGGTCCGAGGTCATGAAACTTACTCAATTTGAGCATGTTAACATAATTATTACTATTGTAGTTACACACTTAGATTACAAGGCTAGAAAATTGGCTCGTTGCAAAATAGATTTCAGTTACAAACTAAAAGTAGATTATTTTTTTCCCCAAACTTTGTCCTCAAGCTAACAGAGCTTTTTTAGTTTGAGCATCATGCTCAACTTAAGCATCATGCTCAACTTTAGCATCATGCTCAAACTAAAAATGCTTCGTAACCATGGCGACAAACTTCAAACATGGATTTTTTATTCTCATCGTTGGTTTGTAATTTCACCCTATTTTGCAATGAGCATATTTCATAAACTTGTAACTCAAGCATCTAACTTCAACAACAATATTTCTATTACATGCTCAAATTGAGTAAGTTTCATAACCTCGGGCCCTGGATCTAGTCTGTTTGCAAAGGCATAAACGCGTTACTATCAAGTAAAGGGTTAAGGCAGATCACTGATTATCAACCTGGCATTAGGGATCCTAAAATGTGGCTGCTTACAACAAAAGGTTGCTTAATATCTGTTATCTATTATATGTTCTTAATAAATGAGGCCATCAACACACGATTGACTGTATTGAACTGATATTTGTTAGATAAAATTGTGATATATTTAATTGACAAAGTAATAATGATTATTCATCAATAGAAATATTCCCTGTTACTTGAATTAGTAGCTTTGATTAACTATTAACAGAAAGATTTGACAGATATGTTAATTCTTAATCAAACACCTTCCATTATAGAAAACCTGGTTTCATGGAATTTCCATGTCTTGTTCCTTGCTTTCTCACACCAGTACTCCACAAAACATTCCTTCCAAGCAACTGGCGTCTTTATAAGTGTAATAAAGCTCTATAACACCCAACCCCCCAATGATATTCGGAGATCCGAATCAAGACCCTTCCTGACGCGTCCAATAATTTGGATGAAAATGTGGCCAAAACCAAATCAACAAACAATACCTGTAGATGCAGGGTACCAGTTACTGTAATTGTAAACAGTGTTCTGTGTTTTGTTATACCGGTAATAGTTGCAATGGAACTGAAAAAGAGAAAAAGATATTTCATAAATCATTCAGCAAGATTCAGCGACAATGAAAACACGATTACATGTACACCGATAGACGGAATTCTAGAGATCCTTCACATGGCCGTGCGTTGTTACGGTATGGGTAGGTGACGAGTTTGGAACTCAACCGGTTTGTGCAATGGTTTGGAATTAAACCGGTTCCTTACCAGTCGCCTACATGTATCTTTACCATAATTTTAAACCCGACATGTTATGATCACTCTTCGGTTGTTTTCAAAACAGACGCAACTAAAAGTTCATGATCTAACCAGATGTCCAGATAAGAAGGTGTATACAGCTCTTTTCCTCACAATATCTCCTTTATTATCCAACTAAATCTTATGGTGTGAGTACTCAAAAGAATCGTCTCATTGAGACGATTCTTTTGATTACCCACAACATATGGTTAGATGGTCAAAACAGGAATTCAGAACATGCAAAACGTCCCTTATCTAGAGCTCTCGCTCGTTCTTATAGCGCACGACGTCGTCTTAGATTGTCATTTGCGTCGGCCAATGAAATCGGAGACGACTGTGTATGCGGTGTCGTCAGATCTCACATACGCGCAAATGTCGTTTGACTTTAATAACAGTGAGACCAAGTGTAAACACACGGGTCGATATTTTGGCATATATGTAGGTTGCGTTGGAAACTAAGTATATTTCCTTGAGCAAAAACCCTAGGCACATATAAATATATTTTACTTTTGAAGACTCTACACTTGCCATACCGCCTCGGTGTTGTAGTGGTAAATCGTCCACCTCGAGTGTGGTAGGTCAGTTCAAACCAAAATGGTAGTAATGACTGCCTTGCTTGGCACTCAGGGTTGCGGGGTTAGCATTACGACTGACTGGCTGATGTCAGGATAAATGGATCAGAAGTGCTGGTAACTTACCCAGGAAACGCCATGATATAACTGAAAGGTCTTGAAAGCGACGTAAAACACCATAAAAACAAACGAAATCTACCCTCGGAATGTGTCGGCCGGATCAGTCTGCGCGGACAGCGCAGGCTGATCTGGTCGATACATTACGCAGTGTCCAGGAAACGCCGGGTAATACATACAATATTGTTAACCTGTGTATAAACAAACAACACACCTGGTGTGCCTATACAATTTAACATGAATAAACAGCGATCTACGCGAAAAGCGCGTTGATGGGCAGATATATTTCAAAACCGAAGGTAGTATTGTTTACGGCATTGATCAGTCCTTTCCCATATGCAGACGCATTATCACGTATCTGCAGCAGACGACCTTTGACATATTGCGACAAAGGGAGAAATTGCTAAGATTGAGCAATTTGTCCACAATTCTTTTTTCATTTATATTTAATAATCGTACTTGCGTTAACTGATATAAATTTTGCAAAGATGCTTTTGAAGTCGCCTGCAATGGATTTGTTGTATGTTGGAAATTACTTTGAAGTTTAATCATATTTTATTGCCATTATACATGTATAAATTACAAACGAACAAAAGAACAAAAATAACAGAATATATAGGCAAGATGGTCTGGCCACAAGTTCTCTCAACTAAGACAAGGCCATTCCCTTTTTTATATAAAATGATGCATACAGGTAAAGTGTTATATCTTTTTTAGGTATATCACCCTTATATTGCTTGATTTGTTGGTATTTAGCCCATTAGTGGAATCCCCAATGTTAACCCTGTCCCAAACCTGGGCGCACTTTGACGCGTCTGCAGCGGACGATTTTTGAAAACATTTCAGCTGAAGGTTAATGCTGATGAGTCTAGCAATCTTTCCTTTTTCCACAATGTTTTTAACTATTTGCAATAATCATATTTTCATTTGAAGATATATTCCGTATCTTTGAAAGTAAACAGATACTTGTGGGAAATGATCAAAGGAAGAAAATACTCACGTATTAGTTTTGCACATAGAATCTATACATATGGACACTTCCACATGCATTGACGACTTGATCCGACTCTTCTTTTTCGAGCGAACCTTAAGGCGTAGGTTTGCTGTAAAATGATAGACGCCGTCTCTGGGGACTATAAAACGCCCTTCTTCTGCGTTAAACGCGTCGCCCCTTTGGAAAGATCCGGGACCAAATGGCTATAAATAAAATAAAAAAGTAGAAATCAGCATTGCGTTCAATGGACTTTGGGAAAACACAGTATATTGCCGTGTTTTGTTTTTCGATAAATCTACATTTTTCTGGAAAGAGGTGGGTTTAACGGTGTAGCGTGAACTGTTAGAGATCGTGAAAAACAGAAGTGACTTTGATTGTTCACGTGAAGGCCTTTGTTACCTTTTTTACCCTTTACCCGCTATAAACAACGTCATTTAAGTAAATCTCTGTGCAGACTACGATTAATATTCACATAGGCAACGGTCGGTTTTTTACGACGATAATCAACGGCATAAAAAACCACTTGACTTGGCAGAGTTTATGAACCGTATCTACTACTGTAACCTGATTTAGTAATTGTATCACTCTATCACTCTACAGCCGCCGTGATATGACTGAAAGATTGTTGAAAACGGCGTAAAAAAACCAATCAACAAAAGTATCACTTTACAACGGAAACAGTTCCTGGTCTTTATATCATGAAGTGGTTTCTTTAAAAAAAAAATGGAATAACAATTGTTCAGGTCAGGTATTTTTATTTGATTAACTTTCAGTTCCTGCGTTTCTGTATCATTTCGGTGCATTAGTAAGTACAAGTATCTTCTTCTTGCTGTCGGACTTCTGAAAAGTTCGGGGAAATTAAGCACGAGCAAGGTTTCAAACCAGAATGTTCACGATGTGTGTGTATGACTCCGAACATGGCAAAACGACATGCTACACTCGCTATGTGAAATTGCCGGCACGATATAACTGTAGCCTAATAACGTTAAAAATGACTTAAAATTCCAATTATATAAATCAGTGTAAATAACTAAAATTGAGAAAACCAACATTATGGCCTCTGCGTAATGAATCGATCCAGATCAGCCTGCGCAGACTGATCCGGACCGACACATTCCGTCTCAGGGGGATAGAGGTATAGAGTAATGATTACTGAAACAGAAAATCCACAGGAGGCGAAAAATGTCTATCCGGGTAAGCCTGCGCGGCATGCTTAGGCTGATCCGGGTCGATACTTTACGCAGAGTCCACACTGTTGGTTTCCTCGCGGGACGGCTCAACTGTATTACAGCATTTACTGACCTGTTGGAAGAGTTTAAGTTCCTTCAGAGAATTTCGCTGCACAATTTCCCTTGATATAAGTCTCATGGAAAACCCCGCATAAATTCTAGGTATGATCATCAAGTGCGACGTGACGTCGTCGGAAACTGTAACTGACGTCTTATTGGCGTCATTTTCTACCTGTCAATTGAACAATTACATAAATAGAACGAACCTCAAGTGTTTACGTCCTATTGCACGTTATTTTTACTGCAGTTTGGTTGGTTGCTGGAATCATTTTATGAACATGAGCATTTTCCTTGCACGCTTTTGAAGACTAATATTTGGAAACAATTTAAGATAAACAATTAAGCTTACCATAAGTACTTTTTTATTCTATTAAGGTTCTAGCTCCATATAATTGATTAAACATTCTGATATCAATCTTATTCTAAATTTGAAGAAAATTCTTAATTTCAAAATAACAACTTCTCATTGGTTTAACCAAACGGTTTAGCCAATTCGAATTATGTTACATTTCTTAATTAATAATTAAAATTAGGCGTCAGAAAGCGTCTGCACATGTACGTGGAAAGATGTATATGAATACGCATTGGCTATTAAAGTTTATATCAAGCACTAGCACTGGTTTGTTTACCCAGGGATCATGAATAAACTGTCGCCGTGATATAACTGAACTAATGTTGAAAACGGCGTAAATCTCCAATAAAAAACAAATATTGTCAGGCAATCATAATAAACGCTCGTAACAATGCATGCATGTTCAGTTACCACACAACATGCCCGAACACTCTTGTCATACATAAAAACCTATAGATATAAATAAACAGATCCGTATCAGGTCCAGCTCTGCCATGGCGAACAATCTGGAGTGTACTCTGTTGACTTGCATAATGGGAAGATTAACAAAGTACACTTACCATTTTAGCCAACAGTTCTTGTGCTCGTTTTTCGGCCGCTTCTGCAAATAATTGAATGAGATGTACGTTTAACATTAAACTGTCATGATGTCACTAAGTTCAACGCCAAGGGAGCACCCGACAGTTTGGAATTTGCCACACACAATGCCTGAGACGTGTTGGTCTAAATCAAATGTTCCATATAAAGTCAAAACCTGTACTAATGACCCCCTTGTTCTCTTCCCACGGGTGACCTTTTAACGCAGGTTGGACCGTACAGTGTGCTGACGATAACTGCGAACACATCGTTTAACACTTTCCCTAATGCAGACGCATGTTGACGCCTCTGCAACAGACGAGTTTTGAAAACATTTTGGCAAGGTTTAAACTTTTATTACTTAACCCTTTCCCTCATACGACAATACTGCAGCAGACGACTTTAAACATATTTTGTCAAAACAAAGAAAATCTCTATAAATGAATGGATAACCTATGACTGAAAGTGGAAAACATTGTGGCAAAAGGAGAAATTGCTCGTTCTGAGCGATTTCTTCTTTTGTCACTGTGTTTTCACAAAAGCCGTCTGCTGCAGAGGCGTCAGAAAGCGTCTATATGAGGGAAAGGATTAAATGGAACGAACCTGTCTTTCGAAAACAGTAAAAAAGAAGTTCTGGTTGTTCCTGCGAGCTGGGTCTTGTTTACTCTTTCACTGCCGAATTGAACAAAGTCGAATCTTCCATGTTGAAAATTGGACCATCCAATGTGAAATTTGGTCAAAGTTTAATGTCTAAATTGCAAACAGTGCAGATTTCAGAAGAGACGGCTCACCAGAATATACATTGTTTGCAAAAGCCTTTAATTGACTTTGGCAACGAAAAGGTCAATGGAGCGCCAAGGAGGGTTGCCATTTCTCTATTTTTTGAAATAATTGGTATGACCCGGGCGGGATCGAACCCGCGATCTCCCGAAAATGAGACGGGCGCTCTACCACTACACCACCGAAGGGGACTCAGGAATTACCATAAATTGTCGACTTCTTCGATTGAAATAATTTGATTTGATCTCAATTTATTTATGTACTGTATGTTTCGCAGTGTTTTTATGCTTGTAAAAGGGGTTAATGGTGAAAATGAATGTCAGTCCATGAAAAGGAACAATTTACAAGTGTTACAAGGGAAGTAAATCAAACAAATTTTGATCACTATATCGCAAAGTTGCCTCCCTTGGAAAAGCTCTCTCACAATGTATGCAAATGTCTTTAACGTTGTCTTCTGAGTTGAATACAAATGTTTAATGTATATATTTATCGCATTTTACACCTTTCAACATTAGTCCATGTGTTGTGTGGCGACAGCACTCTTATTCCTGTGCCTTGACCAATGACACTTCAGTCCAAGGATCGAAACTGGGAATTTCGGTCGTCTCTAATTAAAATATACATTGCTTCAAAACTGTAACAAGCAGAATTCCGTCTTAATGATTTATATGATTTACCTCTTATAAGTTCTTGCAAATCCGCTAAAATTTCCTCTTTAGTAAAACTTGTGCCGGGTGGCCCCGGAGGGCCTGCTGGACCGGCTGGTCCCGGAGGTCCGTGCTGAAATATAAATATAAATATTAATATAAAAAACCAAACCTCTGTGAATGCACGCAGATGCGACACAATCTAACAGACATCGTGCGTAAATGATACACGCTTAAACCTTGTAAAATACTTTTTATTTGGCTAAAATGCGTTAACTGATGGGAGAGGATGCTCTTTTGATAATAATAGGTAGGCATTAAAGAATCTGTAGATTGCCTTTCAGTATAGGTTTGGGTTAAAGAAAATGTAGATTGCCTTTCGGTATATGTCGGCGGGGTTGAAGAAAATGTAGATTGCCTTTCAGTAAAGGTTTGGGTTAAAGAAAATGTAGATTGCCTTTCAGTATATGTCGGCGGGGTTAAAGAAAATGTAGATAGCCTTTCAGTATAGGTCGGTGTTAAAGAAAATGTAGATAGCCTTTCAGTATAGGTCGGTGTTAAAGAAAATGTAGATAGCCTTTCAGTATAGGTCGGTGTTAAAGAAAATGTAGATAGCCTTTCGGTATAGGTCGGTGTTAAAGAAAATGTAGATAGCCTTTCAGTATAGGTCGGTGTTAAAGAAAATGTAGATAGCCTTTCGGTATAGGTCGTGGTTAAAGAAAATGTAGATTGCCTTTCAGTATATGTCGGCGGGGTTAAAGAAAATGTAGATTGCCTTTCAGTATAGGTTTGGGTTAAAGAAAATGTAGATAGCCTTCAGTATAGGTCGGTGTTAAAGAAAATGTAGATAACCTTTCGGTATAGGTCGGGGTTAAAGAAAATGTAGATTGCCTTTCAGTATATGTCGGCGGGGTTAAAGAATATGTAGATAGCCTTTCAGTATAGGTCGGTGTTAAAGAAAATGTATATAGCCTTTCAGTATAGGTCGGGGTTAAAGAAAATGTAGATTGCCTTTCAGTATAGGTCGGGGTTAAAGAAAATGTAGATTGCCTTTCAGTATAGGTCGGGGTTAAAGAAAATGTAGATTGCCTTTCAGTATAGGTCGGGGTTAAAGAAAATGTAGATAGCCTTTCAGTATAGGTCGGGGTTAAAGAAAATGTAGATTGCCTTTCAGTATAGGTCGGGGTTAAAGAAAATGTAGATAGCCTTTCAGTATAGGTCGGGGTTAAAGAAAATGTAGATAGCCTTTCAGTATAGGTCGGGGTTAAAGAAAATGTAGATAGCCTTTCAGTATAGGTCGGGGTTAAAGAAAATGTAGATTGCCTTTCAGTATAGGTCGGGGTTAAAGAAAATGTAGATTGCCTTTCAGTATAGGTCGGGGTTAAAGAAAATGTAGATAGCCTTTCAGTATAGGTCGGGGTTAAAGAAAATGTAGATAGCCTTTCAGTATAGGTCGGGGTTAAAGAAAATGTAGATAGCCTTTCAGTATAGGTCGGGGTTAAAGAAAATGTAGATAGCCTTTCAGTATAGGTTTGGGTTAAAGAAAATGTAGATTGCCTTTCAGTATAGGTTTGGGTTAAAGAAAATGTAGATAGCCTTTCAGTATAGGTTTGGGTTAAAGAAAATGTAGATTGCCTTTCAGTATAGGTTTGGGATAAAGAAAATGTAGATTGCCTTTCAGTATAGGTTTGGGTTAAAGAAAATGTAGATTGCCTTTCAGTATAGGTTTGGGTTAAAGAAAATGTAGATTGCCTTTCAGTATAGGTTTGGGTTAAAGAAAATGTAGATAACCTTTCAGTATAGGTCGGGGTTAAAGAAAATGTAGATTGCCTTTCAGTATAGGTTTGGGTTAAAGAAAATGTAGATTGCCTTTCAGTATAGGTTTGGGATAAAGAAAATGTAGATTGCCTTTCAGTATAGGTTTGGGTTAAAGAAAATATAGATTGCCTTTCAGTATAGGTTTGGGATAAAGAAAATGTAGATTGCCTTTCAGTATAGGTTTGGGTTAAAGAAAATGTAGATTGCCTTTCAGTATAGGTTTGGGATAAAGAAAATGTAGATTGCCTTTCAGTATAGGTTTGGGTTAAAGAAAATGTAGATTGCCTTTCAGTATAGGTCGGGGTTAAAGAAAATGTAGATTGCCTTTCAGTATAGGTTTGGGATAAAGAAAATGTAGATTGCCTTTCAGTATAGGTTTGGGATAAAGAAAATGTAGATTGCCTTTCAGTATAGGTCGGGGTTAAAGAAAATGTAGATTGCCTTTCAGTATAGGTCGGGGTTAAAGAAAATGTAGATTGCCTTTCAGTATGGGTCGGGGTTAAAGAAAATGTAGATTGCCTTTCAGTATGGGTCGGGGTTAAAGAAAATGTAGATTGCCTTTCAGTATAGGTTTGGGTTAAAGAAAATGTAGATTGCCTTTCAGTATAGGTTTGGGATAAAGAAAATGTAGATTGCCTTTCAGTATAGGTTTGGGTTAAAGAAAATGTAGATTGCCTTTCGGTATAGGTCGGGGTTAAAGAAAATGTAGATTGCCGTTCAGTATAGGTCGGAGTTAAAGAAAATGTAGATTGCCTTTCAGTATGGGTCGGGGTTAAAGAAAATGTAGATTGCCTTTCAGTATGGGTCGGGGTTAAAGAAAATGTAGATTGCCTTTCAGTATAGGTTTGGGTTAAAGAAAATGTAGATTGCCTTTCAGTATGGGTCGGGTTAAAGAAAATATAGATTGCCTTTCGGTATAGGTCGGGGTTAAAGAAAATGTAGATTGCCTTTCAGTATAGGTCGGGGTTAAAGAAAATGTAGATTGCCTTTCAGTATATGTCGGCGGGATTAAAGAAAATGTAGATTGCCTTTCAGTGTAGGTCGGGGTTAACCCTTTCCCTCGTATAGACGCTTTCTGATGCCTCTGCAGCAGACGGATTTTTGAAAACATAGTGACAAAAGAAGAAATTGCTCAAAACGAGTAATTTCTTCTTTTGCCAGAATGATTTCAACTTTTAGTCATAGGTTATCCTATCCATTCTATAGAGAGTTTCTATTTGTTGACAAAATGTGTTCAAAGTCGTCTACTGCAGATTTGTTGTATGTGGCAAAGGGTTAAAGAAAATATTTATTTTAGAAAATTAACGAATATCGTAAGACTTACAAGTGTTTTACTGCGATGTTTTCTGTTCCGTTTTTTCTTCCGTCTGTCTGACCCCTTGACACCGGTTCGATCCTCTGAGTATTTCACAAACGTGCTCCAACTACCCCTCGGGTCTATTCTCCTACGTCTGGGTGTTTCCACCTCCTGTAAAAGTAGAAACGGATATGACGTCATTAAACATGACTATTGATAACAATTGGTTTAATTTTCGTTTCATTTAAACATATATTATTATGTCCTACTTGCATTTTAAATAACGTGTTTCACATTGAAATTATTATCGATCAACATTTTACTTACCATGTCCCTCTCTACATACAAAAATGTACATCAAAAAAATAGATAAGACATCAAAAGAATAGTACATTTTTTTTTAATATGAAATGGAAATAATATCCAACTGTATATGGTTACATTGTTAGAAGATGTCATTACATACGTATACAAATTTAACATTTGAATAGCATGAGTAATCATTTATGGAATATGTCATGCTATCACAGAGAGATTTAAAAACATTTTGGCTAAAGGAGACTATTTCTTCTTTTTGAAATAATACGTGTTGGAAAGAATTGAAAACATTGTGGCAAAAAAAGAAAATTGATAATTATGATGAATTTCTTCTTTAGCTACAGTGTTTCAAAATGTTGTCAGCTGCAGGTGCGTTTAAATGTGTCTACATGTGGGAAAGGGTTAACACATGTAGTTAATTCATTCCATCATATAGACGCTTTCTGAAGCCGTTGCAGCTGACGGCTTTTTGAAAACATGGCGACAAAAGAAGAAATTGCTCAAACGAGCAATTTCTCCTTTTGTCACCATGTTTTCATCTCTGTTCAATTATTGTACTTTCATTTAAAGGGTGTTTCCATTTTGTTCTAGTATGTTTTCAAAGTCGTCTGCTGCAGGTTCGTTGTATGTGGCAAAGGGTTAATCAAAGATCAGATTCGTTCATCAAAGTTTAAACCCCTTCCCACATAGAACAGCCTCGGTTTTGTAGCGGTAGACCGCCTGCATCGGGTGCGGGAGGTCGCGGGTTCGGTCCCCGGTCGGGTCATACCAAATACTTTAAAAATGGTAGAAATGTTTACCCTTCTTGGTGCTCAGGGTTGCGGGGTCAGCATAACGACTGACTGACTGGCTGGCGTCAGAATAAATGGACAGGTATAACTGGTAACTTACGCAGGACACGCCGTGATATAATTGTACAAGTGTTGAAAGCGGCGTATGACTCCAATCAACCGTTCACATAGAACATTATATGTAGCAGATTACTCCGATCAAATCTAGGGGAAATGATAACAAAAAAGTCTAAAAATTTAAGACTAAAAATTAAATTGAGTTGAAAATGTTGTGTCAAAATACTTTTTTTAAGGCCACAATGTTAAAATCTGCTGCAAATGTCAACATGTGTGGGGAAAGATTTGAAGCTTAATTACCATGGAATCTTTTTTTTATCATAATCAGACAATATAAATTGTAAAACATCTTTATTAAACTTAATTCCATTCGTGTTTTTATGTAAAGTGAAACGATGCAGGCAATGAGTGGCGAATGCTGGTATTTCGTTTAAAAAAAAATCCAATTTGTGTGTAACAATCAATGCTAAAAATAGCGCAGACTGATCCCAGGTTATCTGTTTCGTTATTCAGAGTTTATCGGCGGAAAGATAGGTTATCAGTCTACGTTTAGAATTACGCGGAACCGTTACTTTATTCTCTCACAAAACCTAAACGACGATTAGAAAACAATGTATAAGAGGAAAAATAAAACAATACTAACTTAAATATCTACCAATGAACTTGTAATTATTTAATCGAGTTGAAATGATTGTGGCAAACGGAGAAATTGCTCATCAATTTTTCCTTTTGCCACAATGATTTCAAAAGTCTTCTGCTGCAAAGCCGTAAAAAGGCGTCTATGTATGGGAAAGAAGAAGAAAACGAGTTCCGCTGTTATATTAAATGAATCTGCTTATTATAAAAAAAAAACATGGGTATACAAACTTGCTTTTGCATAAGGACTAAAAACAGTCAATTCATCAACAATTTGCAATCTACTGCGTTTTTCTTTTTTATCTTAACCCTTTCCCACATACAAAATTATGCAGCTGACGACTTTGAAAACAAAGTGGCAAGAACTGAAAAATCTCCATAAAAAAAAATTGTTAAATAAATTGCTCACCATGAGCAATTTCACCTTTGGCCACAATGTTTTCAAAAGTCGTCTGCTGCTATTGCGTCAAAATGTGTCTGCAGGTGGGAAAGGGTTAAGGATATTAAGGTAACTAAAGCGTTTTCAATATTTACAAGTTATCGTTTGGTGTGCACCATGATGGTTTTTACGATAATACGAATTCCCATTGGACGGAATGGAATTTCATTTCCGTTTTTTTCACGAATTATGATTAATCGAATATATCTTTTCTTTCTCTATGCGAGCTCCTGTGTAAAATTTACATTCTTTTGCCATTACAACGTTTTACAATTAATTACAAACGTTCACGTCAACAATTCAATGGGTCCTGGGTTCAAAACCTTGAACATCAAACATCCTTATTTACGACGACCGATATCAAAAACTATTGCTACCAACGTTAACTGTTCTCGAGCCATGAATCCAAAAGGTCTGTATGGGAATTCTTTGAATGACTGGGAAACAGGGGAAAGACACCGACAATTTATTGAAGACGACGCAAATGAAGCATTATTTCACCTTATTGCTGTCCGAGACTGGGTCGGGTTGCTTTTTGTGGTTTTGTTTTGTTTTGTCTTTCTTTCTTTTGATATATGCCACGGTTTTATTTATTTTTATTTTGGTTTACGCCGTTTTAAACAAATAATTCGGTTATTTCACGGCTAAAGTTCACTTATGCTTAAGCCATGTGTTAACAAACCAGTATTAGGCTAGAAAATGGGCCTTGCCAACCATGACCCGGAACGCCTGGTTCCAAATCACCGTCGCTAACCACTCGGCCAAAGCGGATTCCCTTTCTAATAATCTTTATGAGCAATTTCTCAAAAAATCGTCTGCTGAAAAGACGTCAGAAAGCGTCTATATGTGGGAAAGGATTAAAGAGATCTTCAAGATAAAAACCACAGTGCTCGATATTTGCAATAAGTAAGTTTGTATGTTTATCATTTTGAAAACAAAATATGAGCCGTCCCGCGAGAAAACCAACAGTATGATCCGGGCCGGCACATTCCGTCTTAGGGGGATAGAGGTATAGAGTAATGATTCCTGAAACAGAAAATGCAAAGGAGTCGAAAAGTGTATATCAGGGTAGGCATGCTTTGACTGATCCATGTAGAAACATTATGTAGAGTCCACATTGTTTTTTTCTCACGGGATTTTCAGTCTTACTACATCTGGGTACAGAGCATATTCGCATCCGAGTCTCCACTGTCTGCCTATATAACCAGCGTACTTATAGTGATAACAGACTAGAAGTGTCTCCCTCAGTGGTTTTGCAATATCACTTTAACACTTTCCCAAATACAACAATTCTGCAGTAGACGACTTTGAAATCATATTAACAAAAATCTGAAAAATCTCAATAAATGTGGGTTCAACTATTAAATGGAGTTGAAAATATTGTGGCAAAAGGATAAATTGCTTGTTTTGAAAAGTCGTATGTAGGTGGGAAAGGGTTAAATAACCGGAGACTCACTTTTAACCCCAAATCGCTCATATATATCTCAAGTGATATTGCTTCAGTAAGAATGAGCCGGTATAATTCGAATTTGAATGAAGATTTGAATTAGCTTCCTGTATAATGAATTATAACACATACAAACCTCAAAATAATTAATTTATCTTTTTTTCTGATACAGACAACCCTTGGAAGACATTTCTAGAATTTATTCATTATGAGTAATTTCTCTTATCGAACAAATTTAGTTTTCGTTTTACAATGAGTCAAACATGTGTAAAACACTGTGGTAAAGAGAGCCAAATGGCGTTTGTAATCAATTGTTTAACCCTTTCCCACATACGCTTTTTGACGCTTCTGAAGCATTTTTTTTTCAGTAAGTATACTTTCATTTATAGAGATTTTCTCTAGTTTTGCCTAGATGTTTCCAAAGTGGTCTGCTGCTGCAGATTGGTTGTATGTTGGAAAGAATTAATAGATAATGTTATCTGTTTGGAAGGAAATAAGTCAATCAAATTAATATAGTCTTCGATCCGAACTAAAGTCTGTATTTCGATAATAATATATCAATCGACTGTGACATGCGCAAATGACCACACGTGTTCATGCAGACAATCCACCTACATTTCCATAATGTATTGTCGCTGTCTGAACTCATACTTTCGTTTGTCTCATATAAATCATGCATTCATCCTTTTTCAAAAAGATGTTGTCAATTTCGAAAGGGTTTTAAATATGATAAAATCAGGAACTAAATGATTTTTTTTATCTGGACAAAGTTTGAAATAGGCCATGTCACACGAATAACTCTTTGCGAGCAGAGATAATCCAGATCTGCCTGGGCCTCTACGCATTCTGACCAGTATTCTCCCTGTCTTCCACCGTCTCATCATAGTAGCACCATCTGGATAATGGTGAATACCTAATTCTTACTATACCAGTACTATACCAGTACTATACCAGTACTATACTAGTACTATACCAGTACTATACTAGTACTATACCAGTACTTTACCAGTATGTATTTTAACCATTCATATCGTTAATCCTTTTCCACATGCAACAAATCAGTAACACAGGTATATGAACATATCTACCCAAAATACGATAAATATCTTTTTAATGACTGTTACAATTTTAGAATTGAGTAGACAAACATGATGACTACAAACACAATATTTTCAAAAAAAATCGTCGGTTGATGATCCGTCAAAATATGTTTATAAGTGGGAACGGGTTATCACTTAACCCTCCGAAGATCGATGTTCACGTGACGCGATATAATGTTGATCGATAATAATTAATTGGGCGGTTAAACCACGCCCTTGATTAAAACAATTCGATATGTTGTATCGATAAATGTGCTTATAGCCTACTTCCAGAGTCATGGGAATTTTAACTAATAGACGCGACTAGCGTAAAGGGACTGGTTACAGGTCCGATTTGATTAAATTGATAGATTAGGGTTAAGCACCGTTTTTAACAATGTTTCAGTCATATCAAGACGACAAGACTCTAAAAACCATAACAATTTAATCTGAACTCAGAATGTGTGCTCTGGTATCCGATTGGTCAATAAAATATATATAATAAATTTATTTATTTATTGATTGAGGTTTTACGCCGCTTTCAACATTATTTCAGTTATATCACGGCGACATTTCACTTATTCATGATCCCTGGGTAAACAAACCAGTACTATGCTAGAAAACGTGCCTTGCCCAAGGGTACTCCACCATGACCGTAGTGCCGCGACTGGGGATCGAACCCGGGACACCCGGTTTCGAAATCCCCAACGCTAACCACTTGACCACAGCGGATTCCTCCGATTGGTCAGAAGCAAATTCATTCTCGAGATTGACCAATCTGAAGTCTTATTTTGGAGCATCGGGTTCAGTTCTGAGCATGGAGAAGGTTTTAAGTATGTCATAGTTTCGGGCACAGCTCGGGACCAGTTCAACTACCCGTGTATTTCCTGGCTTTCTCACGCCATTACTGCACACAACAGACTTTTAACCCTTTCCCGCATACAACAAATCTGCAGCAGACGATGATATAAACATAGTGACATAAACCTGAAAAAATCTCAATAAAACATAGATTATTTGTTAAATAAAGTTGAAACATTGTGGCCAAAGTTGAAATTGCTCATTATGAGCAATTTCACCTTTGGCCACAATGTTTTCAAAAGTCGTCTGCTGCTATTGCGTCAAGATGCGTCTGCAGGTGGGAAAGAGTTTAAGCAGCCTGCTGCATTTACGCAAAGACTGTTAGGATTTGGGTGGAAGACGAATACTGACTTTCCCTCCTTGGCGTTCAGGGCCGTGGGGTTAGCATTACCACGGACTAACTGGTGTCAGGATAAATGGACTAGAAGTACTGATAACTTACCCAGGAAACGCCGTGATATAACTGCATTAGTGATGAAAGCGGCGTTAAACACCAAACAATAAATTTGGTAAGACTGCATGTGAGTAAACAGACTTTGGTACTTAATGATAGCAAATTGCAACGTTAAACACAAAGACTAACAAACAAACAAAAACCAAGTCTGAATGTACAGTTCACAATAATAACCCGGGTCACACTGCAAAATCACGACCAATTAAACGTTATCGATGGTACGTCGATTAAAGTGCTAACAGCCTACTTACCGAGTCATAGGAAAATGGTTAGGTCTTCTTATTTCAGCCATATCATGAGAAAACATTTTGCAATTTGCTATCATTAAGTACCAAAATCAGTTTACTCACATGCAGTCTTACCACATTTATTGTTTGGTGTTTAACGCCACGTTCAACACTAATGCAGTTATATCACGGCGTTGCCTGGGTAAGTTATCAGTACTTCTAGTCCATTTATCCTGACACCAGTTAGTCAGGCGTAATGCTTACCAAGCAACGCTGAGCGCAATGGACAGACATTACTAAAATGCTTAAAGTATTAGGTATGACCCAGCCGGGGATAAAACACACGACCTCCCGCACCTGAATTGGACGCTCTACCTTTTCACCACCGAGCCGAGCCCCGGTAGCTCAGTCGGTAGCGACGCGGGCTGTCAATCCAGGGGTTGTGAGGTCGAATCCCGGCTCGGACAACTTTCTTTCCGACGATTGACAAAAGTCAATGCGACATGATGCGTTATTCGCCTTCCACCAATGGCCTAAGCAGCCAGTTGCTTGGGAAGATTGTTGTGTGGAGTACTGGTGTTAGAAAACCAGGAAACACATGAGTAGGTGAACTGGCCGCCGTGATATAACTGAGAAACTGTTAAAAAACGGCGTTAAACCCCAATCAATCAATCAATCAATGTTCACAACCGAGGCGGTTTGTCTTATTAAATGTTGTTATGAGATTGTTGAACGAATCACCTTACAAATAAGCGCTTTTAGCTAACAAGCTCCTTACAACTTCTCAGTCAGGTCAATCCAAGGCCCGAAATATGGGCTCAGAAATGAACTTCTCCAAATAAAACTTTTCATTGACAATTTCAACAATTCTTCTGACTAATCAGGTACTACTGAGTACGGGGTTATTTTTTATAGTGTTGGAGATTAATATATCGAGGGCTTGGCGTGAAACGGTTGTAACTAAAATTGGTATTTTGTTACCAAGGTTAATCACCCCGCCATAAAGTCTTTAAAAGCGTTAACACATTTTTCTTGGTAAACAATGGAAATTTAGGTGCCATTGCTCGTTCTGAGCAATGGCACCTAAATTTGTATTGTTTACAAAGGGGTCAAAATTGCCCCTAAACTAGGGTTTTCATAATAGGTTTTTAGTTACAACCGTTTCACGCCAAGCCCTTGATATTCCATTCGCCATATTGTTGTTAAGAAGCATTGGAGGGTGATTGTGATCGGATAGCCTGTTCATGTTTACAACCTGATCTTAAATACCATTTTAAAACACCCAACTGTTGGTTTCCGTTTAAAGGGGCTTAACTTTCGATCTAATTTGAAATTTAACCTGCCGCTCAGAGAATATTTTCCGTGTATATGTCTCATAAAACAAGAGGAATCCGCTGTGGTCGAGTGGTTAGCGTCGGGGAGTTCGAAACCGGGTGTCCAGGGTTCGATCCCCAGTCGCGGCACTACGGTCATGGTGGAGTGCCCTTGGGCAAGGCACATTTTCTAGCCTAGTACTGGTTTGTTTACCAAGGGATCATGAATAAGTGAACTGTCGCCGTGATATAACTGAACTATTGTTGAAAGCGGCGTAAAACCCCAATAAATAAATAAAAGATACTTATAAAAAAGAAATGTGACGAATCATGTACAGAAAGGAACCAAGTGGAACAGGATAACTGGTACCAGTAGTACTAGTAAGTTACCAAGACACGCCGTGATATTACGGAAAATGCGTTATGAGCGACGGTAAACCAAGACACGCCGTGATAATACGGAAAATGCGTTGAGAGCGACGGTAAACCAAGACACGCCGTGATATTACGGAAAATGCGTTGAGAGCGACGGTAAACACCGAATAATCAATCGACCAATATTGCGCTGTGTCATACATATATATTGCAGAGTCATTGAACATTCTACCGTTTTGATTGTCGGAGTATTTAATCAATTTTTGAACAGACACTTCACCCTTTATATAGCGTCAATTATTAGTACACGGTTGTAAACTGATCAACACTCATAAACAATTTAAACTTGTTTATGAATTATTGAAGGACGATTCATGAAATGAGCCCGGTCTCACGAAAACCTACTTTAGGCTTACGAGGTTTTGAACGTTAATTAATCTAGGGATAAGTCGATTGATTGATTGATTGATTGATTGATTGATTGATTGTGTAGTGTTTTACGCCACTTTAAACAATTTGTCAGTTATATAACGGCGTTTCCTGGGTAAGTTACCAGTACTCCACGTCCATTTATCCTGATACTAGCTGGTCAGTCAGTTCGAACCTGCGACCGCCCGCACCCGAGGCGGTGTGGTGTTCGAGTTAGTGATGGCTGGATGCATACTGATTTCATTTATGTTTGTCAGTTGGGAAATTTTACATTTAAGTAACTATGATTAATATGTTAGGACAATAAAAGTAATGATAAAACCCAATCAGGAAAACATGGCACAGGAGAATAACTGATTGCTCATACGAGCTACAATGTCCTTTTCAAAAATGGTCGAGGCAATTCATGTTAAACGAGAGCCATGTTTTACAATTACCGCATGCCCGAGTTGATTGATTGTTTGGTACTTTGCGCAGTTTTAAACAAGCGTTAAGTGATATCACGGTGTTTCCTAGCGTTAACGCGAGCATTACTGTCTCGGTGGTGTAGTGGTAAAGCGTCAGCCTCTGTGCGATATGTCGCGGGTTTGATCCCCGGTCGTGCCATACCAAATGCATACACAATGGTAGTAATGGCGCTCAGGGTTACAGAGTTAGCAATACGCCTGACTGGCTGGTGTCAGGATAAATGGACCAGTAGTACTGTTCAAGGGAAACGCCGTGATTTAACTGACATATTGTTGAAAGCGGAATAAAACGTCAGACAATAAATCCCGTCTATGGGCATAACATTCTACAATATATTAATCGCGTCACCTGATCTGGGAGCGGGGGATGTTGTGTTGCCTCTACAGCCGGCGTTACTTAGACATAGACAATATGTGAGACAACAATGATAGATAGGTGCAATATCGTTGAATCTAGGACTAGAGTATATGGCTCTTGACGAGTATAAAACGAGTTTACTATTCGTTTCAAGAACGCAACGCTGACAGATCGGCGCGTACAGATAATCTTCTCTGGCGGTCATCCAGTGTAACTTTTACGGCCTTTTGACCCCACTGTAGCTAGACAACTTTTGAAGTTATCTCAATTTATAACAGGTAAATATTTAACGAAGGTATAGTTCACAGTGACAGGGGTGTGGTTGACCCGACATTACAATTCATTAGGAAAACAAAAGACAAGATACAAGGACAATTAAGGGCGCTGTCACCTAGAACAATGCCTTACTCTATACCCTGTGAATGCGATAAGCGCACGACATTTTCTCTAAAACGTTTTGAATGGGAGTAACGTATAATATTCTCCCCAAATAAGCTGATCTTTCTAACAATTGAAAAAATACGACTTTTGAAAACATGGGCGATACATGGGTTATTTCTCAATTTTCCCTTTTCAACTTTATTCCAAGGGTACTTTTCGTTCATGATAATTATTTTCTTAAGTCGTCCAAACTCTTAAATAATCATTTCCCATTTAAATACGTATGTTTACGCTTCTGCAGTAGACGATTTAATTTTTGTTTGGCATTATTTTGAGATATATCACGACGACCTGCAGCAGACGACCTTTGAAAGCACTGCGGCAAAATGGGGGTGGGGGGGAATTACTCATCCTGAGCAATTTCTCCTTTTGTAACACTGGTCAGCTTTATGATATAATAATACTTTAATTTATAGAAATTATTTAAATTTTGCTAGAATGTTTTCAAAGTCGTCTACTGAAAAATGTACTGTATGTATGAAAGGCTTAGACTGAGTATTTTCATACTTAAAGTAGTTGGGTGTTTATACATAAAATCACGTTTGTACAAAGAATGATGCATTCACAAAATGACCACTTGGCCAGTTCAATGTGTATTTAGTTTGACCTAAACCTTGGAGATGCAGTACTTGATGACTGGCCTGGGATGCATGTGTTTCCTCAAATACTCTTGTTTTAAAGTGAAAAGATTGTGGAGCCCGTTCACAAATCAGCCTGGTTAAATGTTGAAAAACAATTAATGTAACCCAATGCTAATTGTATATACTTACAAAATAAAAAAAGACAATGTAATCTTTTCTAAATCAGTAAAAAAAAGAAGACAAAGTTTTAGAACACTTCGCCATGTGTTTATTTCAAAATATTTTGAAGCCAATCCGACACTGGTCCCCATTAAGGACAGCGGACATAATTGATAGAACTGATCCTGGAGGCAAGCCGTTTACAATTCCTAAGCCCGTTCACACACACAGACGCTTTCTGACGCCTCTGCAGCAAACGACTTTTGAAACCATTTCGAGCAATTTCTTCTTAAGTCACAATGTTTTCAATCATATTCAATAATTATTCATTCATTAAAGAGAGTTTCAAAATGTGTTCAAAGTCGTTTGCTGCAGATTCGTTGTAAGTAAGATTGGGTTAACTTAGAGAAATGTCTCTTTCTTGGT
>JASEVX010000011.1:26391132-26412462 GCA_031761405.1 Serripes groenlandicus
TGTGACAAAGGAGAAATTGCACGTTTTGTGCAAGTTTCCTTATTTTAGATTTCCTATGTTTTCAAAAAGACAAGTCTGCTACAGAATTGTCGTATTAGGGAAAGGGTTAATAACATTAAAGCCTTCTATTTTTTCATAGAATGTGTTAAGATTTTTCAATTAACGTATTCTTAACCCTTTCGCTGCTAAATGCAATTAAAGGCTTCTGAAACCAATGCAGATTCAGGTGAGACACCTCGTAACAAGCTGTCTCTCCTGAATTCCGCATTGTTTGCCACTTTTAGACATTGATTTTTAACACATTTCCTGTTGGAGGAAAGATGGAGTGGTCCAATTTTCAAAATGGAAGAGTCGACTATGTGTATTTCGGCAGTGAAAGAGTTAGAAAGTAATGACATTTTGTGTAAGTTAGTCCTCGTCTTGTTTAAGTCGATTCAAAACGATTTTAATTATTTCTTTCCCACATGTAGACGCATTTTGGTGCCTCTGCAGCCGACAACTTTTAAAAAACAATGTGACAAAAGGAGAAAATGCTCGTGATGAGTAATTGCTCCTGTTGTCACAATGTTATCCATTTTTTTTCCATTTTATATTTTCACTTATAGAGATGTTGTCGACTTTTGTACAGATGTTTTCAACTAGTCTGCTGCATATACGGTATATTTGGGAAAGGGTTTATGCGAATGTCGTTGACAAAGATCAGCTGCAATGTCCGAAACTATAACATTTTGAAAATGTCCTCGGTGCTCAGAAACGTACTCCATGCTCGAAATAAGGTTTCTGATTCGTCAATTTGGAGAACGAACTTGCTTCTGACCAATCAGATACTTTAGCACAAATTCTGAGCACATATTAAGTATATGACATCTAAATTTGGTCTGCATTTTTTTCTTATATGATTCACGCATCCATTATCACAAACAAGAACAGGGAACAGAAGTGAGAACAGTGTCCGGTGACCAGTTACTTTATACTGTACTTCTAGAACGCAAACACGTTTTATGAAATTGTTTGGTATTTTGACGCCGCTTTCAACAATTCTGTTTTAACACGTGGTTTCCAGTGTAAGTGACATTGAAAAACTGGTCATTTTATCCTGAAAATGAGACATTTGTATTACTAGCCCCCGAGTCCAGGGCGTCAATGCGGACAGCCATCGCTACACTTGTTAAAGGTTTGTGTATGACTCGAATGAGGATCAAACACAATCAAATACAGTCCAGGGTCCCCAATTCCACCAACTTTACTTAGCGTTAAGAAATACTTAAATACTTAAAAACATATTTCATCCTTTTTGCTGACTAACAATACTTCTTAAGAAATGAAATATTTTGACATTTTTATCAGGAAAACAAAAAGGATGAAAAACGCTATTAAGTATTTACGTATTACTTAGCGCTAAGTATCGTTAGTTGAATTCGGGCCAGTATACCTAAACTAAATTACACAACCATTCCATGTGTTTATAAATGTGTTGAACTTTTCACAAATGATACCAAGAAAACATTGATATATTTAGCCGATGAATTTGGCTAAATATATTCGAGAAGCATCTATTTATTCTACGTTAGACTTTTATTCATAGAAATTAATCTGACATTGACAATGATTGAATATTTTGATATTGCATTGTACCATAAAAATTGATAATGCATATATAGTTTAAATATCTATGTTTTGTTCCTCCTCGTATATGTATGTGAGTTATCGGATTAATGTTTATAGCTCAATCACGATTTGTCACGAATATGTATATATATGTTTTTGTAGGTAAATAGAAGCTATGTAAAGTTTACGTTACAAAATAAAAAATATCTATCTGTATCATGCCAAACTTTTGAATGCTACCAGAGCAATATATTTTGCCAGTAATGGTTCAAAACTATCGTCTCATTCAAAAAGGGCTTATGTGTCGATTTCCCAGATGCACTTATACGGCCTTTTGGAATTAACATCCGACCAAAACTATGTATCTAACAATGAAAACATGATGTTGATGTAACATTGTTGACATATTCAAATTTAACTTTTGATTTACATTTTCAAAATGCTGACGCATTTTAGCATATCTGCCGCAGACGACTTTTTACAAATATTTTAGCAAAAGGAGAGATGGTTATAAATGTCCTGTTATCCACAATGTTTTTCTATTCAATACTTCTACTTTCATTTTAATGAGGTTATATATAAGAATTAGTTATAGATTGAGTCTGATTGATTCCAAAATTGGCTGCTGCATATTTGTTGTGTATATTGAAAAGGTACATGATGAAATACATGAGTACAGGAATATGTATGGCATGTGTACAGTCAAATAGATATCTTTCTAGCTTTGAGAGATATCTTTCTAGCTTTGAGAGCTATCTCCCTATCTTACAGATATATCTATCTAGCTTATAAATATATCTGTCTAGCTTACAGGGAGAGTGCTATATCTTACCGAGATATCTCTCTATTTAACAGAGATATCTTTCAATCGAATAAATAGTGAAAGGGCTTGCCATAGTCCTGACAGTGTTGTGTATCGTTACATCGTAGTCTGCCAGCACGTGCTCTGTGTTGGTTCTGCCCTGTTAAATCTACCATGGACATTTTGATTTATTGATTGATTGATTGGGGTTTAACGCCACTTTCAAAAACAAAATCAATTATATCACGGCGTATCCTGGGTAAGTTACCAGTACGTCTGGTCCATTTGGCCTAACACCAGCCAGTCAGTCGTAATGCTAACCTTGAGCACCATTACTACCATTTGTAATGTCTTTGGTATGACCTGGCCGGGGATCGAACCCACGACCTCCCACACCCGAGACGGACGCTCTACCGCTACACACAATGTTGCCGATGGTATTTTGACTACCTTGTTAAATATATCCAGGGGATTGTGACTACAACATTTTTGCCGAGGAAGACTTTGACTATCCTGTTAAATCTATCGAGGGGATTTAGATTACTAGATCTTTTTTTGGAGCGATGTGGTATTTTTTAGTGTCTCGCATTCGTTTGATTTTTACATGTCGTGTATGTTTTGTTTACTATCGTATCTGGGGGGATTTAGAAAATGGCCCCTGTTGTTTTGATAATCAAGGTACCTGACAAAGTATTGATGAAGTAATACAAACACTTGGCTTTTATCGCTTAATCCAAACTATTTTTACACCCTTTGTGGTGTTTTGTCACAAACCGCAGTATGGGAAAGACACACAGTTCTTTGTTATCTGACAATTGTGAAAAGTTTTGACTGTTTTCATTTCGCAAGTTATTTTAATGTCTCGATTAAATTCACATCGATTGACGTAATAAACTGATTTGTCATCATAGCGTTTATGTGACAACTGATCAACACACTAATTCTAGAAATGAGCCGTCCCGCGATAAAACCAACATTGTGTAATCTGCGTAAAGTATCGAACCGGATCAGCCGAAGCATGCCGCGCAGGTTTACCTAGATAGACACTTTTCGCCTCCGGTGTATTTTCTGTTTCAGGAATCTTTACTCTGTAACTCTATCCCCCTGAGACGGAGTGTGTCGGCCCGGATCAGTCTGCGCGGACTGCGCAGGCTGGTCTGGATCGATACATTACGCAGATGCCAAAATGTTGTTGTTTTTCTCGGGACGGCTCAAATATTATTTTATACAGTTATTAAAATTTTCCCACGCTCTGTTTTCCCCTTAATCATTTAAAAATGTTTAAAATGTCAACGCAGGTACAAAATTTAAAAGAAACCATGTTACAATGTATTTCAAAAAGAGCGTTGTCTACCGATTTTGGATATTAAAGCATGAATTTCGCTTTGCCATCATTCAACCCTTACCCACATACAGACGCTTTCTGGCACCTCTGCAGCAGATGACTTTTAAAAACAGTGTGGCAAAAGGCGAAATAGCTCATGATGAGCAATTTATCATTTTGTCACAATATGTTCAACCCTCTTCAATAATTATACTTTCATATATAGTCAAACTTAAGCTAAAGACCACCTTTGTTTAGCAATTCCCTGTCTATAGCATCCACACTTTTAATTTCACTATAACTCATTTTCTGCATATATGACCACCTGCCAATAAAGACCAGATTGTTCTCTTCCCATGGGTGGTCTTTAAACGCAGGTTGGTCTGTATAGATATATTTCATTTTTCAAATTCGTCAACTGCAGATTTTCTGTATGTCGGGAAGGAGGGTTAAAAGCATATTAGCATTATACTCGGCCATTTGTTTGTAAGAAGAAACATTTAGGTATACCTAACGTATATGCGTACGATGTAGTCTATAATTGAGACTGTGCTGTAATGGGTTAAAAAAAACAATGGCAAAATGAAGATGGGTACATGATCATAACATATAACTATTATCAAATGGTTTTTTTTTCATGTGGTTACATGATCACTGAAGTTAAGACGAAACGATTCAATCATCATAAAATTAAAATATCTCTGTTTACTTTGTTGTATAATCTCACATCATAAGTAAATAGAAAAAAAACACAATACTTACTATGAATTGAGAATAGATTTGAGCCTTTCTGACCCTTATTAAATTTGGATTATGCGGATGCACTGACTCTTCACTGAACGCAGTCGGTAGCGACGCGGGCTTTCAATCTATGGGTTGTGGGTTCGAACCCAAGCTCGGCCAACATTCTTTCCGACAATTGATAAAAGTCAATGCGAAAAGCGTCATTTTTCTTCCACTAATGGGCTAACAGTCTATGTGGAAAAGCAGCCAGTTGATTGGAAGGATTGTTTTGTGGAGTACAGGTGTAAAAAAAACAGGAAACACGTGGGAAGGTGTGAACTGGCCGCCGTGATATGACTGAACAATTGTTGAAAAACGGCGTCAAACACCAATCAATCGACCAATCAAACAAACTGTACGCAGATGCACCAAGCGCCGTATCGCTAGATGCAGCTCATATATTTTCGGTTAAAGTAGGACAGAAAAGTCATCGTCACCAGCAAATAGATATTGTAGTCAATGTTTAAAAACTGTTAAAAAGTTGTCTTGAAATATTAGTATCATAATTTTGAGATAAAATAAGAGTAATAATTTTCACTTTCCAGTACAATAAACATCTACATATTGATCGTTTATGCTTCATTTTTTTAATTTTGATCTATTTATTACTAACTTTGTTGTCACTTTAAGCAATATTTGTAGAAAATTCAACATTTCACGATGTTGATCTCAATCTGGAGTTCAGCACATTTAACGTAAGAAAGAAAAGTCAACATTAAAACCATAGATGTTTTTTACCCAAATTTGTCTGATACCTTATTATAAGGGCGAAACAAACACTATTCAATATTAATGTTTTAGGGGGATAAAAATCACGTAAAAAAGTAACATGTATCGCTTTACATGTAACGCCACCTTCATTCATCAATCAATCTTGAAATCTATCTTCTCGTTTGTTTAGCGGGTTGTATTTGTAACAAAACAGTGCGATAATTACTGCTGCACCACGGTGACTGAAAAAGGGGGTCCATATCCGCGCTGTGGGCTAATAGGGAATGCGAGCATAGGGAGAGATATCATATCATATCTTAACCTCTATTCACACACCCATCCCGTATATAGACGCTTTCTGACACCTCTGCAGCAGACGGCTTTTTGAAAACATAGTGACAAAAGAAGAAATTGCTCAAAACGAGCAATTTCTCCTTTTGACACAATGTTTTCAACTTTTAGTCATAGGTTATCCATTCAATTATAGTGAATTATGTGACATTATTGAATAGAATTAGAAACATTGAGCCAAAAGGTGAAATTGCTTATCATGAGCAATTTCTCATTTTTTCACAATGTTTTCAAAAGTCGTCTGCTGCAGACGAGTCAAGATGCGTCAACATGTCGGAAAGGGTTAAACAAGGTCAGGTCACGAAACTGTTTAACTCTGAAAACGTTCTCTGTGCTCAGAATGTAACCTAACTGCTCCAAATAAGCTCAAAAATTAACCTAACTGCTCCAAATAAGCTCAGAAATGAACCTAACTGCTCCAAATAAGCTCAGAAATGAACCTTACTGCTCCAAATAAGCTCAGAAATGAACCTAACTGCTCCAAATAAGCTCAGAAATGAACCTAACTGCTCCAAATAAAACTTCTTCGGGAAACGATTTTCTTTTGATCAATCAGATATATATGAACACATTATGAGAAAAGATATTTGTTTTAATAGTTTCGAAGAAAAATTACGAAGAAAAAATTACACAAAATAGGCATATTCTTACAGACACAGCCGCTACTAAATAAATAACAGGTTTAGATTATTATGAATTATATCTACGTGTCTCCTAAGTTCGTGATCATAAGCACTAAAATAAACTACATTGTCAAGTACTAAATTAATCTTAAGACATCAGAAACTAGTAACACACTTCTCAATTGACTTTTAATACAAAGTCATGGAATAAAAGAAGGCAAATAATGCCGTGAGGAACTAACTATCTAAGACAGATTACGAACTTTGAATGTTCTACGATATAAACACAGCCGGTGGGAAGTCGTTGCTAACTAAAGAACCTTTTTTTGGAACGACCTGGTCTCTTTTTATTCCCTAAAAAAACGTTACCATGCGGACCATTGCTTTTTATGAATACGGAAACTGCGGACGCGTATAAAAGGGTCGCTTTAAATTGATGACTTGTCTTTAATGCGCTATTCAAACCAGTTCATCCGTCAGCATTGCTTTGAAATATTAGTTGTTATTTAATTAAAGGGCGCACGCAAATAACCGTTTAAAACTGATTATTAGGTGCTTGAGGTCTTCTTTAAAGCTCGCTCTATGGAAAGACGCCTGAAAAAATAGACACTTTTAGCTGTGTCAAAACATCTTCAACGGTTTATGAAAAACGTTTTGAGTCGTCTGTTTTAGAACACAGCCGGTGAATAAGGTAGATCTTTAGAAACTTAGGACCACCTCGGCGGTAGGGTGCTGAAGCCTCCGCCCCGGAAGTGATGGCGGCGGATACGACTCCCGTTGGGTCATACCAATGACTTAACCATTTCCCTCATATGGACGCGTTTTGACGCGTTTTGACGCCTCTGCAGCAGACAACGTTTTGAAAACATAGTGACAAAAGAAGAAATTGCTCAAAACGAGCAATTTCTCCTTTTGCCACAATGGTTTCCACTTTTAGTCATAGGTTATCCATTCAATTATAGAGATTTTCCAATTTTTGACAAATTATGTTCAAAGTCGTCTGCTGCAGAATTGTCGTATGAGGAAAAGGGTTTAAACAATGGTAATATTGTATGCCCTACTTGGCTCTCAAGGCTGCTTGGTAAGCATGACTGACTAGCTGGTGTCAGGATAAATTGACCAGTATTACTGGTAACTTAATTAAGAAACACCGAGATAATTGTTGAAAGCGGCGTAGAATTAAAGAAGAGATATTGTGAAGAAATGTTAAATAGCTCGTTTTGGAACACTATTCAACACATAAACTTTCCTTTTAATCGAGTGTGTCCATAGTGTTGTTGTTGTCGCCTGCTGCAGATATGTTGTAGGTGGTAATGGAATAAATGGCTAGTAATCGTCTATTTTCACGACAATAACTGCATAAACAATCAGGATCATACTGAATTCCTGCAACTTGGAAACAGCACATTTTAATCGTCACGCGTTCATACATATGTATAGAAGGAACGAAAGTACGAAAGTAAGCCATTATAATGGTACTCGTTATGCTGATCAAAGTACGACAGGACTTCATCATAATGGTACCCATTGCCCTGACCAAAGAACGAAAGTACTCATTACCCTTATCAAAGTACGAACGTATTCCACCATAATGATACTCGTTATGCTGATCAAAGTACGACAGGACTTCATCATAATGGAACCCATTAGGCCCTACCCTGATCAAAGAACGAAAGTGTCAATTACGCTGTTCAAAAAACGAAAGTACCCATTACCTTGATCAAGTACGAAAGTATTCCACCATAATGATACTCGTTATGCTGATCAAAGTACGACAGGACTTCATCATAATGGAACCCATTACCCTGATCAAAGAACGAAAGTGTCCATTACCTTGATCAAAAAACGAAAGTACCCATTACCTTGATCAAGTACGAAAGTATTCCACCATAATGATACTCGTTATACTGATCAAAGTACGAAAGAAGTTCATCATAATGGTACCCGCTATCCGGAACAAGGTACGAAAGTACTCCCATCATAATAGTAAGCGTTATCCTGATCAAAGTACAAAAGTATTCCATCAGTATGGTACTCGTTATCCTGATCAAAGCAAGAAAGTATTCCATTATGCAGATCAAAGTAAGAACGTACTTCATCATAATGGTACCCGCTATCCTGATCAGAGTACGAAATTATGCTATCATAATGATATCCGCTTTTCGGATCAAGGTACGAAAGTACTACATCATAATGGTACCCGTTATCCCGATCAAAATACGAAATATTCCATCATAATGGTACCCACTTTTCGGATCATGGTACGAAATTATTCCATCATAATGGTACCCGTTATCCCGATCAAAGTACGAAATTATTCCATCATAATGGTATCCGTTATGCTGATCAAAGTACGAAAGTACATTATTAGAATGGTACCACATAACCTAACCAAAGAACGAAAAAGTACTCAATCATAATGGTACCAATTGGCTTTATCAAAGTACGAAAGTATTCCATTATACTGGTATCCGTTATTCTGATCAAAGATATTTTAAGATATGTTTAATTGTTCGCTGCCTTCAGCTCCAGTTTAACTTGATTGCTTTACAGCATTATTACGCTCTTATTAGGGATGTAATAAAAACTATTACTCTGCTGCGAAGTAATCATCCTCAAACAGTTGTAATCTAGCATAAGATGATCAAATTGCTTTACCAAAACAATGTTACTTAGTTAACCATTTCCCTCTTACAACAAATCTGCAGCAGACGACTTTGAAAACATAGTGACAAAAACCTGAACATTTTCCATAAAAGATATCTTAATTGTTAAATAAAGTGGAAAACATTGTGGCCAAAGGAGAAATTACTCATCATAAGCAATTTCACATTTGTCCGCAATGTTTTCAATAGTCGTCTGCTGCTATTGCCTAAAGATTCGTCTGCATGTGGGAAAGGGTTAAAAATCATTCAGTTGACTGCTCTCGAAATGTTTTAGGGAAAAAATAACACCCTAAAAAATATGATTTAACTCTTTCAGCGCCAAAGACAATATTGATCTTTTTGCAAACAATACTGATTCATGTGAGTCAGCTCGTAACGAGCTGTCTCACCTGAAATCAGCATTGTTTGCCTTGTAGTTATCAAAATATTCCAAAACTCTTATAACATATGAAATAGAGTCGCCCGCCTTTGAACATGGAAGAGTCTGCTTCAAACATTTAGGCGCTAAAAGAGTTAACACAAAATAATCAGGAACATTGTGTTTTATATAAAAACGCAAAAAAATATACTTTCTGTACAATTGTTTCACTAAACAAGAGTTGAAATATCGAGTGCTTGGCGTGAAACAGTTGTAACTAAAAAACTATTTTGAAAACCCTGGTTTATACCCTTTTGTAAACAATGCAAATTTAGGTGCCATTGCTCAAAACGAGCAATGGCACCTAACTTATAATTGTTTACCAAGAAATATGATTTAACGCTTATAAAAACTTTATGGCGAGGTGATTAACCTTGGTAAAAAATTACCAATTTTAGTTACAACAATTTCACGCCAAGCCCTCGATATAACGAGAAAATGCGACAATCCTCTCTTGATGAGCTTTCAATTTTAAGGAATACGTCCTTCATTAGTGTTAAATATCGTTTAAGTATAGCACAGGATTACCCAGTGCTGCGTCTGATCCTTCTGCACTGGTACATCGATTTAGTTCAGGATCTGCACTGTTTAAAATTCACTGAGCCCCCCTTTTTGTGTGGTAAAAACATTAAATTTTATAATAAGAATGAAAACAATGTTGATTGTGCACTATTTGGATGAAATGTTATTATGTTAACAACCCTGGCTGTGACATTTTCATTACCCTCACTTCGTGAAACAAAGAAAAGGCAAAACAATAAAAGAAATATTCCACAATATGAAAAATAAAAACTCATAAATTACCTTTATAAAGTCGTAAAATACAAATAAAACGCAGTAACACTTGTGGTAATGATTTCGGGGATAAACACTGAGGTAGTATCGCTCCGTTTTATTTTATGCCAAACGCAATAACTCGGACTTTAGTTTGTCGGAATCCAACTGAGATAAAAATGTTTCTGAGAGAACGATTTTATTGCGGGCCGCGCACCATAAAAAACAACCATATCTATCATTCTACAACTGAAGTATAGATTTGGACCAACCTGTGCATCCATGTAGACTAAGTCTGAACTCGAGACGCTATTGTCAGCCAAACCATGTACATGTGGACCGTATAGCAAGGAGTATCAGACGACTATCCATCTATGCTCGGCACTGATACCATATGCCACAGCTCAACTGAACATTTCCCCCTCGCTAGTTTAGCTGTGGTATAAGTACATCAGGCTGGTTTTCGAATAATTTTGACATTTAATGGACCATTGATATCATGTAACAATCCAAATATGTTTACTCACGTTTCCAGAGGTCCAGATAAGAAGGGGGTATACAGGTCTTTCCCCCCACACTATCTCACTCACTACCCAACTAAACCCAATTATAGTTAAACTCAAAAGAATCGTCTCATTGAGAAAGTTCTTTTGAGTACCCACAACACAGGGATTAAAGTATCAAATAAGGGTTTTATAACATGCAAAAAGCCCCTTATCTAGAGCTCTGCACGGTTTCGTATTGGCGAAAAGCTATGTGTTAAATTGATTACACCAAAGGCAATATTGATCTTTTTGCAAACAATACTGATTCATGTGAGTCAGCTCGTAACGAGCTGTCTCACCTGAAATCAGCATTGTTTGCCTTGTAGTTATCAAAATATTCCAAAACTCTTATAACATATGAAATAGACTGATAACTGATTGAGAGTTGTTGTCCTCTTGCATCATGGTACAGTGAACCCCCAGGTGAGTCTGTACATACGCAGAGTCTCACCAGAGTCTTCACTGTAAAGATAAGATAAAAAATTGTTTAGTAACGTGACATGTGTGCAACTTATTATGGTTAACAATGTCATACAAAAACAAACAAAACCTTTGGGCCTATATGTCACCATTCAGGGGCGTAGCTTGGCAATAATCAATGTGTAGGCCGTCTCGTGAGAAAATCAACATTGTGGACTCTGCGTAAAGTATCGACCCGGATCAGCCTAAGCATGCCACACAGGCCTACACGGATAGACACTTTTCGCCTCTTGTGGATTTTCTGTTTCAGGAATCACTACTCTAGTTATCTTCTTAGTCGGAATGTGTCGGCCGGATCAGTCTGCGCGGACTGCGCAGGCTGATCTGGTCGATACATTACGCAGATGTGTATCGCCGCAGCTGCATTTTGGGGCATTTTGAGAAAGAATGTGTAGGCATGTGCCTACAGTGCCTAAAGGGAGCTACGCCCCTGCCATTATTTCGTATATACATTATATACATATTTACAAATCTTGATTTAAAGTCACATGACCTTTGGCTTTACATATTCTGCAATTTTGCTGTCCGATGTATACATAAATTGTTGAGAGTCGATACTTTGAAAACGTCGTTTAATGGAAGCGACCTTTCCTTGAGCAGTGATTAAAATTACGCGTATCTTGCAAAGCAAAGAGCCCTGTGGCATGTCCCTAAGCTATGCGATGTTTTCAAACATAATTAATCCGATGGCAGCTTAAATTGGGAACACTGTTTGTAGCATAGACCCACGGGTAACGTCTGACCAACAACTAGAAGTGTAATCTCATTGGTGTGACCCCGTTACGGAAATACAGATAGACCCCCAAATCGCCACATATAACAAATCTGCAGCAGAAGACTTTGAAAACGTCTAGCCAAAAGCACAGAAGATCCCTTTAAAATCATGGTGACAAAGGGAGAAATTGCTCGTTTTGAGCAATTTCATCTCTTGTCGCCATGTTTTCAAAAAGCCGTCTGCTGCAGAGGCGTCAGAAAGCGTCTATCTGAGGGAAAGGGTTAGTTTAGTTTAAACTTATCTATTTAACATCGATTGCGAAACAAGCTTTACAGGCTTCGATTAATCATGCTCGATGTCTGCTTCCTGGAGACTTAACCAGTACTCGCGCCGTTTGTGAGTCCCGCTTATCACGGTACTCGTACCAGGGACCTTTGATACGGGAGGCCGACGCTCTACCTCTGCACCACTGACTTCCACAAGGAAAAGAGTTAACCCTTTCCCTCATGTAGACGCTTTCTAACGCCTCTGCAGCAGACGGCTTTTTGAAGACAAAAAAAAAGAAATTGCTCAAAACGAGCAATTTCTCCTTTTGCCACAATATTTTCCACTTTGAGTCATAGGTTGTCCATTCAATTATAGAAATATTCTATTATTTGACAAAATATGTTCAAAGTCGTCTGCTGCAGAATTGTCGTATGAGGGAAAGGGTTAAGCTTGAATTAAGATTTCTTGAATGTGGAAAAGTGTTAATAATTGTATTATATTATTACGGTCATTTATTAGATGTGGTTTGCAATCAAACAAAACTGGTTCATAAATGTAACCAGTTACTTCGAAATAAAACAAAGAAAGACATTATTTAATATAATTCGCTTTGTATTCGATTTCAATAATAAATTTCATTGAAATGAATTTTAACAGGTGTTTGCAATCTAATTAAGAACGACTGAACATAAATCATTTTAAATGTATGTATGAATAAATGCATCAGGTCAAATTACACATCAGGTGTAAATGATCTCACTACATCGCTCTTTCTGTATCCTCTTGTCACATCGATCAAAGGTGTATTGATTGATTGATTGATTGATTGATTGATTGATTGATGTTTTCCGCCACTTTGAACAATTGTTAAGTTATATAACAGCCATTTTCTAGGTAAGTTAACAGGGTCCAATTCCACCATCCTAACTTAGTGTTAAGTAATACTTAAAAACTTAAATACATAGTTCGTCAGTACCGTTTCCCCAATATTTTGCAAAACATGAATGGTGGAATTTATTAACCCTTTCCCTCATACGACAATTCTGCAGCAGACGACTTTGAACGTATTTTGTCAAAAAATAGAAAATCTCCTTAATTGAAGGGATAACCTATGACAAAAGGTGGAAAACATTGTGGCAAAAGGAGAAATTGCACGTTTTGTGCAATTTCTTCTTTTGTCACTATGTTTTCAAAAAGCCGTCTGCTGCAGAGGCGTCAGAAAGCGTCTATATGAGGTAAAGGGTTAAAGTGAAAGACTTAAGTGATATTAATAGTAACCTAGCTGACTAACAATTCTGTTAAGAAACACAATACGAGAAGCAGAAATTACGAAATATGCTTTTAAGTATTTAAGTATTATTTAGCGCTAAGAAAGGTTGTTGGAATTGGATCCAGTACTACTGGTCCATTTATCCTGACACCAGTCAGTCATTCAGTCATCAATGCTAACCCAGCAGCCCCCTGCGCGCCAAGGAGAACAGCCATTACTACATTTTTTAAAGTATTTGGTATGACCCAGTCGATGATCGAACCCACGAGCTCCCGCACGACCTACCACTACACCAACGAGGCGGTGCATCACATCGATCAATGGCGTAATCACTTATTTCATATAGAAAACTGATGACACCTCTGTAGCAGATGACTATTTAAAACATTGGTTTTTTTTATTTATAAAATTGTCAATTGTAAGTTATAGCTCCTTTTGTCCACAATGATTTTATTGTGGGAATTGTAAAGTATACGGACGACTCGTTTCATGACTCGTTTCATGGCAGCCTAGCGTTCAAAAGACACTGAAAATAAAACTCTGTTTAACCCTTACAGCAAATATGCACCAGACGACTTTGAAAATGTATACTAAAAAATATGATTTTTTTTATAAATGTTGGTATAATTAATGAAGAAAATTGAAAACATTGTGGCAAAAGGAGAAATTGCTCGTTTTGGGGTGAGAAAGGGTTAAAGACCAACCATAGGAAGAGAACAACGTTGTTTATGTTCACAGGTGGTCTTTCATTGCAATGGCATCTATACAGAAAATGCGTAATTGGGAAATTAAAAGTGTGATTGCCTCAGACAGGGCATTGATATACAAAGCAAATGTGGTCTTTAGTACAGGTTTGACTTTATGATTAGAGCCAGTGCATGTGGTCTTTAGTACATGTTTGACTGTATGATTAGAGCCATTGCATGTGGTCTTTAGTACATGTTAGACTGTATGATTAGAGGCAGTGCATGTGGTCTTTATTACAGGTTTGACTGTATGATTAGAGCCAGTGCAGGTGGTCTTTAGTACAGGTTTGACTGTATGATTAGAGCCAGTGCATGTGGTCTTTAGCAGAGGTTTGACTGTAGTGCATGGGAAAAGGTGGTCTTTAGCAGAGGTTTGACTGTATGATTATAGCCAGTGAATGAGAAAAGGTGGTCTTTAGCAGAGGTTTGACTGTATGATAAGAGCCAGTGCAGGTGGTCTTTAGTACAGGTTTGACTGTATGATTAGAGCCAGTGCGGGTGGTCTTTAGCACAGGTTTGACTGTATGATTAGAGCCAGTGCGGGTGGTCTTTAGCACAGGTTTGACTGTATGCGTAGAGCCAGTGCATGTGGTCTTTAGTACATGTTTGACTGTATGATTAGAACCAGTGCATGTGGTCTTTAGCACAGCTTTTACTGTATGATTATAACCAGTGCAGGTGGTCTTTAGCACAGGTTTTACTGTATGATTATAACCAGTGCATGTGGTCTTTAGCACAGGTTTTACTGTATGATTATAACCAGTGCATGTGGTCTTTAGCAGAGGTTTTACTGTATGATTATAACCAGTGCATGTGGTCTTTAGCACAGCTTTTACTGTATGATTATAACCAGTGCAGGTGGTCTTTAGCACAGCTTTTACTGTATGATTATAACCAGTGCAGGTGGTCTTTAGCACAGGTTTTACTGTATGATTAGAACCAGTGCAGGTGGTCTTTAGCACAGGTTTTACTGTATGATTAGAGCCAGTGCATGAGAAAAAAGGTACGAGTTGGCATTTCTGAACAGTGTAGATTCGGATAATCTTGTCTATCTGATAAATCCTCTCCAAATATACAGGCTGTGCTGGATATATGCCTCTCCCAAAAGCCAACATAGTATAGATTTTAAGCTGAATATACTTTCAGAGAGACGAAACATTTTCCCTATTTTCATTTTGTCCTAAATGTTGCCTGATTTTATTTTTATTGTTTTACTGATCTAGAACATGTATTCGAAAGGAAAATATATGTCCTTTATTCTGATAACAGTTAAATTTTGCTACAAGAATTGACAAAATATCTTTTTTAAAATAAAAGTTGATTTTTCAATCTCAGGCAAACTAGGGCGATTCGTATTGCAAGCGGTATTTTCTCATTTGACCACATTGTTTTTTTAAAATTAGTACACAACAGAGGTGTCAAAAAGCATCATCATTTTGAGAAACTATTTCAATAATATATCGAATGCTGTTGTGGGAATGAAATATCAGTCAATGTGAAGGTCGAAGAGAATTACTTATTTCCGCGTCACGTGATATGAATTTCCGGTTTATTAAGTAGAAAGAAGACTATCAACTCCAGACGTCTCGGCTGGTTTGCTGAAGCCTTCCACATCAAACGACACGTGCATTTTGCGCGTGCCATATAATTGAGTGTGTGGAGGGTGTAATAAAGAACAGATAACATAATAAATATAATTAGAGATAAACGGTGATTAGTACTCCTGAAAATTACTTGGGAGCGGCATACAGGGGCGCGTAGCTCCCTTTAGGCACTGTAGGCACGTGCCTACACATTTTTTCTAAAAATGCCCCAAAATGCAGCTGCGGCGATACATATCTACGTAATGTATCGACCAGATCAGCCTGCGCTGTCCGCGCAGACTGATCCGGCAGACCCATTCCGTCTAATGGGGGATAAATAAAGTAGTGATTCCTGAAAATCCACAGGAAGCGAAAAGTGTATATCCAGGTACGCCTGTGTGGCATGCTTAGGGTCCACACTGTTGATTTTCTCACAAGACGGCCTACACATTGATTATTGCCAAGCTATGCCCCTGGCATAAACAGTTACTCGCTTCTATTTTTTTTTTTTTTTTCAAAACTAGTAGTTCTTCCTTTTTCAAGATTTTTCGTTTCTAAAATAAAATATTAGTTACTAGTATTTTTAACAAAGAGTTCGAATGATGTACACGCTGGTCTCCGAGGAACGTCTGTAGCATTTACACTGTCTACACATGCGCGGACAGGCATCTTGTTTGTTTGCGAAAAAGCCTTGATTACTTGAAAAAATTCGGTCAACTGATCGAATTACATATGTCGAATAGCTGACTACGTATTGGGAGGATTGATTAAAAAGAACAAGTAACTCAATCATGTTTCACAAAAAAAAAAACACGCCATTCGAAAACCGACCTTCTGGACTTGAAGACCACTGAAGATCCAGATCAGCCAGCGCATCTCCATTGTCGCAAAAAAAACCACATCTTTAATCCTTTCCGACATACAACAAATCTGTAGCAGACGACTTTGAAAACATCTAAAGTACTGTTTATCTCTACACATGAAAACTGTATTACTGAAAAAAGTTGAAAACAGACTGGCAAAAAAAGAAATAACTGGTTCTGTACAATTTCGTCTTGTGCCACAATGTTTTCAACAGTCGTCTGCTGCAGAGGCGTAAGAAAGCGCCTGTGTGAGGGAAAGAATTAAACTATTTTGAGATCGAATATAACAAACACCATCTATACATACAAGCATGTAATTAGATCGAATATTTAACTTGAAACCATTCGAAGGTGCGTTGACGTCGACCGCCTCCTTGGTGTAGTGGTCGAGCGTCCGCCTCCGGTGCGGGAAGTTGCGGGTTCCACCCCAGGTCGGGTTATACCAATTACTTTAAAAATGGTAGTAATAACTTTCGCTCATTGGCGCTCGGGATTGCATTACGACTTATTCGCTGGTATCAGCGGCTAAATGAACCAGTATTGCTGGTGACTTAGCGAGGAAACGCCGTGATATAACTGAAAACTTGTTACAAGTGGCGTAAAACACACATCGAACAAATAAATCAGTTGATGTTAAATTTAGCAGCAATATAGATACAGCTTTATGGAATTTACGTATAGTGTTTTTATCCATAAAAACGACATTTCTCATTAAAGAATCAAATGGCCTATATAAATCTGGGTCAGTTATGCCCAAGTATGTCAGTTATCGGTTTAAAACTAACAAAAAAAAGGCTCAAGAACGCAAAATGCAAATTTTTCGAGTATGTTATGACAATTAACTCCATCATGTGAAGTCATTATGTTAGCTGGTGAATTATTTCAAAGACGTTTTAGAACCATTTCTGTGTTCGGACGGATTTGGCATCTAACTCGAGGTCGAAATCATTGCGATTTGAGTCCCCGACATGGGTAAAGTCCTCAGATTAAATGTTCTTTTTGTATTAGAATAGATATCTTCAGCGTTACAGAACAGAACAGAACAGAACAGTGATTATTTTCTTTTGACTTATACATAGTACATTGTCATACAATCACATACAAAGTACAAAATATACATTACATCACATGAAAACATGAACACGAACGGAATAGAAATACAAAAAGAAAAAAGAAAAAAAATAGAGAAAAAAAAAGAAAAAAACGAAAGGAGGAAAGAAAAGAGAGTTTACTACAAGATTTAGAGGACAAATACAATGGTGAACATGCTTATATTTTAATAAAGTTTGTAGATCAAAGGGGAAACAAGAATCGGTTTAATACAAACCAATCAGAAAAATTCGTTTAATTTAACCTGTTGCTAATGCTAATGTTAAGCGTCTAACAGAGGACTTGATCAGGGGGAGTAAACTGATCCTTTCACCACAATATGAGCCGTCTCGCGAGAAAACCAACAGTATGGCATATGCGTAATGTATCGACCAGATCAGCCCGCGCAGACTGATCCGGGCCGACACATTCCGTCTCAAGGGGGATAGAGGCATAGAGTAATGATTCATGAAACAGATAATCCATAGGAGGCGAAAAGTGTCTTTCCGGATAAGCCTGCGCGGCATGATTAGGCTGATCCAGGTCGATACTTTACGCAGAGTCCACAATGTTGGTTTTCTCGCGAGACGGCTCATATCTCTCTTACGACTCAACCAAACCCTATGTTGTGGGTACTCAAAAGAAGACTTTTGAGTAACAACAACTTAGGACTTGATTGTCCAAATAAGATTTTAGAACGTGTAAAATACCGCTCATCTTGAGCTCTGGCAAAATACTCCTATTTCTCTTGCTAATGGACGGATCCAAAACTATACCTGGGGAATGGTGAGTTAACAGATGGGTAAAACACACCACACCAACTGACCTTGAAATAAATGCAACAGGGTACAGGTATAATTTAAGGCAATAAAACAAAACTAGGTCAGTTCAAATTGGGTCAATTCCCTCTGATGAATGGATGATTTAAAGCGAAACCATAAACATTAGTCAGAGTATTATAAACATCAGTCGAACCTGTGCTACGGACGACCTTTGAATAGCAATTCCCTGTTTATTGCGACCATACTTTTTAGTTTCCAAAATACTTATTTTCTGTATAAAAGGAACCTGTTATTAAAGACCATCTTTGAATTGCAATTCCCTATTTATTGCGACCATACTTTTAGTTTCCAAAATCCTTATTTTCTGTATAAAATGACCCTGCTTATTAAAGGCCACCTGTAAACAAAGACCATATTGTTCACTTCCCATGGTGATCTTTAAAAACAGGCTTGCCTGTACATGTATATGACCTTTTCCCCCCATAAACAGAATACGATATGTACACATAGTCATAAGTATCACAATCATTCAGGATTGATTGATTGATGGATTGATTGTTGTTTTACGCTTTTCAACAATGTTTCAGTTATTTCACGGCGTTTCCAAGGTCAGTTATCAGTTCTACTGGTCCATTTATTCTGACACCAGCCAGTCACTCGTTGTGTTAACCGCGCAACCCTTAGCGCCAAGAAGGGCAGCCATTACAACCAATCTTTTTCATACCAAAGACAAAAAAATAGTAGTAACGGCTTTCACTCATTGGCGCTCGGGACTTTGAGGTTAACATTATATAAATATCATATGGCAGCATGTGTGACATTGATATTGTCAACCCGAGAGCAGAATGTCACCCGAGGCGTAAGCCGAGGGTGACATTCTGTTTCGAGGGTTGACAATATCAATGTCACACATGCTGCCATATGATATTTATTTTATTATACCGAACACAATTAAGTGACGTCACTGCTGTATGCTGTATGACGTCACTGCTGTATGTGTATAAGGGAGGCAATCACGTCATGATTTAGCTAAAATATTGAAGCAGTTTTTTGCCCTTATATGACATTCAAAATATCACTGCGGTCACATGACCTGACAGTCAATTTTCGCTTGGTCACGTGTCAAAAACGTTGAAAATGTTTCTGATAGTCAAAATATCTCTTTTTCGGGTAATGGGATTTTACCATTGTAGACAAAAGTGAGGTATAATAATACGACTTATTCGCTGGTGTCAGGCTAAACCGACCAGTATTGCTGTAAACTATTAACTTAACATAGTAAAACGAAAAGAGAAATTGCAATTTGCGGGAAGAAAAAAATTAAATAAGTTTTCGGTGTAAAAAAAAAAGCCAGTGCATCCTTATCACACTAAACAAGACTAACGACAACATGCTATCACCAGGCTACATACGAGCAATATAGACCAAGAGCAGCCTGCATGAGCACGGAGATCGATCGTGGTCTATATTGTTTACTACTCAATCAATATGGAAGAACCCATCGAAATGAAAGTTGGTAAAACAAATTGAAGGAATGTCATAGTATAATAGTTATATTTTCACGTGATAGGTGTTTTCGTTGGGAAAGCACATTAAAATGTTAAAATTGAAGATTTTGAATTAGTTTAATACTTAACCTACATAAAAGTAATATTCACAGTTTGAAAAGTGGTGTTTGGTTGGTGTTATTTTTTTATCTCAGAGGACAAGTTGACCTTAAATATTTCGCTCGAATTTGATGTTTTTGTTGAATCTTTTTATATTTAATTTTTTATTTTCTAGTTCTATACATCATATTTATCGATTCTTTTTGTAGTTGTTGTTGCTGTCTGCCCATTTCGTAAGCATACATGACACAATACTTCAATCTTAAGTCAAATATATTCGGAAAGAGTAATTAATTACCTATGCAAATCACGCTAATATAATTCGAAATAAATAAACGAGCATAAGTTATTCCTCAATCTCTGACAACGCCAAGCATTGATTAAAAAGTCAAATTTAACTCTTTCCTACATACAGACGCTTTCTAACGCCTCTGCAACAGACGTCTGTTGAAAACATTTCGCCAAATTGAAAAATTGCTCATAAGGAGCAATTTCTCCTCATGTCACAATATTTTCAACTTTATTCAATAATTCTTCTTTCATTTATATGAAGCATTTCCATATATTTCAGTAAATTGATTCCAAAGTCGTCTGCTGCAGATTTTCTGTATATGGGAAATGGTTTACTGACCCTCAAACCCTATGTTGTGGGTACTCAAAAGTATCGTCTCAGTGAGGCGATTATTTTGAGTACGCACAACATAGGTTTTTTTGTGTCATACGAGAGATGTGGATGGGAAAATACCAGTTTACTCCTCCACATCTATTCCTCCGAATGATAATCTACTTTGCTTTTAATGATCAACGAATAAAACCTAAACCCTCAACTCTAATGAGAATTATTTGAGATTCGATACCATTGTTAACTGATCTTCAGTTATGTAACGGTGCCCAGGTCGACACATCGAGGTGCCAATGCTTCCATACACCAGCACTTCATACTCTAATAACTCTCTAACACATTAGTTAAAAATATTTTTATTTTAATTTCAATATGATGTCTGTGATATCAATGCGTTAATGTGAGATAATTAGATATACATGTTTAAATGAATAACATGCCATTCATCAAAAGACTAGAAATATTACCGTATAGGAAATCATATGTTCAGTCATTCATTGCAGCAGACGACTTTGAACATATTATGTCAAAAAATAGAAATCTCTATAATTGAATGGATAACCCATGACTAAAAGTGGAAAACATTGTGGAAAAAGGAGAAATTGCTCGTTTTGAGCAATTTCTTCTTTTGTGACTATGTTTTCAAATACACACCTGCTTGTTGTGGTTTGTTTTTTATTTAGATTTTTTTTTTATTTTTA
>JASEVX010000011.1:26412662-26460032 GCA_031761405.1 Serripes groenlandicus
ATCATTTAAAAGATTTAAAAGTGTTATAAATCTTTGGAAATGCGACCTTTGTTACATCTACTTGAAGTGAAAATACAGAGCGAATCTCCGTGTTTGTTTTGTAAGAAATTGTCTATCAATAGGTCAATGCTTCAAGTTCAAACAACATATGAGCAAGTACACGGGAAAATGCACAAATTGACTTGTGTGAACATTTAAGATCCAGAACTTCACTGTTCACATATAACTTACACAAGCTTGTGAGAATAGTCTGTCAACTTCTGTAGATTCTGATAAGACTGGGCAGGCGGAGAAACTTATCTGAACCTACACGTATTTAATCAATACATAAATGAATAAATATATGAAATCATCCCGAAATAAAAGACGGTTTAACTCTCTTATCGCCGAATTTCCTAAAAGGCGCTGACTGTCTAGAATTAGCAGCGTATAAGAAGTAAAACTAACATTGTGGATATATTACAAATTCAACAACAAAACTTCAGATATATCACGGCGTGTCCTGGGTAAGTTAACAGAACTACTAGTCCCTTTAGTCTGACACTAGCGAGTCAGTCGTAATGCTAAACCCTACAGTTACAAAACTTCAGATATATCACGGCGTGTCCTGGGTAAGTTACCAGTACTACTAGTCCCTTTATTCTGACACTAGCGAGTCAGTCGTAATGCTAAACCCTACAGTTCCGAGCGCCATCACTTTCATGATTAAATCAAAGGTATGACCCGATCGGGGATCCAATTTAGAGACCTCTCGCGTCTACTTTTTACCTTTTTGGACATTGTGCCGAAGAGTGATCGACGAGTTAGCGAAATTCCACCAGCAATTGCGATTGTCAATTTTATGTGCAAGAGAAATAAACATGTTTATTATTTAGGGTGTTGTTAACATTAATTGACCGTGGACACAAGCATTCATCTTTCGGTCCCTTGCACTAAAAAAAAAGTGTAGATACGGTAAGTGGTGAATGTTCTTCGTTCGTGTGCAAATGGCGAGACCTTGCTTGTATACGGAGATTCGCGAGGGTGCCGTGTCTACCTGTTTTGAGTGCACTGGACATAGTAACGTCTCAATATATCGCCGTGAAATGGGATCGGGGTATAGGTATACATATTACTTCTACAGCCTTGAGTGAAGTCTCAATATAGCGCCGTTACATATTGTTACATATTGCATTGTTACAGTCAAATTATCAAAATCGCATTCCTAGTACAGAAACCTGGACTAGCCAGAATGATGAACGACGTACCCATCGTCGGGCAGCCACGGCTGTTGACTCCGACACGATCCAAACATGGAGCGTAAGGGAGTTAACTCCCGTGGGTGTCCGATGATAGTACGTACCAGCGGTCAATTTATATTCACAAAAGTTCTAATTAATAGTTAGAGTGTCCTATTATTTTACTCCTACCTCGTTATTTGTGCTCATGTTTATCGTGTCGTCTGCGCCCATGACGTCATATTGTTCGTCATCAATATTTCCATCCGCCATATTATTAGGCAAAGGGAAGTCCGGAGGGTAATCTATCGTTTCCGGATGACGCCGTTTCGTGTCTGTGACGTCATTTTTACCGGAGATGCCCGGCTTTTGATTTTTGTCCTTCCGGCGAGCGGAACATCCAAATGACAGTAAAGAAAACACACAAAAACACACAATTAACTTTGTTAACAGGACTCTTCGAACCAACATTTCGCCTGTTTTATAGTTGTTGACGTCGATAGTGTGCGCTTATAGCTCGTATGTTCTAATTTTTCAATCCAAGTTAAAATTTCAAATTCGTCACCAGTGTATTCAAGTAAAACACGATGTCTTCTTTTCCTCTGCAGATTGTAAAACAACACCCATGGTCGAGTTTATAATATCTCGATTGAACACTGACAATGTCTTATCTTGAAGAGCTTCTGGTACAATCCATTCATCTGAAATACACGGGAGAAAATATTTGTATCGTACATGTGTCCTCATTACTTGTATGGTGTTAATTTTAAGATTAGAGAACAAATTTCGCTTTCCAGTAAAATAAACATCTAAATATTGATCGTTTATGCTTCATTTTTGACTGGGTAGACATAAAAAGTAAGCCAAATTTTGTACATTTTTATTGACTTTCAACTGATTTTTTTGTTTAACATTTACTGCCAAAATAGTTTTGAACTATTTATTACTTACGTTGTTGTCCCTATTAGCAATATTTGCAGATTATTTAACATTTCAAAAAGGGTGATCTCTCTCTGGAGTTCAGCACATTAAGCATAGCCCTGATACAGAGCTCAAGATAAGGGGCGTTTTTAATGTTTTAAAATCCTTATTTGACATCGAAAACCTATGTCGTGGGTACTCAAAAGAATCGTCTTACTGAGACGATTCTTTTGAGTGCCCAAACCATTTGTTTAAATGAGTGCTTCTAGAGATATCGTAGAGGCATGACATATTAACTCTTCTTTATATAGTTCTCGGCCTGATATTATATTATAGGATCGTCTGCTGCCTGGCCCTTTGCTACAGCAGACACGTCTTGATTTTTGTTTAAACAGTGAGGCAAAAAGAGAAATTGCTGATAGTGAGCATTTTCTCCTTTTTTTGCTATAATGTTTTCAATTCTGTTTAATAATGACTATACATGTACATTCTTTATCGAATTTTTCCCTAATTTTGGCTAGATAATTTTTTTCAATGTTGTCTGCTGAAGCTTCGTTGTCAATGTATGTAGGACATGGAGAAAGGGGTGGTTAAACCCATATTAGTGTAAATGTAGATCTATTTCTATCAGCTGTGGGAAGTTAAGGAGCTACTGTTGAGCAAAATATTCACTCTTGTGTGAAAGAGACAGTTCTAAGTTGCAAGAACTAGCTTCACAATCGACAATAACCCTTTCCCACATACAGCAAATGTGCAGCAGACGACTTTGAAAACAGTGTGACAAAAACCTGAAAAATGTCCATAAAAGAATGCTTAATTGCTAAACAAAGTTAAAAATAGTGTGGCCAAAGGAGAAATTGCTCATCATGAGCAATTTCACCTTTGCCCACAATGTTTTCAAACTTCGTCTGCTGCTATTGCCTCAAAATGCGTCCGAAGGTGGGAAAGGGATAAATAAAACCTTTTCTAGTTTCCGTGTACAATCAAACCTGTTATCTTAAAACCACATTGGAATAGCGTTTCCCTTCCTATAGCAACCACACTTGTAGTATCCAAATTACATATTTACTGCATAAATGACCCTGTTATTAAAGACCACATCAAACACCAAAGTGCTGTGTTCCCATGGGTGGTCTTTAAACACAGGTTTCCCTGTCTATAGCAACCTATTTACTGCATTAATGACCCTGTTATTAAAGACCACATCAAACACCAAATTGTTATGTTCCCATGGGTGGTCTTTATACACAGGTTCCACTGTTTCTGCATTTCTCCTCACAAAGTTGGATCTTGATAAATGGACCAGTAGTACTGGGTCCAATTGCACCAACCTTTCTTAGCGCTAAATAATACTTAAACTTAAAGGCATATTTCGTAATTTTCCTAATAAAAAAATGCAAACAGATTGTGTTTCTTAACAGAATTGTTAGTCAGCTAGATTACTATTAATATCACTTAAGTCTTTCACTTTAACCCTTTCCCTCATATAGACGCTTTCTGACGCCTCTGCAGCAGACGACTTTTGAAAACATTGTGACAAAAGAAGAAATTGCTCAAACCGAGCAATTTTTCCTTTAGCTAAAATGTTTTCAACTTTTCTCAGTAATTATACCTACAATTATAGAGATTTTCCATATTTTTTAGTATACATTTTCAAAGTTGTCTGCTGCAGATTTCCTGTATTAGGGAAAGGGTTAACACTTACCCTGATACAACAATTCTGCAGCAGACGACTTTGAACATAGTTTATCAAAAAAATAGAAAATCTCTATAATTGAATGGATAAAAGTAGAAAACATTGTGGCAAAAGGAGAAATTGCTCGTTTTGAGCAATTTCTTCTTTTGTCACTATGTTTTCAAAAAGCCGTCTGCTGCAGAGGTGTCAGAAAGCGTCGTATTGGGCGGGACAGGGTTAAAACTATATGTGTGCGCATCGTTACAGAGACTGCACGGTAAAATGTTTGCAGAGTTAAAGTTAATTAGCATAATGAGAAACTGGTGATTGGTCCAAACGAGCATTTAACACTGTAGATCAATGGAGAAACGTGTTTTTGGTAATCCCCGCAATATCTCATGAGATCCCTAGTTCGGCTTCGGGGCATCGTTTGGCGAACCAATAATCTCGGAAGTATACATTACAGTAGCTATAACACTGGCGTATAATTTACTATTTGTAAGTGAGTGCAAAGAGCGGCACTCTGCAAAGGAGATGGGTTTACGCGGTTGGTATTCGCGAGTCACGCGATCAACAGTTTAAGCTTAGAAATAGTTCATATTTTAGATATACATGGATAAACATTATAAAATGCATTCTTCACAAATCAAGACATCTCTTTGAACATGAAAATAACATTCAGTAAGTTAAAATTGCTATTTTAAAGGAGAATTCGACGTGATCTTTATCTCGATATTGCCACATAACAGTCTGCTGCAAGTCTCATAGGGACGGTTTTGTCTTCGTAAATAAACCCCCAAAAAAGAAATGCGAGTCAAAATAAAGAAACTGCAAATACTTAAAACATCGGAATATTTATTTTATTTTAGATGTGTCATAACTTAGTGTTTTTAAACAAACGCAATTTTAATATGTTCAAGACATTTAAATTTGGGTTTTTTCTAATAATAACCCCTCCTCCCATGTGATTTCCGAAAAGCTATTAAAAATAGAAGTCGCGGGCTTCTGCCCTGCGACTTATAACCATTTACCCCGCGTACAGCATACATATCTATAGGAGACGACTTTAAAAAGATCTCGGAAAAAGTATGAACATTTTCTACTAATGACAGTATACGTATTGGAAACATTGTGACAAAAGGAGAAGTGCAATGTTTTTAAAAGTCGTCTGATGCAAATGCGTCTACAATTCTCTGTAAACTGTAAATTGTTGATATGTCAGGTCTTTTTAGCTACACCACCTGGCAACTTTTGTATGTTTATTTTTTTTTTCTAATTGTATATCTCTCATGTTGGCTATGAAAATGTATGTATTGTATGCAAATAAAATTATGTTATGTAATGTTATGATTATCAAGTCGAGTGCATAAACCAGTTTTCCTTTAAACGACTGACTGATTGATCGATTGATTGATTGATTGTGGTTGTGAATGATTGATTTATTTTGATTGATGTATTGATTGATTTGGGTTTAAAGGCGTTTTCAAAAGAAAATCAGTCGTATACCCATGTGTTTCCGGACTTTCTCACACCAGTACACCACACATCAGTCTTTCAAATAGATGAGCCTTCACCACTGGTATTTACGAGTACCTCTCTTGAATGTGGCCTGGCTTATTGCAAGCCGTTTTTACTATTTATTCGTTTGAGGGGTATCTCTCTAAATTTGAAAGATTTCTCTATTAAATAGAGAAAAATCTTTCTAATTAGATATATATCTTGCTTTTTTAGAAGATAAACGTTAATTATAGAGATATCTATCTAAGTCAGAGAGATATATCCCTATCTTACAGAGATATCTTTCTAAGCTAGAGAGATATCTTTAGATCGAATAAATAGTTAAACGGCTTGCCATAGTGGCTTGTATTGAGTATTGATCCTCGATGATCAAGGTGATAAGAGTACGAAATATTATTGATTGTTTTCGCAGAGCTCTTAGATAAGGGACGTTTTTCATATTCTAAAAATACTTATTTGACCTCTAAAACCTACGTAGTGGGTACTCAAAAGAATCGTCTGAGCGGGTATGTTACCAGTACTACTGGTCACTTTATCCTGACACCAGCGAGTCAGTCGTAATTCAAAACCCCACAACCCTGAGCGCCAAGGAGTTAAAGCCATTACAACATTACTATCATATTTAAATTGTTTAGTATGACCCAGTCGTGGATCGAACCCGCGACTTCCCGCACCCGAGGCGGCCGCTATATCACTAGACCACAGAGGTGGTCCACTTATTCGCATGAACAAGCTCAAAAAACTAAAATCATAACACAACTGATCCGTTCCACGAGAAAACCAACATTACGGACTCTGCGTAATGTATCGACCTAGATCAGCCTGCGCAGTCCGCGCAGGCTAATCTGGGCCGACACATTCCGTCTCAGGGAGATAAAGGTATAGAGCAATGACTCATGAAATAGAAAATCCACAGGAGGCCAAAAAATACTGCCCGGGTTTACCCGCGCGGCATGCTTAGCTTGATCCGGGTCGATACTTTACGCAGAGTCCACAATGTTGTTTTTCTCGTTATTAGGCTCATCTGTTTATATGACGTGGCGGCTAATATTCGGCCTGTCTAAACAGTTTCACATATGTGCACGAATTTTAGACCCTATTAAACTGATAGTTAATCTGTAAGCCAACGCTTTTTGTTTCGTTGTTTCGTATCGTTTTGTATTTGTTTTTGTTTTTTTACTGTTTTTATCTAAAGGAAAGTTTCACCCGGTGGCTTAATAGGATGTGCAAATAGTATTCTTAATCTCTTTAGGAGATGAAAAATGCAAAATAACAAGTAGCCGATAAATCATAACACATTGCTTCAATTAGTCTAATAGCAGGTCGATCTTGCTTTGCAAATATATATTCTTTATATATTTCATTTATGTAAAATTTTATAAAAACGTGATATCCGAAATGTGATAATATGACCCGTTCCACGAGAAAACCAACATTGTGGGCTCTGCGTAAAGTATCGACCCAGATCAGCCTAAGCATGCCGCACAGGCTTACCCGGATAGACACTTTTCGCCTCCTGTGGATTTTCTGTTTCAGGAATCACTACTCTATACATCTTTCCCCCTAAGACGGAATGTGTCGGCCGGATCAGTCTGCGCGGACAGCGCAGGCTGATCTGGTCGATACATTACGCAGATATATTGATATGAGCCGTTCCACGAGAAAACCAACATTGTGGGCTCTGCGTAAAGTATCGACCCAGATCAGCCTAAGCATGCCGCACAGGCTTACCCGGATAGACACTTGTCGCCTCCTGTGGATTTTCTGTTTCAGGAATCACTACTCTATACATCTTTCCCCTTAAGACGGAATGTGTCGGCCGGATCAGTCTGCGCGGACAGCGCAGGCTGATCTGGTCGATACATTACGCAGATATATTGATATGAGCCGTTCCACGAGAAAACCAACATTGTGGGCTCTGCGTAAAGTATCGACCCGGATCAGCCTACGCATTCCGCACAGGCTAACCCGGACGGCCACTTTTGTCTCCTGTGGATTTTCTGTTTCGGGAATCATTACTCTCTATACCTCTGACTGCGAAGGCTGATGTGGGTCGATACATTACGCAGAGTCCATAATGTTGGTTTTCTCGTGGAACGGCTCATATATATATATATATATAAACACACGTATGTAAAGCAATTAGAACGAGTGCGTGTCTAGATCAACCTGCTTATCCACATTCTCAAAAATACTGCACTGTTCGTAAATAAGTCACATGAATTAACTTTCTTCTAAGGCATTATTTTAAATCGGTTATGATAGCATTACCGAACAGGCAGATACCAGTGTTGGTTTTCCAGGGTCATGGCTTAAATTTCCGTTAGAATATTATTGTTTATTATAAGAAAGATATGTGCGTTACTGGTTCAAAGAACGATTGCTATTTAGGCAATGTGCTACCTTTCCTACAATGAAATATACACATTTTAAAAATGATAAGCCATTTCGATGTTACAGACGATTTAACGTGTGTCTGCAGCAGGCGAATGCTGAATACATCGTTGGAAAAGGTGATGATGAAAACGATCACTCTCTCCGTGTATATAACGTATTAGACGGGATATTTTAACACTAAATTATGTTAGATGTACAGTCCAACCTGTGCTTAAAGACCATCCATTGGAAGAGAGAACAAGCTGGTCTTTGTTCACAGGTGGTCTTTAATTGAAGGGACATTTGTGCAGTAAATTAGTAAATGTGAAATTAAAAGTGTGGTTGCTAAAGACAGGGAATTGCTATATAAAGGTGGCCTTTAATACAGGGTTGACTGTATATGTTTTATACATGAATGACACTTTAATGATAATACTTTAGTTCAGTATATTTATTCATCTACTCCATTTTAAAATATCCTATGCGTTTGAAATCTATAAATACAATAAACAAAGTATTAGTTGTGATATGTTAACACTAAATGATGTTCAATGTATATGTTTTACATGAATGACACTTTAGTGATTAGAGTTCAGTTCACTATATTTAATTATATTCCATATTGACATATCAAACCCACTTACAAAACTATAAATACAATGAACAAATATAATAAAATAGTTAATTAATTAGATAAAATAGGATAAACACTATGAGTCTATGACCACCATCATGGAAAGATGGCATGAAATAGAACTAACTTTCATGCACAAGGGCGTCTTTGACCAATCCCTGCCATGATGTATGTAATTAAACTACCATAATTGCTGTATCCATGACTCATTTCACTAAAGCCTAGATCAGGTGAGAAGTGCCAAGTTATAAAATGATACAAGTACATATGTATTATGGTCCGAATGAACGTTTTGCTTTGAAATCACCGAATTTGGGGATTTGTGTGGAGCGATTCAATATATACAGACACGCATACATAACATTTAACTTGCGAAGTTGATAACAAGTTAAATGTTATGTATGCGTGTCTGTATATTTGTATATATGGATGTATGAGGATGTGTATGTGTATGTAAGTATATAGGTATGTATATGTAAGTATATAGGTTTTATATAATGTAAGCCATTTACTAGGTAATATATATTTTTTGTACATCAAAATACATCTTAATGTGTAACCTACATTAAATAAAGATATTATTATTATTATTATTGTAATTGTTAGTCCAAGAATAAACACATGATACAGCTGCGTGTCCTGCATTTGTTAGCGTTTCATTGATAGGGTGTTAACGCAGTTCACATATCTATGTGTTTCCTGGCTTTCTCACACCAGTACTCTACGTAACAGTATTGCTAGGGCTTGGCGTGAAACGGTTGTAACTAAAACTTGTATTTTTTCCCCAAGGTTAATCTTAAAGCCTTAAAGTCTTTATAAGCATTCAATCATTTTTCTTCGTAAACAATGAAAATGTATGTGCCATTGCTCGTTCTGAGCAATGGCACCTAAATTTGCATTGTTTACAAAGGGATCAAAATTGCCCCTAAACCAGGGTTTTCAAAATAGGTTTTTAGTTACAACCGTTTCACTCCAAGCTCTCGATTTCCAAGCAACTGACTTTTTTCCCACATAGACTGTAGGCCAAGGAAAGTGAAAAACGCTTGTCGTATTGACCTTTGTCAAAGGTCTGATAAAATGTTGGCCAAGCTGGGATTCGAACTCACAACCCCTGGATTGACAGCCCGGATCGCTATGTATTGAGCAACTGATGCTCGTGTTTATAAGCTAATGTGAAACTGGTGTGCGTTTACGGAAAACCGAATAAATGGATATTTGCTACCCATGTGCATCCAGATCAGCATAACCGACTCGGTTGTGTAGTGGTAGAGCGTCCGCCTCGGGTACGGGCGTATGCAGATTCGATCCCCGACCGGGTCATACGAAAGACTTTAAAGCTGGTTGAAATGGCTGCCCTCCTTGGCGCTTTGGGTTGCGGGTTAAGCATAACGACTGACTTACTGGTGTCAGGATAAATGGACCAGTAGTACTGGTAACTTACCATGGAAACGCCGTGATATAACTGAATTTTTTTTTAAATCGACGTTAAACACCAAACAAACAATCCACCAGCTCAGCCAGATAATCAATGTAGACTGCAATAAACGTGAATTGAGACACGCAACACAAAAACCGATCGACTGGACTTTCCGATCAGTCTCTGCGCAGTCTGATCCGTATCTTTCATGTTCGATTTGACCTAATTGTACACCGTGCAAATACTTTTAGTTTTTTGTTGGGATTTTACGCCTTTGATCAACATAAGTTCAGTTATATCACGGCGACAGTTCAGTTATGCATCATCCCTGGGTAAACAAACCAGTACTAGGCTAGGAACTGTGCCTTGCCCGAGGGAACTTCACCATAACCGTCACTCCGCGACTGGAGATAGAACCCGGGACACTGGTTGAAAATCGCTGACGCTAACCACTCAACAATTCATCGAATTATAAGTAACGCCTGTTTAACGGTTGTTTCGAAAGAAACGACTATCAAAATATTCAGACTGTTGTGATTGTTTGCACGGTGTTTAACGCCATTTTCAATAATATTTCAGCTGTACCATTGTGCTTCCTGGGTAAGTTATCAGTACCATTGGTGTATTTATCCTGACACCAGTTAGTCTGTCGTAATGCTCACCCCCACAACCCTGAGCGATAAGGAGGAAAAGGCATTACTAATATGTTTAAAGTATTGGGTATGACCCGAGTCGTCTTTGTACGGGTTTTTGTGTGACGAGACTCGATTTATCCCTTTCCCTCATACGACAATTCTGCAGCAGACGACTTTAAACATATTTTGTCAAAAAATAGAAAGTCTCTACACTTGAATGGATAACCTATGACTAAAGAAAATATTGTTGCAAAAGGAGAAATAGCTCAAAACTTCTTTCTTCTTTTGTCACTATGTTTTCAGAAAGCCGTCTGTTGCAGAGGCGTCAAAAAGCGTCTATATGCGGAAAAGGGTTAACACGGATACTTTACACAGAAACATCGAACAAACAGTGTATCATTAGATGAATTCCAGAAACATTTATGTGACGGCAGTTTCCTATTATCACACATTCCCTTAAAGTTGGTTTACCCGGAACATAGATCAAGTGTTGCTGCTACTATCTCTTTTAACACTTTCCCCCATTGACGTATCTGCAGCAGACGACTTTTGAAAACATTGTGACAAACGGAGAAAGTGCTTATATATTGAGCAATTTCTCCTTGTACAACAATGTTTTTAACTCTATTTAATTATTACACTTTCGTTTACAGAAAATGTTTAGTTTTATCAGGATGTTATCAAAGTCGTCTGCTTCAGATGTGTTGTATGTGGGAACGGGAAACTTAAATCCAGAAATCCATTTTACCTTTTTCCACAATTATACTACATTATATAATTCCATATAACACCAAACGTCAAAAGAATCAAACCCAAAAAGCAATAAATCCGCGAACCTCTGTCAACAAAGTTTAACACCTTTTTAAATCGCTCAATTGTTTGACTTCATTTAAAAATAGGGAAAAAATGTAATTAAAAACTATTCGAATATTTTTTCACATTTAAAAGAATTAAACACTCGTTTGAGCACACACACGCTCACAAAAGCTTAATTTTTTACTTCCAAATGAATCGCACAATTAGTGTTTCTCCCCATTAAATACTAGAATGAATGTATTTCTTTTATAAAATAAGTTAACCAATCAAATTGCAGAACGAATTTGTGCTGACCCTTTATCCTTACTTCTGCTCTTTGTTCGTGTCCCAGACTGAGTTTATCCCTTTCCCGCATAGAAACATAAGTGCAGTAGACGACTTTTGAAAACATCTTGGCAAAACTATGGCAAACCTCAGTACATCTAAATGAAAATGTTGCCATAGGTTGAATCCATTGTGACTACAGGAGGAATAATTCCGTATAAGCAATTTCTCCTTTTGCATCACTGTTTTGCAGTTGTGTCAAAATACGTCTGCACATAGGAAAGGGTCGATCGAGCGTTAAAGAAAACTTATAAATCAAAGCCACTTTGAAATTAGACAAGAAGAAGTACTTTTCCACGAATGTTATTTTTGTTTCCAATATATGAATATAATAAATGATGTGCACAACAGGAGCGTAGACAAATATGAGTAAACTAACATTAACCATTTCCCGCATAAAGACGCTTTCTAACGCCTCTGCAGCAGACAACTTTTATGTAAACATTGTGACAAAAGCAGAAATTGATCAAAATGATCAATTTCTTCTTTTGCCAAAATGTTTTCAACTCTCTATAATTAACTTTATCTTAAAGAGAATTTCCATAATTTGCCTATATATGTTCCAATAAAAGTCGTCTGCTGTACGTGGGAAAGGGTAGACTTTATATAAAAACACCGTACAGTCTCAGTGAGGCGACACTTTTGACTACCAAAATATAACGTTGGAGGATCAAAGTAGGATTTTTCTGAATTCAAACCTCACCCTTTTCTCAAATACAACAAATTTGTAGCCAACGAAAATATTTGTACAAAATAATGGAAATTCTCTATAATTGAGGGTATAATTAATTGATATAATTTATAATTGTAAACGTTGTGGCAAAAGGAGAAATTGCTCATGATGGTGGCTCTTTGGGTTTTACATGCTTATATGACGCCTTTCGGAGAATGAGAGAGATAGAGAGAGAGAGAGAGAGAGAGAGAGAGAGAGAGAGAGAGAGAGAGAGAGAGAGAGAGAGAGAGAGAGAGAGAGAGAGAGAGAGAGAGAGAGAGAGAGAGAGAGAGAGAGAGAGAGAGAGAGAGAAAACAAAGAGATAGAGAGATATATATATATATAGCGTGAGGGAACAGGCCGATATAGAGACAGGCAGATATAGAGACATACACATAAAGAGTCAGGCAGACAGAGAGGGATGGAGACAGGCAGACATAGAGGGTGGAGACAGACAGAGACAGACAGACAGAGAGGGACAGTGAGAGAGAGAGAGAAAGAGAGAGAGAGAGAGGGGGATGGGAGAGAGAGAAATAGAGAGAGAGAGAGATAGAGAAATAGAGAGTTATATAGAAACACAGAGAGAAAGGGGTGACGGATATAAAGAGAAGAGTGAGGGAGTGAAAAAGAGAGGGGGAAATGACAGAGGGGGGTGAGTGGAGAATGGGGGAGAGAGAGAAAGGGAGAGAGAGAGAGAGAGAGAGCGAGGGAGATAGAGAGAGAGAGAGAGAGAGAGAGAGAGAGAGAGAGAGAGAGGGAGAGAGAGTGAGAGGGGAGAGAGAGAGAGAGAGGGAGAGAGAGAGAGAGAGAGAGAGAGAGAGAGAGAGAGAGAGGGGGGGGCAGAGAGAGAGAGAGAGGGGGGGGGGAGAGAGAGAGAGAGAGAGAGAGAGAGAGAAAGAGAGAGAGAGAGAGAGAGAGAGAGAGAGAGAGAGAGAATGAGAGAAACAGACTTAAAGACACAGGGGGAGAGAGAGAGAGAGAGAATGAGAGAAACAGACTTAAAGACACAGGGAGAGAGAAACTTAAAGTAATGACTTGTTGTTATATCTAGACCTAACTGATGAATTAACCAAATCATTAAAAATGGTTACTGCTAAATACTTCTTTAAATACAATGTGTGATTTCCAAGCAACGAACTTCTGTACTGACATCGATTTCCCGAGATTCATACATGTGTCTTATGTAAACTCATAAAGGGAATCAACTTGGGCAATAAAGCGGCATTTTAGCACAAACCAAAATCCTAGAAAATCTCCTGTGCCTATACCACACGGCAAAGAAGAATTATTTATACGTTTTTGGCTTTCTTCTGCGGAATGTTGTTACCCATTACCCGTTATTCCGAGATATCCCTTTCTCCACACGCAGGAGCATTTTGACGCATCTGCTGCAGCCAGAGATAGAAAACGTTGTGGCAATAGGAGAACACTTTTCGACGAGTAAACCCTTTTTTTCATTAAGTGCCTTCACGTCGTCTGCTGCAGATTTGTTAGCATTTTTCCTTAATAATAAGTGATTTAAACCCTTTCCCTCATACGATAATTCTGCAGCAGACGACTTTGTACATATTTTGTCAAAAAATAGAAAATCTCTGTAATTGAAAGAATAACGTATGACTAAAAGTGGAAAACATTGTGGCAAAAGGAGAAATTGCACGTTTTGTGCAATTTCTTCTTTTGTCACTATGTTTTCAAAAATCCGTCTGCTGCAGAGGCGTCAGAAAGCGTATATATGAGGGAAGGGGTTAAGGAAGGAAATCGGCATTTTAGAATTGATGAGAAAATATTATCAGAAGAGAAATTGTTTTCAATTTTTACCCAGTTCATTCATTTTCAAAAGTCGCCTGCTCTTTAAATCGTCAGAAATGGGGGAAATGTTAGCATTTTTCCTTAATAATGAGTGATTTAAGGAAGAAAATCAGCATTTTAGTATTAATGAGAAAATATTATCAGAAGAGAAATTGTTTTCAATTTTTACCCAGTTCATTCATTTTCAAAAGTCGCCTGCTCTTTCAAATCGTCAGAAATGGGGATGTTTCTATATAGTCTGTTAATATTATCATATACATTTCGGTATATGACTGATTCGCTCTCGGATTAGGAACATCTGGTTCAAGTTAGAAGAATTAAATACTTCATCTTTTAATATCCAAAATAGGTGCATTGTAAATATTTCATAAAGTTCATTTCGGACAAAACAATGGCTTTACAATTTACAATCTTGGTGGGGGTTTTTTAAATACGCGACTTAAACTGCGTAATCCCTCTGGTTTTATACGTACGAACTTTGAAGTTGTTTCGATACAACAAATCGTTGTGACACGATCCCGTTTTCTTCATGACGCGACACGAACACGTATGCAAGAAAGATAACTCGTACAAAACTACAATTCAAAGTATTTCAGCGGTTACATACCTTGTCGCCGCTAAGAAACATCATTTGTTTTTTTCTGACAAAGTAAGGTTTTAGAATGATTGATTGATTGCTCGATGTTTTACGCCTCTCTTTACAATGTTTTAGCTATATCACGGAGTTTCCTGGGTAAGTTACAAGTAGTACTGGTCCATTTATCCGGATACCAGCCAGTCAGTCGTAATGTTAACCCCGCAATCCTGAGCGCCAAGGAGGGCGGCCATTACCTACCATTGTTAAAGTATTTGGTATACCCGGTCAGGGATCGAACACGTGACCTCCCGCACCCGAGGCGAACAGGCTTTAGAAAAATAATAAAGTAACATTTCGAAAAAAGTGATGGAAAAGTAGACTGAATGCATCAATTACAACACTAGTATGCGGCACAACGCGCTAGATTTCTCTGTATCGGGTGTAACCTCTTCCCACATATAACAATTCTGCAGCAGACGACTTTGAACATATTTTGTCAACAAATAGAAAATCTCTATAATTGAATGGATAACCCATGACTAAAAGTGGAAAACATTGTGGCAAAAGGAGAAATTGCTCGTTTTGAGTAATTCCTTCTTTTGTCACTATGTTTTCAAAAAGCCGTCTGCTGCATGAGAGAAATAGTTAACCTCTTCCCATCTTCAGATAAAATAGTATCACTCAACAAGAAATTGTTCATGATGAGCAGTTTCTCTTTATACCACAATGTTTTAAAATCTATTTAAAAATCATAATTTAATTTATAGAAATGTTTCAATAAATTTGCTTGCGTTGTTTTAAAGTCGTCTGTTGCAGACTTGTTGCATGCGGAAGAGGGTTTAAAATACTTTAAATAATTGGAATAACCATAAAATATGACCCGTCACAACATTTGTAGCGAGTAAAAAAAAAAGCTTGCAACTCAAAATCTATTGAAGATACGACAATACAAAAGATATTCTCTGTAGGTTTAAACATTCTTCTACTGCAAAAGATAAAACTGAATACTGTCAGTCAACAAGAGAAAATTGATGCAACGCATCAATGTCGCCGGATATCTATAGTGCAGTTATGCATAACACTAACATTATAGTAGTTGAATAAACAGTTATCAACTGAGGGGCATATTGGAACATCAGGGGTGGGGTCAAGTGAAAATGTATCATAACTTGCATTGTTTTGTCAACGAAGTAAATGATAATTGAAGCCTTTTATTGTTTATGATCAATCTCCATTCCAAAGTAGGTTGACCATACACACAACCAACTAATTATTGATCATAAACAGTAATGGAAATGAGTAATCTTGCCATTCATTAGTATGTATACCGTACTTTCATTAAGGAATAATTATAAGATTTGTGAATTCCACATACACTTTTCAAGATGTTTGTCAGAATATTTGAATTTTATTATTTTTCAATAAAACCACAAAACAGACAATTTAGGATTTGCATGCAATAGCACGTCATTTTACCTTTCCTCTTTTAAAGTCAACAGTGGACACCTTTACAGCAATCTACTTTTAAAACAATGAGATAAGGGTTAAATCGCTGAAGACATGAGTTTTCTCTTTTTCTCAAAATGATATTAGCTTAGCATCCTAATTATATCATACTTTAACAAATGTTGAAATGTAGTCCAATATTTATAAATAAGACCACCTTCGAAATATAATATCAACTAAACAGTTAAATCTCATTGAAATTGTTGTATAATTTAAACTTAATTTCGAACATAGACTTAGCCCTACAACATGTTAATTTATTTTAATTCTTTCCTTCCTTTTTTTATAATGAAAACAACAAACTACTCATGTTTTAAAATTATATTATGATGAGCGCCCTTGTGTCAATGATGCATAACAATATACAGATCGGAAGCAATATGCCTTTAGGGAATTAAATGACACATTTAAAATTGTCAAGGACGAAATAATTTTGTACGAAAGACCCGATTCTTTCTTATTCGCAGAGGTGTCGTTCTTGAAACTCTCTTTATAGGCAGAGAGTGTTCGTTCAAAGTCATTTTTCCATTAAAACCAGTTTTATCTCGGTTTGTTCTTTTCTTCATTTGTTTCGAACCAAATAAACATTTTAAATCACCTATAATTTACTATTTGTAAGTGAGTGTAAAGAGCGGCTCTCTGCAAAGGAGAATGATCTACGCAGTTGGTATTCGCGAGTCACGCAGGTGCGCGTAAGTAAACAAATTAGACTGCGACGTAAAGGTTTGTAGTTATCGACTTTTGATTACATGTAGTATATAGTGTAAAATAAAGTATAGCAGTCTAGCTAATAGGGACTGTTTTGTCTTCGTAAATAAAACAAACAAGAGGCGCATGAGGGCCTATGCTCTACTGGTATGGTTCTTTGGTCATTTTCAATCCAGAGCATGTATGTATGGTGAAGATCGGATAGTAAATGGAGGCTCTTTTGTGTTCACACGCTGTATTATAGCAATTTTTACAATTTCATGGACCATAATCCAGTCTTGCATGGGCGGATCTGGCTGATTTTCAAAAGGAACCAAGCTCTCATCAATATTTAACTACTATCTAAGTTTGGTGAAGATCAGATAGTAAATGGAGCCTCTATTGGGTTCACATGCTCAATTATAGCAATTTAGACAATTTCAAGGGCCATAATCCAGTCTTGCATGGGCGGATCTGGCTGGTTTACGAAAGGAACCGAGCTCTCATGGATATCTAACTACTGTATAAGTTTGGTTGAGATACAATCAAAAAAGAAGACTGTATCGTGTAAACAAGCTCTTTTATAGCAATTTTGACCATTTCAAGGGCCATAATCCAGTCATGCATGGGCGGATCTGGCTGGTTTTCAAAAGGAACCGAGCTCTCATGGATATCTAACTACTGTATAAGTTTGGTTGAGATACAATAAAAAAAGAAGACTGTATCGTGTTAACAAGCTCTTTTATAGCAATTTTGACCATTTCAAGGGCCATAATCCAGTCATGCATGTGCGGATCTGGCTGGTTTTCGAAAGGAACCGAGCTCTCATGGATATCTAATTACTGTATAAGTGAAGACTGTATCGTGTTAACAAGAAATTGTTTACGGACGCACGCACGCACGCACGCACGCACGGACGACGGACAAATCGCCACGACATAAGCCCTTCTGGCCTTTGGCCAGTAGAGCTAAAAAACATAAATGCGAGTCAAAATAAAGAAACTGAAAATACCTAAGACATCGGAATATTTATTTCATTTTAGATGTGTCATTACTTAGTGTTTTTAAACAAACACAATTGTAATATGTTCAAGACATCTAAATGTGTTTCTTTCTAATAATAATCCCCCCTCCCATGTGATTTCCGAAAACCTATTAAAAATAGAAGTCGCGGGCTCCTGCCCGGCGACTAATTAGTTTTTTGGACAAAATGATCACAATTTCAAAATCACTATACATGTGTCTTTTAAACCATTCATTATTCAAATAAATAGTAATTCCAGCTTTGTAATGTATATTGTGCTTTAGTTACAATTGAAAGCTATCAGAATATGTATGTTTTGTGTATGTGCCATATATGACATCGCATGTGGATTTTTGGACACTTCTGTTTCTCCATGTCATAGTTCAACCAGGGACATAGATACAGGTGTACACATGGAGTTACTTATCCCTTTCCCTCATACGATAATTCTGCAGCAGACGACTTTGAACATATTTTGTCAAATAATGGAAAATCTCTATAATTGAATGGATAACCTATGACTAAAAGTGGAAAACATTGTGACAAAAGGAGAAATTGCACGTTTTGTGCAATTTCTTCTTTTGTTACTATGTTTTCAAAAAGCCGTCTGCTGCAGAGGCGTCAGAAAGCGTCTATATGAGGGAAAGGGTTATCCCTCTATTCTACGATCATGCACTTATTGATGGCTTTGATCCTGCAAACAGTGTTGGCTTCGTCCAACCCAGAGACATATACAAATGCATTCTCCTAACCAGAACACCAGGTAAAATACATACAGACATATAGATATAATTCGATAATGGTTGCAAAACAAAATAATTATCTTGTGCACAACAAGATGTTGACCCTTCACCACTTGCAGCAGACGACTTTTGAAAAAGATTGTGGCAAAAGAAAAATTTGCTTATGAGCAATTTCCCCTTTTGCCACAATGTTTTCAACTCTATCTAATGATTAAACTCATTTTAGGAGATATTCCACATTTTTGCCAATATGTTTTCAAAGTCATCTGCTGCAGAATTATCGTATGTGGGAACGGGTTAAGGTATAGTATTGAGAATTACTCAAGCTCCTCTTCCCACTCTGTTATGATAAATGTGACAATTCACGCCTTATTACTGCCCACTGTACATGTTCATCATGAGCAATTTCTCCTTTTGCCACAATGTTTTCAACTCTATTTAATGATTAAACTCATTTTAGGAGATATTTCACATTTTTGCCAATATGTTTTCAATGTCGTCTGCTGCAGAATTGTCGTATGTGGTAAAGGGTTAAGTTATATATGATTGGGGAGTACTCAAGCTCCTCTTCCCACTCTGTTATGATAAATTTGACAATTCACGCCCGATTACTGCCCACTGTACATCATGAGCAATTTCTCCTTTTGCTACAATGTTTCCAAAACGTGTCTGCTGCTGATGCATCACAGTGTGTCTGCAATTGGGAAAGGGTTCAACAAGGTTTGAAGAGGGTCACCTCAGGAACATTTCTTGAAATCAGCCCAGCCGCGTTTGAGATCCCCATTTGTATGCAACAGCTGACAGAGTTCTTCATAGAAGTTTACACTTCTACCCATTCTATTGCATCGGTGGTGTAATGGTAGAGCATCTGCTCGGCTGCGCGTTAGATCCCCGTTCGCGTCATACCAAAGACTTTAAAAATGGTAGTAATGGCTTTCCCTCCTTGGCGCTCAGGGTTGGCGAAAATTGACCAGAAATACTGGTAAAACATAATATAACTGGAAAATTTATTGAAAGTGGCATGAGGTTTACCTCATACAAACGGGAAAGAACAAAGGAACAATCTTCTTCAGTTTGGTTAGCATTGGCAAAGTGGTCTAGGGGGAGATGTCATTAAAGAAAATCACGCATGACAACACAGATTGATAAAAGAAAAAGGCTGTTGAAAGCGGTTAAAATTCAAATCATTCAAAATCAATATATATCACCAGTAAAGACATTTCTCAGAAGGAAAATTAAGAGCGGTGTTCAAGGAAAACCAAGCGTATACGTAGTTATTACACATGCGACAAAAGACAGGCCTGAACATTACTGTTAACCCTTTCCCTCATATAGACGCTTTCTGACGCCTCTGCAGCAGACGGTTTTATGAAAACATAGTGACAAAGGAAGAAATTGCTTTTCCACTTTTAGTCATAGGTTATCTATTCAATTATAGAGATTTTCTATTTTTTGACAAAACATGTTCAAAGTCGTCTGCTGCAGAATTGTGTCATGTGGGAAATAATTAAGGAGTCAAATGGATACTGCTTTACAACAGTTTATTGAAACCTTCTATGACTTACTGGCTATCAATGCAGTTTATTCAGCTACTTAGATAGGAATTTAACCCTTTCCCACTTGTAGGTGCATTTGGACGCTTCTGCAGCTGTCAAAATTAGAAAACATCGTGGAAAAAGGTGAAATTGCTCATGATGTTTTCAACTATCCAATAATTAGACTTTCATTGATAGAGATTTTTTCAAAGTCGTCTGCTGCAGATTTGTTGTATGTTGGAAACGGTTCAAGATATCTGATCAACATTCCTGTATTAATTTACCAATCACCTAAAACATGCAACATTAAATGTTGATGCCATAGTAGCAGTCAACTTATGAAACACTGTGGGAAAAGGAAACCCTTTCCCTCATATATACCCTTTCTGACGCCTCTGCAGCAGACAGCTTTTTGAAAACATAGTGACAAAAGAAGAAATTGCTCAAACTCCTTTTGCCACAATGTTTTCCACTTTTGGTCATAGGTTATCCATTCAATTATAATTTATAGAGATTTTCTATTTTTTTGACAAAATAGTTTCGAAGTCGTCCATATGTTTCAAAGAAAAGTACTGAATCAGGTAAATTGTTAGGGAAAAAAAGTTGTTATGAATAAAATATTGAAACACTATTATAACAATAGACTCTGTTTATTTAATTGTATAAATACATGTAGAAGAACGTTATAAGTAAACATAATGTTATGTTATTTGGGTCAAATAATATATGTTATATATATTCTGGAAAACGTTTAACAACTTTGATGACATTTATTGTCATAAGATTGGTTACATCTTTAATGCTGAAAATGCAATTGTGATGCAACATTGAAAACTTTGTTAGAAAAGGAGAAATAGTTAATTTTGAGCGATTTCTCCTTTTTCAACATTGTTCTCAACTCAGCATCAAAATCAGACTTCCAATTTTCCAAATCTTATGTGTTTTTCCTTTGATGTTTTCAAAGCAAACATCATATTAGGTATATGACCATGATTACAGTGTTCCAATGTTTAACAAGCATATAAATTTGTTCAAATGCTCATCTTTTATGTACAAAATAAATCTGATTATATAAGAAATTTCTTTATTTAACCCCATGTTTTCAACTCTGTTTAATAATAGCACTTTCATTTATAAATATGTTCAATATGTTTCCTTACACTGTTTCAAAGTTATCTGCTGCAGATATGAAATATTTCGGAGAGGGTTAAGGAAATTTCCCATTAAAACAGGAGGCTGTTTATGCAGACTGGTCTAAATGTACATGCCCTTTTAGGATTTTTTTTTTTTTGAAGAACACATCTTGCAAAAATTTAGGAAAGAAGACGTCATGCGTCACACTTTATATGTCAACATTGGTAAATATGAGATATAGAGATCTATGCTGAATATGTGGTGGATGACACATTTCCTCCGTGACCGGTCCAATTTGTGTGTACAAAGTTGCCAGGCTTGTCCAGCAGCTCGTAGGTATGGGCACCAAAGTAGTCACGCTGGGCCTAAAAAAGAAGAATAAAATTATCATTTCAACTGGTTCCTCTTTGAGGTCAAATTACGCCAAATACATCCGCTGTCATGCTTATAGTCCCTAAAAAAAAACTTTGATTGCATGGTGTATACCATCACCAGAATGCATTGAATTTATGCCATTGAGTTTAAATCCATTGTAAATGTGTATAGGATGCACTGGAAATGATTGATTTTATCACTTAGTATTTTGACCTAGTTTGAAAGTGAAAGTAGAGAATGCTAAACACTGGTTTTGTCTGGGCCCGATTTGGTCCAAAATGACGGTAACAATTTTTTGCCTGGTGAGTTCTTTCTTTCAGACGCTTTACCACTACACCAAAGAGGCGGTATGTAAACTACCTGTCAGACATTTCTCTGTAACCTATATGCTAACAGTGCAGATCTAGATTAGACTGTGTGAATGTGCAGACTTGTTTGGTTCCACACTTGTCACTAATGCCTTAACCCCCATAAAACAAGTCTGCAGATAACTTTGAAAACATCTACACGACAATAAGAAAAATCTCTTAAAATTAAACGATAATTTTTCAATAGAGTTGAAAATATTGTGATAAAAGTTGAAATTGCTCAAGATGAGCAATTTCTCCTTTTGCCAAAAACTGTTCAAAAGTTGCCTGTTGCAGAGGAATCAAAAAGCATCTGTATGTGGGAAAAGGTATTGCATTGCAGAGTTAACCCTTTCCCTCATACGACAATTCTGCAGCAGACGACTTTGAACGTATTTTGTCAAAACATAGAAAATCTCCATAATTGAATGGATAACCCATGACAAAAAGTGGAAAAAATTGTGGCAAAAGGAGAAATTGCACGTTTTGTGCAATTTCTTCTTTTGTCACTATGTTTTCAAAAAGCCGTCTATATGAGGGAAAGGGTTAATGGTTCATTAGTGTTTTAACCCTTTTCCACATACAGATGCATTCTGATGCATAAGCAGAGGACATTAACCACTCAAGATTTTACATATTTTTATCTTGGATGTTTTTTCAAAATAGTCTGCTTCACATTTGTTGTAAGTGGGAAAGGGTTAAAGCAGGCAATGCCAAAAATATCACACCCTGTATTATGTGGAAGATATATTACTACAACATATTCTTATCAAATGTTTAACTTGTTTTTATGAACATACATGTGATTGGGTAACAGACAAACAGTTCAAATATGATGAAAATTATGTCAATAGTAATGATTTATTATAAATCCATTTTCGTAAACATGTCTTCTTATTGTCTTTTTTATTTTTAACTCTCCTATTTTTTAGTAATACCGTTTGTCCAAGAGTTTGTGGTTGTTACCCCATACAATGTCCAGTCATCAATGATAGCAAAGGGTTATATATAGCAAGAGGGCCATGAGGCCCTGCCAGATCGCTCACTTGAGAATGGGCTATTTAAGACTCTTTCAGCACTTATGGCAATGAGGTTTTTGCCTGGCGGCAGTGTTTGTTGACTGGAAGCATTTTCTGACAAAGCTTATTGATTGTTACAATGAAGTGTTAATACTTCTCGACACAACTGTAAATGAAATTATGCCTAGATATCATCAAGACAAACATTCTGACAAAGTTTCAACATGCTCAAGCCCTAAATGCACCTTCCAGAGTTTTAACAAGATTTTCCTTCAATTTGACCTAGTGCCCTAATTTTGGACCCCACATGACCCATATTCAACCTTGGCCTAGATATCATCAAGACAAACTTGCTGACAAAATGTCAAGCTCCTCAAATCAAAAAAGTGTGATCTCTATAGTGTTAACAAGATTGTTCTACAATTTGGCCTAGTTTTTGACCTGACCTGACCCATATTCACACTTAGCCTAGATATCATCAAGACATATATTCTGACAAAGTTTCAACATGCTCAAGCCAAAAATACAGCTTCCAGAGTGTTAACAAGATTGTTCTTCATTTAGGCCTAGTGACCTAGTTTTTGACCTGACCAGACCCATATTTGAACTTAGCCTAGATAGCCTAGATATCATCGAGACAAACATTCTAGTAAAGTTTCAACATCTTCACGTAAAAACACGACTTCCAGAGTGTTAACAAGATTTTCCTTCAATTTGGCCTAGTGACCTAGTTTTTGACCCGACATGACCTATATTCGAACTCGGTTTAAAATGCAGCTTCCAAAGTGTTTACAAGATTTTCATTTAATATGGTCTAGTGACCTAGTTTGTGACCCCACAGGACCCAGTTTCGGACTTGGCCTAGATTTGATGAAGATGTTTGTTCTGATAAACTTTCATGAAGACTGGATGCAAAATGTTGCCTCTAGAGTGTTAACAAGAAAATGTTGACGGATAACAAAAGGCTATCACAAAAACTCACCTTGAGCACTTCGTGTTCTAGTGAGCTAAAAATATCTAGATTACCCGTAATACTGTAAGAAACTACAGTGGCACCTGTGTATAAAGACCACCCATGGGAAGACATCAATCTGGTCTTTCAAGGTCAAAATTTATTTATAGTATAGCTTTGCATAGGTCACAATCAAGTAAATATTGTCAAGTAAAAGAAAATAAACACTCGTGAGCTAACGGATACCTGTAGCAGATTGGCTGGAAGCCTTGCAGATCTGTATCCATCGTAGAAAGCTAGAGCTGTACTTAACGCCGGAGTGGGAATACCGTGTAAAACGGCAGTCGACACAACCTGTCTCCATTTGTCCTGTAATTCGTATAAAAGATAAGCTTACTAGAATATTATAACCATTATTAACCTTTTCTCACAAACAATAAATCTGCAGCAGACACCTTTGTAAAATATGAAAACTCTCTGCAAATGAACTTTTTCATTATTAAATCTAGCTGAAAACATTGTGGCAAAAGGAGAAATTGTTCATCAATGTTTGCAAAATAGCACTGCTGCAGATGCATCAAAATCTGTCCACAGGATATTTAACCCTTTCCTACATATAGATGCTATCTGGCATCTCAGCAGCAGACGACTTTTGAAAACATTATGGCAAAAGGAGAAATTGCTCATGATGAGCAATTTCTCAATTTGCCACAATGTTTTCAAATCTATCTAATAAATATACTTCATTTATAGAGATTTTCCGTACATATATCTGGATTATTTCAAAGTCGTCTGCTGCAGATTTGTTGCATGTTGGAAAGGGGTTAACTCATCATTTACGAGTAAACCCTTTCCCACCTGCTGACGCATTTTGACGCAATAGCAGCAGACAACTTTTGAAAACAATGCATTCAACTTTATTTAACAATTAAGCTATCTTTTATGATGGTCTTTCAGGTTTCTGTCAATATGTTTTCAAAGGTGTCTGCAGCAAATGTGGGAAAGGGTTAAACAACTAGTTCTATCAATTGATCATTTTACTCCTTCTTCGTTAAGTCTATATTTCATTAGTCAAGTTAACATTTTCTCCTCAAAGTTCACACGGTACTCAAGCAGTTCACAGGAATAATAGTTACTGAGAAGATGTGAAAGTTTTATTCCGTTAAAAAATTGCTAAATCATAGCTTAACAGACATTTAAATAGTGGAGCAAGTTCCGAATTGCTAAATCATAGCTAACTTGACATTTAAATAGTGGAGCAAGTTCCAATTGCCAAATCATAGCTTACATGTCATTAAAATAGTGGAGCAAGTTCCAATTGTTAAATCATATATTACCGGACATTTAAATAGTGGAGTGAGTCCAAGTTGCTTTATCATAGCTTACCTGACATTTCTGGATTGCTGCTTTAAAAAAATCGTCCAACAACAAGTTGCTCAATTCTGGGTTTTTATCAAAGGCCTGCTTGATATTACCAAGGAATTGACTGCAAAAGAAAACATCATACATTGTATACACAGAATCAGCGATTGGAACCAGGTGTCGCAAGTTTTATCCCCACTCGCCCAGGATCATGTTGGGAGTGTCCTATGGGTGATGCACGCTTCCTAGTACGGTATATTCAACCAGGGATCATGAATAACTTTTTCCCACATACAAAAAATCTGCAGCAGACGACTTTCTAAACATCAAATAAAATATTTTGAAAATCTTGGTAAACACATTTTGGAAAAAAGGAGAAATTGTTTGTTTTTCTTTAGAAGCGTCAGCAAGTGCCTATATGTGGGAAAGGGATAAGTGAATTGTCACCAACATATAACTGAAATAATGTAGAAAACAACATAAAAACCCAATAAAACACATTACAAGGTAAAGGACTTCAAATATTATATTTCAACTGTTTTCCCGATGCAAATAGTATTGAATGCCTTTTAACCCTTTCCCCCATATAGACGCCTTTTGACGCCTCTGCAGCAGACGGCTTTTTGAAAACATAGTGACAAAAGAAGAAATTGCTCAAAACGAGCAGTTTCTCCTTTTGCCACAATGTTTTCCACTTTTAGTCATAGGTTATTCATTCAATTATAGAGATTTTCTATTCTTTAACAAAATATATTCAAAGTCGTCTGGTGCAGAATTGTCGTATGAGGCAAAGGGTTAAGATGATTACATCTAATCCTTTCCTACATACAACAACTCTGCAGAAGAGAATTTTGAAAACATCAAGCAAAAAATTATGGATAAATCTCTATAAATTAACCCTTTCCCACAAACAACAAATCTGCAGTAGAATACTTTGTCAATATCACGGTAAAAATATGAAAAATCTCTATAAATCAAATACAATAATTGGACAGGATTGCAAACTGAATGTCAAAAAGAGAAATTGATCATTATCGTCAGAAAATGTTTCTGTGTCTATCTAACCTTTTCCCACCTACATACACATGCATTTGATACATTTGCAGTAGATTAGTTTTGAAAATATTGTGACAAAAGGTGAAATTGCTCATAGCCACATTGTTTTCAACTCTATTTAACCCTTTCCCACATGCAACTATTCTGCAGAAGACGACTTTAAAAATGACTACTAAAAAATATGGAAAATCTCTATAATAGTAGGATGAAATACTGTAAAAAGTTGAAAACTTTGCGACGAAAGGTGAAATTGCTCGTTTTGAGCAATTTCACCTTTTGTCACAATCTTTACAAAAGTCGTCTGCTGCGGATGCGTCGAAAAGCGTCTACAGGTGGGAAATTTCTAAGTTTTCTGGTGCAGATTTGTTACACATGGCTGGTAAACTGTTACCTTCTGATGATACAGCCACCTCTCCACATCAGAGCTATTCCACCAAAGTTAAGTTTCCACTTCATTTCTTTACCCGTCTCTCTCAACAGCATAAAGCCCTGGGCGTATGACACAATCTTTGATGCGTAAAGGGCTTGTCGAATGCTTTCAACAAATGCTTTCCTATCTCCCTGGAACTTCTTGACGTCTGGGCCCTTGAGATGTTTGCTCGCAATAACCCTCTCAGCCTGTAAAGCTGACAGACATCTTGAAAATACAGCTTCCCCTGAAAACAAACAGAAACTTATTATTTTAAACACTTTCCTAAATACAACTGATTTCTGACACCTAGGCAGCAGACGACTTTTGAAAACATTGTGACAAAAGAAGAAAATGCTCATGATGAGTAATTTCTCCTTTTGCTGGAATATTTTCAACTCTATACAATAATTATACTTTAACCCTTTCCCTCATACAACAATTCTGCACCAGACGACTTTGAACATATTTTGTGAAAAAATAGCAAATCTCTAGAATTGAATAGATAACCTAAAAGTGAAAAACATTTTGTCAAAAGGAGAAATTGCTCATTTTGAGCAATTTCTTCTTTTGTCACTATGTTTTCAAAAAAGCTGTCTGCTGCAGAGGCTTCAGAAACCGTCTATATGAGGGAAAGGGTCAATTTATGGTGATTTTCCATAGTATTGCCAAGATGTTTTTAACCCTTTCCCTCATACGAGAATTCTGCAGCAGACGACTTTGAACGTGTTTTGTCAAAACATAGAAAATCTCCATAATTGAATGGATAACCTATGACAAAAAGTGGAAAACATTGTGGCAAAAGGAGAAATTGTCACTATGTTTTCAAAAAGCCGTCTGCTGCAGAGGCGTCAGAAAGCGTCTATATGAGGGAAATGGTTAAAGGTCGTCTGCTGCAGATTTGTTGTATGCTGGAAAGGGTAAATCTTAAACCTGATATAGATGTCTTTTGACAACTGGCAGCAGATGATCTTAAAATAGAAAAGGAATGTAAAACTGAAGAGCCAAATTGTCACAAAAATGCGTGTCAGGGGGGGCATAGCTCTCAGGAACAACTTAAGTAATTTGGCAAGTTATATACTGTTGAAGTTAAAGAGCGGACGACCGCCTCGGTAGTGGTAGAGCGTCCGCCTTGGGTGCAGGTTTACCATGGCCTAGTCATACCAAAGATTTTAAAACACTCAGCGTTACGAGGTTAGCATTACGCCTGACCGACTGGTGTCAGGATAACTGGACAAGTAGTACTGGTAACTTACGGTACCCAGGCCACTGCCTTATATAACTGAAAACATTATGGCCACAAACATGTTCACCATGTTTGGATAAAGATCAGATGAGAACTGTTTGTCTAAGAGAGAGGACAAGACTAATTTGGCAATTTTTCAGTTAATTCAATGGCCATTATCCAAAAATGCCTTGAGCGATTTGGCTGGCTGAATGCCCCAACCACAAGCCCACTGCCTGCCGCCACAGATGTTCCCATTATATGGCCCGTCTCTTGAAGGCATGAACAAATGAGAAATTTCTCCTTGATGCATCATGTTTTTTAGGTATGTAAGAAATTACATCTCCAAGTTTTACAGATATTACACGGTTCATTCTTACTTAATTTCAAAGCAGATTACTCGTAAAACACAATATCAAGTAAACTTTTATTTAATCTTTCCCTTCAAACAGACGCTTTCTTACAGCATACAACTTTGGAAAACATTTTTGCAAATTGAGAAATTGCTCAATGTTTTAAACTCTATTCAACCATTACACTTCCTTTTATAGACAGTTTCCATATATTTGCCTAGATGCTTTCAAGACACATAATCCTGCACAATTTCAGTCATGTACAATTTCTCCTTTTGCTACAACATCTTCAAAAACGTTTTTCTTCCTGCTGCATATTACTTTAAAATATATCTGTTTTAGGGATAGGGTTAAACAAAAACATCAGATTTTTATTATAAAAAATCTGCTAATGTTATTAAAAAATCTGACATAAGTTTACCTATTAACGTTACTGGTACCCCGTATTCTAGTGATGATATTGCTGTCCATTTTCCAGTTCCCTTCTGGCCGGCGGTGTCCCTGATCTTTTCTACTAGGGGTTTACCGTCGGTGTCTTTAAACTTCATAATGTCTTTCGTGATTTCGATGAGAAAAGAGTCTAATTCACCTTTATTCCATTCCTCAAATACCTTGCAATAGAAAAAGATTTTCTTTCATTGAACCCTTTCCCACATATAAGTCACTCTCTGAGGCCTCTGCAGCAGACAGCTTTTTGAAAACATAGTGACAAAAGAAGAAATTGCTCAAAACAAGCAATTTCTTCTTTTGCCACAATGTTTTCCACTTTAACTCATAGGTTATCGATTCATTTATAGACATTTTCTATTTTTTGACAAAATATATTCAATGTCGTCTGCTGCAGAATTGTCGTATAAGGGAAAGGGTTAACCATCTCCCACTTGCACACACATTCTGACGCATCTGCAGCACAGCACTTTTGAAAACATTGTGAGAAAAGGAGAAAATGTTGCAACAACTCAATTCAATACATCTATGCAGAGATTTTCCATATTTTTGCAAAGACGATTTCAAAGTTGTCTGCAGCAGATTTTGTTGTATTTGGGAAAGGGTATAATCCTTTACCTGATACATAAGATACATACAGTCTTTATAATAAATATTTGAAAAAGAAAACTGTAAATTTTCAAAACAACTAGGCAAATATATATTAACCCTTTCCCTCATATAGAGGCTTTCTAACGCCTCTGCTGCAGACGGCTTTTTGAAAACATAGTGACAAAAGAAGAAATTGCTCAGAACAAGCAATTTCTCCTTTTGACAAAATGTTTTCCACTTTAAGTCATAGGTTATCCATTCAATTTTAGAGATTTTCTATTTTTTGACAAAATATGTTCAAAGTCGTCTGCTTCAGAATTGTCGTATGAGGGAAAGGGTTAAAAACCTCTAAACTGCAGCAGATTAATTTGACTACAACTGTCAGAGCAAAAATATGGAAAACCTCTATATACTAGAGTTAATCGATTGAATGTTACATGCAATTTCTCCTTCTATCCCAATGTTTTCAAAGGTCTTCTGCAGCAGATGTGTCAAAATGTGTCTGCAAATGGGGAAAGGGTAAACTGTAATTATCTAATTCAAAGGACAGGAAATCTGGACAAATGACCCTCTGGTTTTCCCGATTCACATAAAAGGACAAAACTGCTTGAAAGATTCAATTTGGGATTTTTCAACAATGTTTTCTATAGCATCAAAAGTCATCTGTGGATAAAGATATGTCTGCATATTCATGCTTTCTGATCCCAGCATACACTGTGTCTGAAAGCTATTGACAAAGTCTTTGTTTTTCTTGTGGACAGTACACATTCAGATAAAAAAAAACATGATCTACACTGGTCGTAAAATGTTGGGAAGTTAAGATTTTCCTTTGGTGCAGTTTGCCAATAGCCCTCTCCCACATATAAACACTTTCTGACGTCCCTGCAGCAGATGACTTTTTAAACATTGTGGTATAAGGAGAAATAGCTCATGATGAGCAATTTCTCCTTTTGCCACAATGTTTTCCCCTTTATTCAATTATTTTTCGTTCATTGATAAAGAGTTTACATATATTTTTACAAAATGTTTTCAAAGTCAACTGCTACAGATTGTGTTTAATGTCGGACAGGGATAATTGATGGACCCACCTGTGCCATTTCGTCGTGGTTCATTCCAAGAACATCCTTCATCAAGTGGTAGGACTCGCAGATCAGCTGCATATCTCCATACTCGATACCGTTGTGGACCATCTTCACAAAATGACCGGCTCCCTCGGGACCAACCTGTATACATATACAATACAACCCGTGTTTAAAGACCACCCGTGTGAAGTGCCAAATCTGGTCTTTGATCACAGGTGATCTTTAATTGCAGGGTCATTTATACAGAATATGAGTATTTGAGGAACTAAAAGTATGGTCAATTTAGACTGGGAATTGCTAGTACAAGGTGGTCTTTAGCACATGTTTGAGTGGATGTGTAAGAACAAAATTAAAATACAGTCAAACCTGTTTTAAGAGACCACCAATGGGAAAATGCTGAAAGTGGTCGCTTAACCCTTTCCCACATACAGACGCATTCTGACGCATCTGCAGCAGACGACTTTTGAAAACATAGTAACAAAAGAAGAAATTGCACAAAACGTGCAATTTCTCCTTTTGTCACAATGTTTTCCACTTCTAGTCAAAGGTTATCCATTCAATTATAGAGATTTTCAATTATTTGACAAAATATGATCAAAGTCGTCTGCTGCATAATTGTCGTATGAGGGAAAGGGTTAAAATGAACCATTTCCCTTGGAACATAACATACAACATTTTTGCAGCAGACAACTTTGAAAACATGTTGGTGAAACTATCGAAAATATTCAAAAATAAAAGTATAATTATTGAACCTTTGGCCACAGTGTTTTCAACTTTATTCAATTATTATACCTACATTTATAGGGATTTTCTACTTTTTGGCCACATGTTTCCAAAGTCGTTTGCTGCAAATTTGTTGTATTTGGGAAAGATTTAAAACAGTTGGTCTCTTATTTGGGGTACATGTACAATGTATGTTTCAACTGTTTGTGTCTGATGCATACTGCATTGTATTCACATTGAATGAAATATAAAATGTCTTTGGTATTCATAGTTTCAAATCTTGTTTAAATATAAGTTGTATTTATTTGCAAAAATACAGGTATTCTTCTTAGTCCTATATCACCCACACAACAAACTTGCAGCATATGACTTTGAAAAATGTAATAACTTTTTTTTATGAATGGGAGTATATTGAATATAGTTGAAAACATTGTGGCAAAAAGAGAAACTGCTCATTAAGAGTAATTCCTCCTTTTGGCTCTATGTTTTCAAAGGTCATCTGATGCAGATGCGTCAATATGCATCCCAAATCTGCAGACGGCGACTTTGAAAACATCTAGGCAAAAGCACAGAAAATACCTTTAAATGAGAGACCAATCATTGAATAGAGCTGAAAACATGGTGACAAAAAGGAGAAATTGCTGGTTTTGACCAATTTCTTCTTTTGCTGCCATGTTTTCAAAAAGCTGTCTGCTGCAGAGGCATCAGAAAGCGTCTATATGATGGAAAGGGTTAAGTTGAGAATCATGAAAGGAACCAGTCTACTTACCCAGTCACAGCATGGTTCCCCGTCAGACTTGGCAGCGATTGACTGGAAAATATTCTTTATGTGTGGCCTAAAAATGCAAAGGGTTATCATTGCATATAGAATCTAATTGAACAAAATAATCCGCAGAGCCAACGCCAACCCTCGGCTATTACTGAATGAAAATAAAAGAGTTATGTGACTTGGCAGACATGCATATCATTCCTAGGAAAATGTGTACCAAGTTTCATTTGAAAATGTTAAACGGTTTTAGTTCCGGCAAGGTTAAACTTAAGACATTACTGAATAATTATTAAAGCCAGAATTATGTGACTTGGTATAGACATGAGCATTGTTTCTAGGAAAATATGTACCAATTTTCCTTTGAATATGTGTAACTGCTTTGATGCCATGGGTATCACAATAGCTTGAGTATTTTTCTTTGAAAAACAGACGAGCTAAAAATCTAAATTCTTTGACTCTGACCCTAAAGCCACTAAATTCCATCATGCCACACTCAAATTGGTTATAATGAATAACAAGGCTCTATAAGATGAACTCATAAAATGATCATCATACATGCAAAATAGTATACCTTCATTTATCCCTTTCCCTCATATGACAATTCTGCACAGCAGACGACTTTGAACATATTTTGAGCAATTTCTTCTTTTGTCACTATGTTTTCAAAAAGCTGTCTGCTGCAGAGGCGTCAGAAAGCGTCTATATGAGGGAAAGGGTTAAAAGGTATTCCATGTTTTTGCCTAGATGTTTCAAAAACGTCTGCTGCTGAGTTGATGTAAGTGGGCAAGGATCAATTGATTGATTGTTTCGTGTTTTATGCCGCTTTCTAGAATTTTTCAGTTATATCACAGCGTTTCATGTGTAAGTGACCAGTGCTACTGGTCTATTTCTCCGGACACAAGCCAGTCAGTCATAACCCTGCAAACCCTGATCGCCAAGGAGGGCAGCAATTACTAAGACCTCCCGCAACAGGAAAAACAATTCCAAGTTTTCCAATTTAGTCTACTGCACAAGCATCAAAATGGGTCTGCATGTGGTAAAGGGTTAACCCTTTCCCTCATACTACAATTCTGCAGCAGACGAGTCTGAACATATTTTGTCAAACAAGAGGGCCATGATGGCCCTGGTTCGCTCACCTGATTTTATTTTTTTCCACTTTAGCCATATAAGCCCCGCCCCCTGGCGGCCATAGTTTAAGACCAATTAACATGGCTCGAAAGAATCTAATAGAGAGTCATTCTAGGAATAGTTCTACCAAATTATTTGAAAATTGGCAAAACACTTTCGGAGGAGAACATTTTTTAAGTTTTCACTAAAGCCATATAAGGCAAAATAGCCCCACCATGTTTTTCGACCAATCAACATGGCTTTAAATAAATTTGATAGTGGGTCACCTAAAGAACATTTCTACAAAATTATTTGAAAATCGGCCTGACACTTTCAGGAGAAGATTTTATAAGTTTTCATGAAAACCATATAAGGCAAAATAACCCCGCCCCCTGGCCGCCATGTTTTTTTACGAATCAACATGGCTTGAAGGAATCTGATAGCTTGGGTCACTTAAGGAACATTTCTACCAAATTATTTGAAAATAGGTCTGACACTTCACGAGTTTTCACTATATCCATATAAGGCAAAATAGCCCCACCCACTGGCGACCATGTTTTTTGACCAATCAACATGGCTTGAAGGAATCTGATAGAGGGTCATCCAAGGATCATTTCTACAAAATGATTGGAAAAATCTGCCAACCAGTTTGGGAGAAGAAGATTTTTTTTTTTTCGTTTCATTGCCATGGAATCCAGAATTCTGCATGGAAATTCTGGTGAAGTCATTGAGAGGATGCTTTCTGTGAAGTTTCATCCCAATTGACCCACTGGTTACTGACGAGAAGAAGTTGACGGACAACGGACGCTGGACAAAAGGCAAACACAATAACTAAAAATAGAAAATCTCTAAATTGAATGGATAACCTATGACTAAAAGTGGAAAACATTGTGGCAAAAGGAGAAATTACTTGTTTTGAGCAATATCTTCTTTTGTCACTTATGTTTTCAAAAAGCCATCTGATGTAGAGGCTTCAGAAAGCGTCTATATGAGGAAAAGGGTAAAGACAACAGTAATATAATAACTCAAAAACTCACCAAGCTGCTTCAGAGCCCCCTGGCATTAATGAGGGTCCATACCTGGCCCCATCTTCCCCTCCGCTTACACCACTACCACAAAACAACAGGCCTTTGCTCTCAAGGCTTTTAGCCCGTCTCTGAATTTGTAAGAGAGAAAATGTGTCTGCTTGTTAGAAAGACTGAACCCTTTTCTGAGGCCTCTGCAGCAGACAACTTTTCATAATTATCAATATCTCCTTTCGCCACAATTTTTTATCAACTCCATTCAATAGTTATTCTTTCATTTGCAAAGTTTTTTCACGTTTTCGCCTAGATGCTTTTAAAGTCGTCTGCTGCAGATGTGTTTGTATGTGGGAAAACGGTTAAAGATATGCCAAGCTATATAAATGTTCATCTATGGAATAGACCCACATACTTTTGTACTATTGGTAACAATAAACCACAAGCCCCTCCACCTCCTTATTGGTAAACACCATTTGTTCAAAAACAGTGACAAGACCTGAGAGCTCATTCAATAGCCCAGGGGATGTAAGTTTGTATCCCAGCTGGACAAAACATTCTTTGCAATGTTTGACAAAAGTCGATCTTCCACATATTTTTTCCTCAGATGTTTTCACAGCAGATATAAAATATCATATCAGATAAACAGTAAACTTGTTCCAAATTTTCAATGATCAAACTAAACAACTTAATAGCCATTCTCTGTAAGCATTTGCACTCTCATATAGGGAGTGTGGCACGCATGGTCACGGATTTTGTTCAAACTTCACACATTTTCTCAACTTGATGAAAGAAATGGAAAATGGCAAAAAAAACTTTGCTATGGACTTTGGTTGCCATAGCAACCGGCTCTCGTTTTTTATAGGACTGATTTCAATGGGAAATCCACTAAATTTTCCAATCAGTTTTTAGCATAAATGAAGATATATATGCAAAAGTTCATATTTTCTACCAAACGTCATCATTTGATGAAGGAAATTAAGTAGAAAACAATTAATTATCAAATTGTTAAATGTGGTCCCAAACCCTTCTTTGCAAATGGTGTTTTTTACGGGAAAAAAGAACACTTTTTTGCCATTTTTTGAATGGTTATAAAAATTTAATGCGTTCATATGAATACAAATGAACAATGGATGCATGAAGGTCAACATCTCTTCTCACAAGAAATGAAAAAAAGCTATGGGGAACAGTGCCTCTAAAATTAGTTACCATGGATACAAAATGTATCATTTTAAAATTCAAAAAAAAAAAAAAAAAATTGTTTAATGTTTATTTAAATATTGCCAGCATGTGGGTTAAAAAAAATGGATCATATTTTCTACCAAAAGTCATCATTTGATGAAAGAAATTAATTAGAAAACAATTGATTATCAAATTGTTAAATGTGGTCCCAAACCCTTCTTTGAAATGGTGTTTTTTACGGGGAAAAAGAACACTTTTTTGCCATTTTTTGAATGGTTATAAAAATGTAATGCGTTCATATGAATACAAATGAACAATGGATGCATGAAGGTCAACATCTCTTCTCACAAGAAATGTAAAAAAGCTATGGGGAACAGTGCCTCTAAAATTAGTTACCATGGAAACAAAATGTATCATTTTAAAATTAAAAAAAAAAAAAATAATAGTTTTGTTTAATGTTTATTTCAATATTGCCAGCATGTGGGTTAAACAAAATGGATCATATTTTCTACCAAAAGTCATCATTTGATGAAGGAAATTAAGTAGAAAACAATTGATTATCAAATTGTTAAATGTGGTCCGAAACCCTTCTTTGCAAATGGTGTTTTTACGGGAAAAAAGAACAATTTTTTGCCGTTTTTTGAATGGTTATAAAAATTTAATGCGGCCATATGAATACAAATGAACAATGAATGCATGAAGATCAACATCTCTTCTCACAAGAAATGAAACAAGAGGGCCAAGATGGCCCTAAATAGATTACCTAATTGATAGTAAATTAGTAGCAAATATCTGGGAAAATTTTATCAGGGAGTGCAAATGAAACTGCAAAGGAGTGGACACTTCTCAAAAAACAGCTTATCAGTAAAGGCCATTTATATCTTGAAATCTAACAAGAACTTTAATAAGAATGGAATTATAAAGTTTTTGTCATTTTGCACCTTTCCTGATGCCGCCTTGCTGCCCTGTTTTTCAACGAAATCAATATGGCTTCAACAGTTTATTTAGAGGGTCACTTAAGGAACATTTCTACCAAATTATCTTGCAATCGCACAAGTAGATTATGGAGGAAAAGGATTTTAAAATTTTGGTATTTTTCTCACTTTCTGATGCCGCAGCAACCAAAGTTATCAATGGAATTTCAATCTTTTAACAATTTTGAAAGAGGACCACCAAAGGAACATTATTGTGATGTTTTGTGGAAATTGGTCTATTGGAATGGTAGGAGTTGGTTGTCATTTGTAGCTAAAAGTTCAATTTACCCCATTTGTGATGACGCCTGGTTGCTATGATTGTGTAACCTATCAAAACGGCTTAAACAAATTAAATAGAGGATCATTACAGTAAGATTCGTATTATATTCTCTTAAAATCAGACAAGCACTTTCATAAAAATGGAATTTTCAAATTTTGTCATTTTGCCCCTTTTTTGATGCCGCCTGACTGCCATGTTTTTCGCCCAATCAGTATGGCTTGAACAATTTCTATAGAAGGTCACCCAAGGACCATTTCTACCAAATTATATTTGAATCTGACAAGCAGATTTTGTCCTTTTTCTGATGCCGCAGCAACCAAAGTTCTCAATGGAATTTAAATCTTTGAACAATTTTGAAAGAGGTCAACCAGAGGAACAGTCCTGTGATGTTTCACGGAAATTGTCCTTGGAGTTTGGGAGGAGATGATGTTTAAAGCTAAAGGTTAACGCCGGACGGACGACGGACGCCGGGAAAAAAGTGATCAGAATAGCTCACCTTGAGCCTTCGGCTCAGGTGATCTAAAAAAGCTATGGGGAACAGTGCCTCTATTTTTTGTAACAGTGACCTTGACCCCAAAAACACAATCTGATTGAAGATATTCATAATACGTTTGAAATACATCATGTTTTTATTTCTTGGGGAAAATTTGAATTCAATGTTAGAAAAAGTGAAGAAACTATGTTGAATTCTCATAAATAACCAAAATACATCAACATTTACAAAACAGGCCCGCTCAGCCTCTTTATCATTCAATGTGAAGAAGGTTATTAGATGCACAAGTTTTCCTTATTTTAAAGTAATAGGTTTGATAGTTTCCATGTAAGTGACCTAAACGCAAAAATTAACCAACACCGCCAATTCTCAAAATCAATCAAAATTCATCAAAATTTATGTTTTTTACATAAAAAAACAGACAACACTCAGCATCTTTAGCATACAATGTGAAGAAAGGTATTAGACGAACAAGTTTCAAAGAATTAGGTTTGATAGTTTCCATGTAAGTGACCTAAACGTAAAACTTAACCAACTATGTCCAATTCTCAAAATCGACAAAAATACATCAAAAATGATGTTTTTTACCCCAAAAAAGGCTACGCTTAGCATCTTCAGCATACAATGTGAAGAAGAGTATTAGATGAACAAGTTTTCCAAGTTTCAAAGTGTTAGGTTTGATAGTTTTCATGTAAGTGACCTAGACCTAAACGCAAAACTTAACCAACGCCGCCGACGACGACGACGAAGACGACTACGACGATCAAGTGACGACAATAGCTCGTCGTTCTTTCCCCAAAAAATCAGACGAGCTGAAAATCAAAATAGAAGGATTAGTTAGTGATAACAAAAAAATCAGACGAGCTAAAAATCAAAATAGAAGGATTAGTTAGTGATATAAAACATGGAAAATTGTAATCTTCAAACGAAGTGTTATCATTAGTTGTTATGATTCAAATAAAGAAGTATATTATTTTACATGTCAAGTTGGGTGACGCATTTTATACGTGAAAGTAATGTTCATCATTATTTGTATTAATGCATAATATATTTTTAAGAAAAAACACGAATACACTATCATAAACCCCGATAGACAACTTATTTATGAAATACTATTGGAAAAAAAGCATTCGTTTTTAGCCAATAAAAACAGGTACAGGTACAGCAAAAGTATGCAAAAAAATTGAAGGGTTTAACCCTTTCCCTCATACGACAATTATGCAGCAGACGACTTTGACCATATTTTGACAAATGGTATTAGGAAAGTCCTTGGTTATACATTTGATAATTATCTGTTCATGTAGGTTCGAATGTTCAGCGTCAGTGATTATGAACCTAGAGTCACAGGTTCGATCCAAAAGTGCCCCGCACCAATTATGGTGGAGTACCCTTGGGCAAGGTACATTTCCTTGCATAGTACTGGTTTGTTTGCCCAGGGATCACAAACAAGTGAATTGATGCTGTGATATTACTGAAATAATGTTAAAACGGCTCAAAACCCCGATAAAACAAAAATCTAAAATTCCAAGGGAAGTAATTCATGTTTTTTTATTTTTCTAAATAACTAAGGGAGGTAATTTGTATTTTTTGGTGATGAGGTATTTTAAAATCTTATTTATGCAAAAACGATCATATGTTCCCCGTAGCTTTTTTCTTGCGTTTGATTAAGCAAATGTTCATCTATCTATTTATGTAATTCACTTAATTGGAGATGGCTGCATTTTTTTTTAAATAAGTGGTAAATATTGCGTTTTTCATCAAAAACTCAACTTTGCACACTGTTTCCATGGCAACAGGGCAATATTTGGAATTTCTAATACTATTTTTCTGAATAGTTCACTGATGGCAACATGTGGAATAAGTTTAAGCAATATCCGTGACTATGCGTGCCGAAAAAGTTTAAATGCTTACAGAGAATAGCTATTTAAAATTGCTAAAGAAAGACAACTCTTACAACACTATCTGTGTATTCTGAATTTCCTCCATCAATGATAATGTCCCCTTTTTCAAGCAGTGGTACCTATGAAAGAGAACAAAATATATAAGTTTAAGTATGGTCAATGCCATTTTATGTGTGTGTGGCGATAGTGTGGTATGGTGTAAAAAGGCAGATTGGTCAGTGATCAGCTTGTTATCCTTTTCCAAGTTATAGACACATGCGGATGAATCTGCAAGCCGACGTTTCAAATTATTGTGCCTAAAGAAAAATTGCTCATAATGAGCAATTTCTTCTTTTGTCACAATGTCGTTAACTATTTTCAGTAATTATTAAAACTTTCATATATATAGAGATTTTCCAAATATTTGCCCTGATGTTTTCAAAGTCGGCTGCTGCAGGCTTGTTGTATGTTGGAAAAGGATAAAACAATTGTACCAAATTTCTGTACCAACAGTGGTTTCTGGGTAAATAACCAGTAGCGCCATTTTCTTAATCCTGACACCAGCTGATCAGTGGTAATGTCTCTCTGCAAGCCTGACCACAAAAAGAATGAAGTGCCGGGCTGTAAATTTTCCAGAAATTCTGTGGATGTTCCCTGGAGTATTTGGACAAACCTTTCGAGGGATTCTTTCCATGGAAATCGCATATTTTGTGATAAGAGTCCACGGAAAATATACAGCCAGATCATTCACCCTTTTCCCTCAAAACGAGCAATTTCTCCTTTTGTCACAATTGTTTCCACTTTTAGTCATAGGTTATCCATTCAATTATAGAGACTTTGTATTTTTTGACAAAAGATGTTCAAAGTCGTCCACTGCAGAATTGTTGTAGGTGGGAAAGGGTTAACGCTCTCCAATATCCAACAAAACTGCAGCGGACAACTTTGAAAACATCCAGGCAAAAAGATGAAAAACTGCTATTTATAAATGAAAGTATAATTACTGAAAAAAAGTTAAAATCATTGTGGCAAAAGCAGAATTTGCTTGCTTTGAGTTATGTCTCCTTTTGTCACAATGTTTCAATAAAGGCGTCTTATGTAGAGGCATCAGCAAACGTATTTATGTTTGAAAGGCTTAAAGAGGAATATAGAGGCTGTGCAGTCAATAGTCTATATATCAAAATTATTATTATTATTATTATTATAATTATTAAAGTTGCACACAATATAATAAGGGAAAGATTACCAGTTTATCAATAAAACCATCCACCGCTGATCCAGCCTTAACCAGCAACATGACTCGACGAGGTTTCTTCAGTTTCGACACCATATCCTCGATTGACTTGGCCCCAATAACATTGGTCCCCTTGGCCTCGTTTTTCATGAAACTTTCCACTTTCTCCACGGTACGGTTAAACGCAACAACCTGTAAGAGAAATTGAAATGAGTTTGTCAATATGACAATGATTGTGGCTGTGGTTGACCATTTTCAAACAGAGTTGTATTACACCTGGTTAACCATTTTCAACCAGGGTTGTATTAACAAGTGTTAACCATTTCTTGCTGTGGTAAACTATTTCCATGGTTTATCATTCCAACTAGGGTTGTATTATCCATGGTTAACCATTTCAACCAGGGTTGTATTATCCATGGTTAACCATTTAAACCAGGGTTGTATTAACAATGGTTAACCATTTCTTACTATGGTAAACCATTTCAACCAGGATTGCATTATCCATGGTTAACCATTTCCAACCAGGGTTGTATTAACAATGGTTAACATTTCTTACTATGGTAAACCATTTCAACCAGGATTGCATTATCCATGGTTAACCATTTCCAACCAGGGTTGTATTAACAATCGTTAACATTTCTTACTATGGTAAACCATTTCAACCAGGATTGTTTTATCCATGGTTAACTATTTCAACCAGGGTTGTATTAACAATGGTTAACCATTTCTTACTATGGTAAACCATTTCAACCAGGATTGCATTATCCATGGTTAACCATTTCCAACCAGGGTTGTATTAACAATGGTTAACCATTTCTTACTATGGTAAACCATTTCAACCAGGATTGTTTTATCCATGGTTAACTATTTCAACCAGGGTTGTATTAACAAAGGTTAACCATGTCTTACTATGGTAAACCATTTCAACCAGGATTGTATTATCCATGGTTAACCATTTCAACCAGGATATAATTATCCATGGTTAACCATTTCCAACCAGGATTTAATTATCCATGGTTAACAATTTCCAACCAGGATTTAATTATCCATGGTTAACCATTTCAACCAGGGTTGTATTAACCCTGGTCATCAATGGTCTTTTTCGCAGTCAGTGCAACATATTAATGACCTCATGCAAACAAGATGTAACTATATATTGTATTAAGGTGCAGCTACAACCGTTTTCAATGAGTCCCATAGGTTCTGAGCTGTGCTCTAGGATACGGAAAAAACGTCAAAACCAGAAGCAGGACATTCGTATTTACGGTCAACCCTGCACAGTTTAATCTAGTCATAAATATTATAGTATAGGAACTATATAGAAAGACTATTTATAGTAACACGGTCCTGAGTGAGTTTTCCAAATTTTCTCAAACAATAACAAATTAACAATACTGTCATTATTATTATTAATCAAAATGTAACTGAATCAAGACCTGGCACAGTACAAAAGTAACTAAATCAAGACCTAGCTCAGTACAAAGGTAACTGAATCAAGACCTAGCACAGTACAAAAGTAACTGAATCAAGACCTAGCGCAGTACAAAAGTAACTGAATCAAGACCTGGCCCAGTACAAAAGTGACTGAATCCAGACCTAGCTCAGTACAAAAGTAACTGAATCAAGACAATTATGAATGATTTGAGAAGAATTGTTTTTGTTTGTTTTTTTAGGCCACTTTCAATCAAAAATTTGGTTATATCATGGCTTTCCTGAGTAAGTAACCAGTAATACTGGTCCATTTATCCTGACACCAGCCATTCAGTCGTAATGCTAAGCCCGCAACCCTGACTACCAGGGAGGGCAGCCATTACTACCCTTTTTTTTAAAGTCTGACTTGAGGAGAGGCAAAGAACCAAAAAGTAATAAAGGAGTAGCAAAAGCTTTCTTGTAGGTTTTGATGACCATTTAATGTATTTTAACCCTTTCTCTCATACAGATGCATTTTAAAGCCAATGCAGCAGTCGCCTATTGCAAACATTGTGACAAAAGGAGAAGTTGTTCATCATGAGCAATTTCTTCTTTTGCCACAATTTATCTTCTCTATTCAATTATTATACATTCATATACAGAGAATTTGAAATTGTTAAAGGTTTGGTGCAGATTTGTTGTGTATAGAAAAGGGTAAATTATTCAAAATATGTATAACTCTCTGATCTCTGATTTTCCTATATCGTACCACTATGAGGTAAAAAGATAATGAAAATTTCATCAATTCGCCAGTTATTCAAATTAAATCACACGTGCAAATGCATTTTCAAAAATTGATGAGCTTTGTAATTGTGTGCAAGTTTAGGGGGCACATTGATCATCTAAGTTATTATGTGCTATTTTAGGGGGCAAATTGATGATCTTTGTAATTGTGTGCTATTTTAGGGGGCACATTGATGATCTTTGTTATTGTGTGCTAGTTTAGGGGGCACATTGATGATCTTTGTAATTGTGTGCTAGTTTAGGGGGCACAATGATAATCTTTGTTATTGTGTGCTATTTGAGGGGGCACATTGATGATCTTTGTTATTGTGTGCTATTTTAGGGGGCACATTGATCATCTTTGTTAATGTGTGCTATTTTAGGGGGCAAATTGATGATCTTTGTAATTGTGTGCTATTTTAGGGGGCACATTGATGATCTTTGTTATTGTGTGCTAGTTTAGGGGGCACATTGATGATCTTTGTAATTGTGTGCTAGTTTAGGGGGCACAATGATAATCTTTGTTATTGTATGCTATTTGAGGGGGCACATTGATGATCTTTGTAATTGTGTGCTATTTTAGGGGACACATTGATCATCTTTGTTATTGTGTGCTATTTTAGAGAGCACATTGATGATCTTTGTAATTGTTTGCTCTTTTAGGGGGCACATTGATGATCTTTGTAATTGTGTGCTATTTTAGGGGGCACATTGATGATCTTTGTTATTGTGTGCTATTTTAGGGGGCACAATGATGATCTTTATTATTGTGTGCTATTTTAGAGGGCACATTGATGATCTTTGTAATTGTGTGCTATTTTAGCGGGCACATTGATGATCTTTGTTATTGTGTGCTATTTTAGGGGGCACAATGATGATCTTTGTTATTGTGTGCTATTTTAGGGGGCACATTGATGATCTTTGTAATTGTGTGCTATTTTAGGGGGCACATTGATGATCTTTGTAATTGTGTGCTATTTTAGGGGGCACATTGATGATCTTTGTAATTGTGTGCTATTTTAGGGGGCACATTGATGATCTTTGCAATTGTGTGCTATTTTAGGGGTCACAATGATGATCTTTGTAATTGTGTGCTATGCGGGAAAATGATTTTTTTATAAAATGGTTCACGCATTAACATCATTTGTATTTAATTCACAGCAGATGAATAATTTCCAAGTTTCTGTATGTTGTAAAGATTAGAAAACGCTTATGTCAATATTTGGGAACTTGTTAGGAAGCATATTGACAATGCATTGATCCAGTTTAATTGACTTAACCCTTTCCCGTCTGCAGACTCATTTTGACACATCTGCAGCAGACGACTTTTGAAAACATTGTGAGCAATTTCCTCTTAAGCCACAATGTTTTTTCAGCTTTATTTAACAATTAAGCTATCTTTTATGGGGATTTTCCAGGTTTTCACTATTTTTTCAAAGTCGTCTGCTGCAGATTTGTTGTATATGGGAAAGGGTTAAGAACTGCCTGCTTTGAAAACATGAAAGGAGCAAAAAAATGTAATTACTGAAAAAAAAAAATTAATTTTAATACAGAGTGGAAAGAGAAATGGCTCAATCATATTTACCACAATATTTTAAAAAGTTGACTGTAGCAGACATATCAACACAAATCGAGGGCTTGGTGTGAAACGGTTGTAACTAAAAACCTATTTTGAAAACCCTTGTTTAGGGGCAGTTTTGACCCCTTTGTAAACAATGCAAATTTAGGTGCCATTGCTCAGAACGAGCAATGGCACCTAAATTTCCATTGTTTACCAAGAAAAATGATTTAACACTTATAAAGACTTTATGGCGAGGTGATTAACCTTGGTAAAAAAATACAAATTTTAGTTACAACCGTTTCACGCCAAGCCCTCGAAATAATGTCTCGGAGATCTAGATAAGGGACGTTTTGCATGTTCTAAAATCCTTATTTTACCCTCTAATCCTATTTTGTGGGTACTCAAAAGAATTGTCTTGGTGAGATGATTCTTTTGAGTAACCACAGCATAGGGTTTGCTAAGAGAAAAATGTGTAAAAAAGAGCTGAATACACCTACTTATCTGCACCTTTGAATTATGGTCTATCAGGAGAAGGGCTAACCAGATGCAGTCACATTTCGATGCATATGCAGCAGACGACTTTTGGAAACACTGTGACAAAAAGATCAATTGCTCATAATGACCAATTATCATTCAATATTCATACCATATTTTATAGAAAGTTTGCCTATTTTTTCTTATATGTTTTCAAATATGTAAACAGGAAATAGTTAAATTGATTTTATTATACTGCCTCCATTTCCACAGGGTTTAGAAAAATGCCTGGAATCATCATTACTTTACCTTAATGGCCTTTCCCACTACCAGACAATTGATGACGCCTCTGCAGTAGATGAGCTACAGTCAATTTCTCCATTTGCCTCAATGTTTTCCACTCTATTTAATAATTAAACGCTCATTAATGGAGACGTTTCATGTTTTTGCCATGATATCTTCAAAAGTTGTCTGGTGTTAAAAATGTGTCTGTATGTAGGAAAAGGGTTAAACTAACTTACTGTGAATCCGTGGTCATTCATGTTAAGAATGAGATTCTGACCCATCACGGCCAATCCAATCAGAGCTATATCTCCCCTGTAAAATAAAAAAATATATAATTTAACCCTTTCCCTCATACGACAATTCTACAGCAGACGACTTTGAACATATTTTGTCAAAAAATAGAAAATCTCTATAATTGAATGGATAACCTATGACTAAAAGTGGAAAACATTGTGCCAAAAGGAGAAATTGCTCGTTTTGAGCAATTTCTTCTTTTGTCACTATGTTTTCAAAAAGTCGTCTGTTGCAGAGGCATCAGAAAGAGTCTATATGAGGGAAAGGGTTAACAACAAATTTAACCCTTTCCCAAATCAGAGCTCAAGATAAGGAGCGTTTTGCTTGTTCTAAAATCCTTATTTTATCCGCTAACCCTATGCTGTGGGTAACTTGGTACTCAAAAGAATCATCTCAATGAGACGATTATTTAGAGTACCTACAACATAGGGTTTGGTTGGATAATAAAAGATATATTGTTGGAAAAAGAGCTTCAAACCCCTCCTTATCTGGACCTCTGCCACATACAACAAATCTGCAGCAGACGACTTTGAAAACATCCGCATATGAATATATGAAAAATATCAACGAATCTAAGGGTTCATTTTTGCTGCAGATATGTCAGAATGCGTCCACATTAAAAACATGATGATAAGATGGGCCATTTTGTGACAAGAATAAATAGATCAACAATACACCAGCATTTGCTACCAGAAGAGATCCATGGATATGACACCAGCTTGATCAGGGTCTGTATTCATCGCAAGTTAGCCTCAGGAGGTTACAAACATCAGACAAACATTTGTCAATTTCGATCCGATTCCCTTTCCCTCATACGGCAATTCTGCAGCAGACGACTTTGAACGTATTTTTTCAAAAAATAGAAAATCTCCATAATTGAATGGATAACCTATGACAACAAGAGTTGTCGGAGGACAATATAGCTCGCCTATCAGGGATATCGTCTATCAGGGCCTACTTCAGAACAGTTATAGCATGGGTATAAAGTCCAAAATCCAAAAGTGGAATAATTCAGTTGAAATTGAATTTACAAAATAAAGACAAGAATTACGCGTAATTAAATGTCTCACTGTGTCCCCTGCTTTGACTATCAAGGCAAGTGTAAAAGACAAAAAGTAAACAAAACTCTAACATTGAGCTAAACACAATTATTTTTAAACAAGAAATAATAAAAAAAAAAAGTTCAAAAATACAAGAAATTTAAAAAAAAAAAATTGAGCTGAACACAAAGTTCCAAAATTCAAGAAAAAAATTAAAAAATAAAAAAATAATGCTCAAAGTTCAAAATACAAGAAAATTTAAAAAAAAAATGAAATTAATCCAACAAAATATGAAGAAGCTATGCCCAATTTTCAAAATCCAGCAAAAAACAAATGTTTTACCCCAAAAAATATGAAAGCCCTAGAACCAGTACTTATTGAGAAAAAAAAAAAATCGAAACTTTAACGTTGAGCTAAACGCAAAATTGAAAAATACAAGAAAAGAAAAAGAAAAAAATCCAAATGTTTGAAAAAAATCCATTCCAGAGTTATGGGACTTGACATACAAGGTCCCCTAATGACCCTGAATAAGTGTGTGAAGTTTGAAAGCAACAGCATACACAGTGTCTGAGAAAAGGCCATGCACGCAAAGGTTTGACCAAATTTCTAAGTCGAAAAAGGGGCACAATTCAGTCAAAATCCATTCCAGAGTTATGGGACTTGACATACAAGGTCCCCTAATGATCCTGAATAAGTGTGTGAAGTTTCAAAGCAACAGCATACACAGTGTCTGAGAAAAGGCCTTGCACGCAAAGGTTTGACCAAAATTCTAAGTCGAAAAAGGGGCACAATTCAGTCAAAATCCATTCCAGAGTTATGGGACTTGACATACAAGGTCCCCCTAATGACCCTGAATAAGTGTGTGAAGTTTGAAAGCAACAGCATACACAGTGTCTGAGAAAAGGCCTTGCACGCAAAGGTTTGACCAAATTTTTTAAGTCCAAAAGAGGGCACAATTCAGTCAAAATCCATTCCAGAGTTATGGGACTTGACATACAAGGTCCCCTAATGATCCTGAATAAGTGTGTGAAGTTTCAAAGCAACAGCATACACAGTGTCTGAGAAAAAGCCTTGCACGCAAAGGTTTGACCAAGCTGGCAACGCGGACGCCAACGCCAACACCAACGCCAACGCCAACGCCAACGCCAACGCCGGGGTGATAACATAAGCTCCCCTATTTCTTCGAATAGGCGAGCTAAAAAGTGGAAAACATTGTGGCAAAAGGAGAAATTGCACGTTTTGTGCAATTTCTTCTTTTGTCACTATGTTTTCAAAATGCCGTCTACTGCAGAGGCGGCAGAAAGGGTTATATTGATGCCCAGGTAGCTCTTAATCAATACTTTTTATTAACCCCTCATAAAGACACTTATTGATATGACATCTCTGC